>JAODUO010000098.1:315000-485000 GCA_025642075.2 Ridgeia piscesae | reverse complement strand
ACGTAACTTTATCTGAGTCAATAATATGTGGTAGTAGGTTGAACTAGGTATTGCCACTTGTCTTTGGCATCCAGGGAAAGGCAGGGATCTAGGTCTAGGAAAACACTTCTCGAGAGTCGAGGCAGCATAAGACATTAACACATGTATATATTTATATACACCCCATGGATACACACGCACACGCACACGCACACGCACACGCACACGCACACGCACACGCACACGCACACACACACACACACACACACACACACACAGTGTCACACACACACAGTGTCACACAGTGTCACACAGTGTCACACAGTGTCACACAGTGTCACACAGTGTCACACAGTGTCACACAGTGTCACACACACACACACACACACACACACACACACACACACACACACACACACACACACAACACACACACACACACACACACAAACACACACACACACACACACACAACACAAACACACTTCAATCATTAACGTAACTTAACAGTAATTAGGCAGAACAACAATAAGTACACAGTCTGTAGATATCGTCTGATGAACATTTCACCTGCTAAATATCTGAACAATGTTTTTGTTCAATCCTGGCAAGAATGAATCAGACTGTAGTGACTAAGAATGACCTAGAATAGAAAGAAGGTGAGAATGGAGCAGTTCCCATTCCCTGTCACTGTCAGTGATATATCTTAGTACAAGAGTAGCTCATTTCTTGTCTGGTGCGCAGTAGCTCAGTGGGTAGGGCCCCCGGACTTTCATTTGAGGTATCCTGGGTTTGGATTATGGGTTGTCGTGTTAGTTCACATTCCACTGCTTCAGTTTATTCAGATATATGAGTAGGCACCTGGCTGTAGACTGAGTGGTATGTATTTGTGTGTAAGTAGTTTTGGTGCATTTACTGCAGGGTGGCTGAATACTTCCCCAAGGCATTGTATGTTGTTTGTGGATTGTATGTTGACCACACATGTACAAACATGTAGATATATATGACTTTGAACTGTGGCATTCTGCCAGTTGCATAGATTATGTTACCAGTTCAGTGATAGTGAACTATTTCTGACACCAACTGTACCGGTGGAAGTGAATGTCAGCTTGTGGCTCTTAGTGAATAAGTTCCACTTCACTGCAAAAGGGCAGTCAGCCATACAAGGAGTAGTGTTTTGTCGTGTAGACGTTGGGTCAGCACTAGCACCTCTGGTGGCAACTGTGTGACACACCTTGATACTTGCAGTGTAGAAATGGGTGCAAAGAAATCACCAGAATAAATGATAACGAATTATTTCTATGTAAAATCATGGCACTTGGCCAACAACTACGGCTAAGTCTGTTATGCAATTCATTATAACCAAAACAATATTGACTAGCTGCCAATTTTTGTGTGTGATTTACTACTGCATTTACAAATTTAAGTTCTTTAGAGGGACTGTCACTGTGCATAATAGTTTCTATTCATTTTTGGAACAGTTGTTTTACAGTTTTTGAACAGTTGGGTCACTGCAGATGTTGCAATATTTTCAAAAATATAGATTTGGCAGTAGTCATAATAATTGGCAAGTTTATGGCATATGAGGTGGATAAATGAAATAATATACTGTGCATGATTGCTTTATAAGTTTATGGCATTAAAATAAATATTATTAAAGGTTTAAGGTAAAGTTTTAACGGTCTGATTCCAGTTTTAATACACACACCTGCATGCACACACTCACACACATACCTACACACAAATACACACAATATATATATATATATATATATATATATATATATATGTATTTGATTTCTGACTTGAAGTACTACTAAATACAGTTAAGCAATAACAAACAAAGCAAAATGTGTAACTCGTACTTGAAAGTAGTTTATATGTACTTTCCAAACTTATAAACTGTATGTGTTCATCCTGTGTTGTAAGTGAATATCTGGCTAGTAAGTGGCTATAGACAGTGGTGGACAGTTGTGAACGAATAGTCTTTGCATGGTATTACTTGTAACATGGCTGAATACTTCCCAAAGAAGTGCCATGGGGTAAAGTGTTAAGGACCTTAATATTAAGCAGAATTGGATACTGCAATATGTTCAAACTTACTACACAATTGAGGGTAAATCTCATTCTATATCTCTTTTTTTGCAGTGGATTTAATGTAATTTTTTATTTAAAGAATTAGTGTTGAGATAATAGATATATGAGTAACAATGCTTTCTGTAAGTGCTGTAAATATTTAAGGTTTTGATTGAATATATGATATGTTCAAAACATGTTGACTCAAGATTAAAATACGTAAAACCAGGGTTCTGTCTGTCTGTCTGTGTTTTTCCCCACCTACGGGAAGTAAAAGAATCCACACTGGGGGTAAATGTTTCCCCCTGGAGTGGGTACAGACTGCTGCACTGACCCTAGCGGGTATTTCTACCCGTTTCCCAGATTGAAACCTTCTGCGTACTAATTGGACCGGACATTTTTCTAAAAATAACTTTCCTCAAATAATACCACCATAAATAAGTCTATAAACAGAGTTTAACAGACACCTAAATGTCACTGACCACCCAAATTAGGGTAAGACCTGTTCTAAATGTCAACGTTTCTTTTGTGTTCTTTAATTTATATTGCAGTGACTAGTGCCAGGTGTTTCTGCCTGGCACTAACTGTTTTCTTGACCTTAATTATGACATTTCAAAGGTACTCGTTTTGGTGACATTATTGCCCCTGCGTGGGTGCTAAGAGGCAGTTTAGATGGCTGGTGATTAATGGTTCTATGAAGTCATGCACTTGGTTTTATTTCACAAAATTCAGATCACTGTTTTGTTTAAGATTTTTTCTACAATTGGCAAGGTTTCAAAATGGGTTGTGATGATTGGTCATATATGTATATATACAAAGCATAAACCAAAGATCTATCTCAATATAGCTATCAGATATGTACCAGTCAATATCATATTTATCACATTTTGTAGCTTAGATGTGGTGCTAATCTTTGCAGAGTGCCAATACAAAGTTTGAACAGATCCGGGTTTAAACAGACGACTGTCACTATGAGTGTCACTGTGTCGCCACTGTTGACATGTCTCTTTCCTTCTGCACATGTGCAGTACAGGTCATGTGATGTTAGTAATCATTACAACATAAAGCAATTCTCTGAACATGTTTAACCTTGTTATAACATAGTTAATTATTCATTAATCGTAATGACAAATCAAATAATTCTATACATTTACTTGATTACTGTTATGTTTTATTAATCAATAATGGATGTGACAATGTGTCAACACATTAATATGGCATACTCACAGTTTCCAGTTTGCTCTAGCATTCCCTGTCCACTGTGTCCATGTAAGACATGCTCATGAATACTTATTGGTATTATCTGTCAGTGTGCAGTGAGTTTTATGGGGCAGGATGAACATGAAAATGCTGTTTATATTAGAATCTACAAATAAAAGAAGGAAAAGGGAAATTGACAAACAAAAAATAAATGTACCAGTACCTGATATGTCAGGTGGATGGATTAAAAAGTGTACAGGTAGACTGTAGACTTATACTTGGGCTGCATAATTAATCTCCCATGTAACGACAAACATAAAATGATTTGTGTAAACACATTCATTTATCATCTTCATACATGTAAGACCTGGAGTAAACCCACATAATACAAAACTTAGTGGCAGAGGAATTAATTACGGGAAAGTATCACGTTGTGGTACTGTAACTGTATTACAGTATATGTCGAGTCATGTCAGTCTACAAATTGTTGTTTTATAGAAAATAAACTGCAAACTGTGGCTCTTTAAATCTTGAGATAGCTACATTACCCGATTCAGTCTTATCATGTTTTGAATCAGTCAGACGAAACGAATGCATTTCATATTTTGGGGGTATGCATTGACATTGTTTTGAATGGGGTTAAGATGGTCGACTTCTTGAAAATAGCGGACCCTATCATTTCAGTCATCAAGATCTCTTATCATTGGTTGAATGGAAACTGCCGAATTTCATGTTTTGAATGCAGTGTTGTAGTTGGCTGCGGGTCAGAAGTGGGGCTTGAACTTGTAACTTATAGATTTAGCACACATGACGTTACACAAATATATGACTTATATATTTGTATATATATATATATATATATATATATATATATATATATATTATATACCTGTGTGTGTGCGTGTGTGCATGCGTGTATGTGAGAGGGAATACAGCATTTGAAATTTTTCTCATCTGCTTGCCAACAACAACTGGGTTTGGCAAATTGTTACTACTTGTTGTCCGCGGGACTACTTAGTTAGGGTGTATGCCCTGTACCGCTGTACAGCAGCATTCTTCTGTTCAGCTAATCCTACACCGTGTAGCATGGGTTGCCTTGGACAGGGTTATCAACACACACGGTTCAACTTTAAATACTGTTAATTGATTATGAATCAGTAGCTTTTGAAATGTGCCAGGTAGTTACGGGACAACTGAATTGTTGTACAAACAAGTGAAAACATTTCTTCTTGTCCATGGGCCAAGTAAAAAAAATTTGATGAATTTTGAACCCTGGCATAGTACACAGACTAAAGCATATGATGTAAAGGTCGAACTAACTCTGTATTTGACGAGTCATGTGACTGTCTGCAGGAAGTGTCCCCACCTGCTGGCAGTGGAGGTGGCTCAGGCCGTGTGGAAGGATCTGGTGGATGTGGACCTCACCGAGTACACTGAACCAGAGAAGACAAACGAGAGGGAAGATTCAGAGGAGGAGGAGGAGGAGGAGGAGGAGGAGGAGCAGGATGGAGAGGAGAAGAGAGATGAGAAGATGGAGCAAGAGCCTCCCATCAAGTGTAAGCACATCTACATAAGATGTGGATTTATTTTTCCGAACTATACAAATACAAAATAAGAATACATTTTATACAGGTGCAGTATGTAGTAAGGATCATGGAGACTCCAACTAAGATTTATAGAAAGTCACTATCGCTGGAACCACCAGTCGTAATTTTTTAATTATGTGTCTGTTTAATGGAAATTAAATATGATATCTGTTATATAAAATTTAAACACTGCAATGACAGTGTGGTTGTGTCCTTCGTAAGTGAGAAACGTGTTTGTTGTGTTATGGTATGCAGTAAGGTAGTATGTTCATTGTGTGTGTCGAGGTTAATAGATGAATACATGTTGTATAGACTATAGTGTGTGGGGGTAAATTACAACACTGCAGTTAATTGTGTTATCCATCATTGTCTCGCTGTTCTCCAGATATTTACGTTTTGGTCACACTTACAGACATTTTGGGGTTGTTGCAAAAGTCCGTAATTACAAGATTATAATGTGATGTGGTGTGTGGATATTTATTAAGTCACAAAATTGTGAAACGGGATTTTGTACCTTATTGATTCAACAGATCATTAGCTTTAAAATGATACATTACGTGTTGAAATATTTTTAGTAGTTGTTTTTTCTTTCAGACCTCGATGCAGAGAAACTAGCAAAGCTTGTCATTGACAAAGTTCACACAATCTGCAAGCACTGGCGGGAAAGTCTACCCACAATTCCACAGTCCAACAGGAAGTTTGATATCTCCGTGGCAACCTGCAAAAATATCAGGCGACGAATGGAGGACAAACACGTTGTGTTGCCTCATCTAAATTCTCTCGTCGCACTCAAGGTTTGTTGGTGTCAGGGTGTTCCAGAAAGTTACAATTTTCAACCAGTTTCAAAGAATTGGTTCTGTCCAAATGACATGCATTCCTTTGAAATGCGGAATGAAGCTGGTTCTTAATTTATGTTATCTTCTTCAGAGTATAGTTTTTTAAATGCTATCACATTTGTTGTATTATTTTTCTGGTTTGAAGCAAACATTGAACTTTAAAAAGCAACTTTTTGAGAAACCAAATAATTTTTATTCATATTATGTTATCATTTTTTTAATGTGTTGGTGTGTAAATGCATGTGTTTGAATGATTTCGGATTATTTAGGGAAGATGTTTAACTGGACATGAAAAGGTGAAATCGTAAGGTATACATTTCTGCCAGAATCAAAAACATTATGAGACATGACATGGACAGCTATTTTTAGCTTGTTTGCAAAGTAGACTTATGACTTAATATCCAGTCTGTTGTGTGTAGTGCATTTGCATGTCCCAGTGTGTCTTGCGAATGTATCAGATTTGCAAATCAATGACCATAACATTATGCAAATATGGCCATTCATCATGTTAACATCTGTTGAATAAAATATTACTGTGGTCATGTGACATGTATTCCCGGTAATGTTTTTCCATATCAAAAGGTCCTTCTTTTTTCTTCATATTTGCGTGGTGAGATATTCTGCTGTTGTCTTTTTTCATGTAAATCCAACAAAAGACAAAAAGTATCGTTTCAGTATAGGTTCTGATCACCACCATGTGGCATGTAATATTTGCAGCAGTAAAAAGTGGCCACTGAAACCGTCAACTGTCCCTGATGATGTCACTGTAGGGATTCTCACAACCTCTTGTGCCAGGGGTCGCCGTGGTTGATTAAGTCAGTACCAGCTATCATTTACCCCCGGCACACCCCTTTAAAAAACTCCTTTTTTAACGTCACCCACAAGGAGTATGGTCAGGCTCTGGTCACGTGATATAATTTTGGGGGATTTCGGCCACATGGTGCTTGTTGCATTTTCTTAAGGCATTGTGTATTTTTACAATGTATGTATGCATCTGTGAGCCTGCTGGCCCCGGATATATGGCACTACACAAACTGTATAAACAATGTCTTGTCGTATATTGTAAGAAATTAACTAATTTTGTAGAATATTATTTGAAACATGCAACGTTTCGGTCCATGATCTGTGGATCTTTATCACACACGACCCGCTATCTACAATCAGATCATTCCACTATAACCTAAGCCATGTCACATGACCCAAGTGCGCGATAGGCCGACTTTGATTGGCCTACTTGGGTTACTCGTGTAACCGTATCATGGTATCCGGTTTACGCTGCGCATGCAGTACCACAAGAGTAATCCAACTGAACAGTGATGATCGTGATCACGGAGATAAACCTCTTAAGTAAATAAATTAAATATAGTAATCAGTTATTCAGTGTGTAAAGTGTAATGTTTAATTAATTTCTTGTGCAGTAAGGGCCTACGTTCCCAGTTGGCTGTCACTGCTAATGACGTCAGTTACTTGAGTGAATCCTCCCTCTCCAAACCGCGATTGCCTCGGGTAGCGGCCTTGAAGATTGACCTTGTTTATCTATGTCAAGAAGGGTCACGTGAGCAAGTGGTCTTGGATGTTCTGTTGGTATTCGGGTTACTTGAGTTACTCGCTCAATCTAAGTCGGCCATAAAAATCCACAAGTGGTGGACTGATACGTCGCACGTTTCAAATAATGTACTATAATTAAGTTTACTTCATAGAATATATCCAAATCATGGAGCCATGAACAACACATTCAATAATGCCTTGCACTTTTTGTCGCTGTGAACTAATGTAACCCTACTGCTGCCATCTTCAGGACAGTGCAAGCAACGCATACTTTGCGGTGTTTGACGGCCACGGAGGTCTCGAGGCGGCTATCTATGCCTCCCAACACCTGCACTGTAACATGGTGCATGATCCTCAGTTCCTGGCTGCCACAGACTTGGCCATGCACGACAGCTTCTGTAAGACAGACACACAGTTCCTGAGCAAGGCAAAGCATGAGGTGAGGAGAGCTACCTTCGTAAATTTTTTTTTAAACGCCTTTTTATGTACTATAATGTCATTGTCATAAGTTGTTATTACTTAAATGTATTAATATACTATTATTGCTTATTATAATGTTTTATATATATATATATATATATTTATTATAATATTATGTGTATAATAATAGTTTAATTAATTACACATTTCTTATGTATTTATTTATTACTGTTTTATTTGTATTGTTGTGAACTATATATTGTATGCAAAGATTTAATGTATGTATGTATGTAAAAGTGTTGGGTGATGATGACCCATTTAAAATTACGATATACATGTACCACAGAACATTGTTACCACGAGGAAACAAAACGTTTACTATTACTGCCTCAGCATTGCTTCTGGTCACTTACTTTTATTGCAAGAACATATAATAATAATAAACTTCTGTTGCCCCTATATCTTCAGGAATCTGAGGTCAGAGACCCAGTACAGTAATTGTTAGGTGTAATGGTCAATTGGGATGGACAAGGGTCATCACTAGAGCCAAGGGACTCTCAAAGGACCAGGGTGGAAATGTCATTTCAAACTAATAAGTCTGGAGTTTTTTGGAAAGGTGGCTACAAATTCATATGATTTTATAGTCACCTGGAGTTGATTCCAGATTTTAAGTACGGTTACAGAAAACACAGGTTTGTGCTGAGTTTTTGAGGAAAAAACTTGTTTTGAAAGAAGTGACACACAGACTATCAAGAAACGTTCTAATGAAGCCAAATTATTTTTTATTTCAATAGTTCAGCTTTTACAATAATTGCGGAGGTGTCATTGAAATCTATGAATAGTGAGCTTGTTGTGGGAGGAGGATGGTTGATATATGACATATCACGTGACACATGTATCTGTGTCATTAGTAATCAAACCTGACACCTGCCATTGGAATGGGAGTGCTGTCATGCAAATGCGTTTCTCAGTAACCACATCAATTATTTAAAACTTTACATATGGTAATGGCAGGATGTATTTCGCAAAATTCCACTGTCATATTACCAAGGACACTATTTCTGTGACACACCAGTGACAATGGCTGATGTGTCATGATAGTGTTCACGTATTCAAGGTCACTGTTAAGGGCACAAATTGATTTTAAAGTACAAAATTTGGTTCAAGAGTCCTGAACAATGTTGCTGAAATAGTCCCCTGATATTGTCATCCCCATTTGATTACCCTCATACAAACCAGGCTTTGACATATCACTACAGTTAGCCCATCTATCCATCTATTTCTGGAACAAAACTAACAACTTGTGTCAGAGTGTTTCCACAAGGTCATGGGACACAAAATTTAAAATAAAATGTTTAAAAGTCTGAAAAAGTTTCTAAAAATTAATTTTTCCCCTTTGATTCCCCCCATCAAAATTTGACATATCACTACAGTTAGCCCATCTATCCATCTATGCCCAATTACATAGGAACAAAACTAACACACTTATACAGCTGTCCAAAAACATGGGACATAAAATAGTAAAAATTTATGTCTGAATGTATAATATAATGTTCGAATGCTTCATCATTGAATTGATATCGTCTCTGACATGGCCAGGGTGTTTCTGAATTCTGATGACGATTTATATGATCAGAAAAGGGGGCTAATTTTTCAATTGACTTTGCTATTTTCTTTGTATAAAATAAATACATATAAACATACGTAACAGGTCAATATACTTGAAAGCAGTTCTAAGAAAATCCTATTCTAAACATGAAGACAGATTTCTCAAAGCGAGGGAGTAGTGAGATTATTGTTGGCTGATTCCAGAGATTCAAGAGTGGCTCTACAGGCGTGTGTGCGTTGTTGCGTGACCAGACGCTCTACTATTCATGGTTGGGCGACTCTCAGTTTGTGCTGGTGCGGGACGGAGAACCCATTGAACTGATGCAGCCTCACAAACCAGAGAGAGAGGTGCGTGTGTGTGCGTGCGTGCGTGCGTGCGTGCGTGCGTGTCTGTTTGTATGCATATGTGTGTGTGTGTGCATGTGTGTGTGTGTGCGTGTGCGTGTGCATGTGCATGTGTGTGTGTATGCATGTGTGTGTGCATGCCTGCATGTGTGCACTGTGCTGTGTGTGTGTGTGTGTGTGCATGTGTGTGTGTGCTTTTTCAGAACAGTTATGTTTTGCATTTTGTCCTCAGAATTGAGATGGAAATGTGTACATGATGTTGGAGTATATTATAAAGAATCTAGGATCAGGATAGAATGGCAGCAAACATGTTAGTTCTAAATGCTTTGACAATGTACAGAGGTGGCATTGTCTACTGGACACATATATCACATGTATCATTGAATTTTAGTTAGTGTATCCACTGTATATTAGGGGTGATATTCCAATGTACCTACACATACACTGATGTTTGTTGCAGGACGAGAAGAAGAGGATAGAAGCCCTGGGAGGCTGCGTGGTGTGGTACGGAGCCTGGAGAGTCAACGGCAGTCTGTCCGTCTCTCGTGCAATAGGTACGGCAGCAGACTTGTTCCTGTGAGATGCCATGTGTCATGTGACTCAGGTCTCTGTCAGTGGGCTGCATCACAGTTTGTATTTCACAAAATTTCACAACAGGTCTCACACCTGTCTAGTGCCACAGACTGGCAGTGCCCTTGAGTAACTATTTCAATACAGTGAGCCCTTTCAGTAACCGCACGGTGTGTGACACTTGAATACGACAGGCCCTACTGCGGCATTGAACGGTGTCTGCTATTCAAATCGGTTTTATGCACAATTATCCACTATGTGGAGGCATATCTTCTAAATATCCTTTTAGGCTGATGCCTTAACATTGCAATAGCGCTAATTATAGATTATCAACTTGTTGAAATTTATGAAGATTTATAAATTTTAAGTAACTGATTGCAAAAATAATGGCAGATGACACTACTTATGTGTTTGATGGCGATTAACCAAGTAATAATTTTCTTAGATGGATTGTTTTTATAATGTTAGTGGTGTAATGTTTTGGATAAAGCCGGTAATGATCATGTAAGTAAATAATGCCAGCAATGATAGGCATTGTACCATTACCGATGGAGGCAAACTTACAACTAAAAGTGGCAGTGTATTTCGTCATTATGCTAATTGTGAATGACACATTTCACCAATGGATAGACATACATCTAGGTCAACTGTAAATTACTACTTTACTGACATCTTGTCGTGGATGGAATCAAGTAAATTGAAGCTTAATGTCGACAAAACTGATATAATTATTATTGGGACAAAACAACAAAACAAGATTGTAGACTACTTTCCAGTTAAAAGACTTGGTAATGATACATCATCATCAGACACCGTTGGGAATTTAGATGTTGTCTTAGACAGTAATTTCAACTTTCATCAGTACATTTCACAAGTTTGCGAATCGTGTACATGTACAGAATTGTTTAGCGTGTGTGGTACTTAAGGCCCCCTGTTCTCCAAAGCAGTTGCATTGGCTTCCAGTTGTATACTGAATTAAATTAAAATTGGCTACTGTTACATACCGTACTCTTTCTACGCAACAACCGACATCTGCTACATTTCTCCGATATCTCTAGGACCCTTCTCTGTGGTTGTGCCAACAATTTAGAATGAACAAAAGTCAAAGTAAATTAGTCAAAACTAAATCTTCGGAAACTATAGACACCTTTCATAAAAAAACTGAAAATATATTTGTTTGAAATTGCTTTTCCACCATATATTTATGGCGGTTCTATGCACCAAAGACAACTTTTGCCTGTCCATGTGTATGACTAGCCAAATGATTTTGTTTGTTGCACCTCTGAGCTTGAACATTTTAAAGATATAGTTGCTATAGAAGTTTTACAATTATTATTATTGCATAAATGATATTCCTATTGATAAAATGCGTTATTGCAGCCAAAATCTTGAGTTGAAGTGATGCAGTCAATTTTCATGTCCACCACCGGGAATGCAATATTCGGTGATCACAGCATCTGAGTGCTGTAGCAATGAAAGGGTTAATAAGAAACTGTTCCCGTTTATGAATACGTGATAGAACTCTGTTCAGATTGTAAAACTTAAACTTTGCCCTTAAATGATGTGTATAACTCTACACAGCCAAGTTGTACGTCAAAGTGTCAACCGTCCCGATGTGACGTTGTGTTTCTGTTTCAGGTGACCCTGACTTCAAACCATATGTCAGCGCAGAGCCTGACACTGGACGCTGTGAGATGGAGGGAAATGAGGATTACATGGTCCTGGCGTGTGATGGATTGTGGGACGTCATCACATTTGACCATCTGGTTCGTCTCGTGTACGACCACCTGCACTCAAAGAACGGCAGTAAAGAGTCAGTGGCCACCCACCTCATGGAGACAGCGATGGACGAAGGCTCCTCTGATAACATCTCCATCGTTGTTGTGTTCTTCCGAGATGAAATCGCCAAGCCGAAGCCGAAGAAGAAAGAGAGCAGCACCGAGGGAAATGAAGCGGCCCCCACCAGCAACGACGATGGCGGTAAAGATGGCGATGGCGATAAAAATGTTCCTGACGATAAGCCGGCCCCCGACAACAATGACAAAAGCGGAAATGAACCTGGTGGTAATAGCGAGAACCGGCCAGATGACAACGAAAAGAAATCTGGCGACACGGGCTCAACAGAAAACGGGAAATCGGCCGCCGGAAACATTGGTGAATTGAACAAAACATCCATGGAGTGTAGTCACAGTCGGACATTGGACCAGCCACAACTGAACGTAGAACACTTGCCCGCTGGTCACTCAGCTTCAGTCTCAGAACCTCAGGTGCAGGACGCGACTAGCAGGAAACTGTCGAGTGAAAATCTCCCAGGATGCAGCGGTGACATCGTCCAGTCGGATCAGCAGGAGCAGGAGACCAGCTCCGACACGCCGCGGCGTCCACACAGCATGTCACAGGTCAACGCCCTGCTGAACTCTGACCTCCAGAGTGACGTCAGCTCGACCGACGTGCGTGTGATGTCACTGAGTGCGAGTCGCTGCCTCCGGAACCGACGCGTCAAACGACAGAAAGGTGCGTCGCGTCGGAAAAACGGCCGACGAGCGGCGCGAGATAGGTCCACACGAGGTGGCAGCACTAGTAGTAGTAGCAGCAGTGGTCGGACAGAGAAAGCCACTGTGCCACACGGAGCGCGGCCTAGTGTCATCACCTCAAGCAAAGCGCCCTCTAGCCATACGATGATGAACCAGAGTTGGACGGCTGATAATTTGTTGCTGGACGCTAGCAGTGTGTTGACGCGCTACACTCGGTGTCGGGCTCGTAGCCTTGGCAACTGGACGGTTGCCGTGGAGATTGAGAGTGCGTCGGCCATGTTTAATGATTAGAATGTAAGCTTTTGCAGTGGAGGTCAGAGACGATTAGACCAGGGAGCATAGGTCCAGTGACCCCTACGTTACGACAACACATCCGTGAAGACTGGTTATTTAGTTGTGATGACATCATCGGGCGACTGCTAAATTATGCAGTTGAAGTTCGGTGAGAAATGACAATAATTGAGTGGCTACCATAATGGCTGTACGCATTTGGACTTAGAAATAATTAAATTCTCATATGCCCGAAGACAGACTACATAGAAGTAATAATTGTTGGTGCCCGAAAACACAGTGGCTATGAACTATGTCACATAACCGTGTGATCACATGACAAGTACTGTGTACTGCATATATTCAGACAGAGGAAATATTGCCCAAAAAGATCTTGTTTAGGCTGTGTTTATGCACTACTGTAATGCACATCAACGAACGTCCTTTGCAAAGGGGATAATGTATTGCAGCGTTTTGCACTGTCCAGCTGTCGGTAATAATTGTATTTCTGTGGCGGAACCTATTAAGTGCAGCTTACTCCAAATGCGAGACTCGGCAGAGATGTTCTTAGTTGCAGTTATCCCGTAAACACACAGGCACAAGGAAGAACACTGCTTTGCGCTGTCAGCCTGGACAAATACCAGATTTTGGTCTGAAATTATGACTGATCTCTGCAGAAAATTACCACTACTGGGATAGCGGTCTTCTGTAGCTGCCTTCTGTAAACTTGTGGCAGGAAAATGTAATGTTTACTCCAGCACTTGACGACTTACAATGGAACCTTGCTATTAAGGTCAACACAGGGCAAGTGACCTTAATACAGAGTTGACCATGTTAGCAAGATTAATTTCCAATACCATTCTATTACAGAAATAATTCTGCATCTGTCACTTAATTGTGAAGTGGCTCGATTAGTGGTGACCAAAAGTAAGATGACTGTAACGAAAAACATACATTACACCGACAGGCCTTAGGAGGTTGTGTCTGAGTTTCTCCTTTGTGCAATCTGTTCAGTGAACTTGTTCATGGCTTGTGTCAGACTTGTATTCTTGAGGGCGTCCATTGCACAATATGTGAACATATCAGTGACGTGTGAACGATGGCGTTGCAGCCAAGGTTTAAACGTGCTGTTTTTAGTCCAAATAGTTGTGACCAAGTGCCTAATTGTTTGGTTTAATAACTTGTATATAATGAATGTTTCCCAGAGCAGTCGAGACTACGTGAATAGGTTTGACAGAGGCTGAAGTGATTAGTGACCTCAATAGGATTAAATTATTTTAACGACTGCATTGGTCTTGTGTGGTTCATGTATTCCTACGCCAATCTTGGCTCCACTCCAATGTATTCCTGCACTAATCTTGGCTCCACTCTAATGTATTCCTGGTTCCATTTCTTTTGGTGAAGATTTGTGCAACTAAATGACACAAGACTTGAGCAATATTTGTTCAGTTCTGATAGTGTATGCCGTCACTGCACAGGGACTTACGGATGTAGGCAGTGGGTGGCCGACTCACACAACCACAACCACACCTCTCACAATACTAATGTGTAGAAGGAAAATCTACAAATGTATTTCTGGATAGATTTTCAATAAATGCAACGAGTATGCTTGTTTGGCAATGTCTCGTCTAAGTGTTGTTTTAGAAACATTTTGAAAAAATAAAAAACTTTATCACTGCAAGTCAGGAAAGATCCTCAGAAAACAAGAAAGCATTAACTTGACAAGTGTCGTTACAACACGACATAATGATAAAACTATAACATGATTGCTCTGTGAGCCTATAGCATCCTTTCAAAAGTAAAGATTTGTACAATTTTTTTAACTTTAATGTTACTTTTAAAAATTTGACTGGATATTGCGTGGACGGTATTCTCAACATCTTTCACTTTACAACTAAACAACTTGGTTAAGTATCTAAGTCTTTAAGTCAGCCTGATGCAATACTTCATACCCAGGTAGTTAAATAAAAAATGTATTAGAATGTAAAACTTTTCTATACTGGGAATTTGAAATGCAGACATGTCAACAGCTTATCCCCTTGATTGAAAACAACACACATTATACATTTGCTAAAACATTTATAAATAAAACTGTGTAACAAAACATGCTCGGCAATGAAATCCATTGTGTCGAACATGAATGCCTCTTTGACAGCGGTCAGCAACTTGCCCGATGGTCATTAATGGAACAAGTCGCCTGTACAGCAGCCACCACAATGTCACTTGTGTCAACCGTCATCACAGACAGTGGCAATGATCACAGATAAATACGATTACTTTCAACTCTGAGAACAGGTGAAATGGAAGCAAGTGACCTACATGTATCTTTGTTCTTATTCACTGCGTCAGTTTGATGCTGACGCTGCAAATCTTTACATTTAGTGCACTCAGATTTGTTTTATGTGGTTGTTTGTTGTACAATATTACAGTGCTTGCAATGTTCATATATTTCTTTGGACAATAAAAAGTAACTGTCAACAGGTACTTGTGATTGGAGATTGTTAAGTCATGATCACAAGGCAATTGTTACGACAGAAATCTGGAGAATATGTATAAATAAATACACAAAGATTAGCACCATTGAAAGTTGTAACACAAATGTCACAACCAATATATCTCCCTTGTTTGACATGTTAACTGAAATACTTGTTTTTCTTGTCACATGATTCATCATAGCGGGGAGTGTAACTCACCACCACAGTTTCTTTATGTCTAATTTCTGTCACAATTTACCAGTTTCACATGTGCTACCCTGGAAAGAAACATTGTCACCCTTGAAACGTAAAACGAGTGCAGCGTGAATAAATTCTAAACATCGTATCGGTAACAGAATGTAAACTCTCTTAGAATAAAACATAGCAAGAACCACAAACGAATCTGTAGACGTGGCAGGAATATAATTTGTTGGCGCACAGGTCCAGTTTGTCACAGCAATGACAGCTGTAGCAAATGGTACTTGATACATGTGCATGGTTCATGCGTCTCTGGTAGAAAAAGACTATTTACACACCTGTTTTCTCACCTACGCTGGAATGTCTAGTTTTTGTCAGCAATCACATATTTACAACATTGGATTGTTTCATTTGACCCCGTATGTGCTGCTTTGGAATAAAAACACGATGACAAAATGACGTTATCATCTAGGCACTGAGGACGTCACATGTGTTGGTCTGTTGTGCTGCGTCTACGAGTCCAAATCATTGGATCTGAAACAAGAGACAGATGACAGAGGTCTGGTGACAACGCAGCAGGTATTTGATGACATTGCAGTTGACTAGAAAAAGGTGAAAGTATTTGACATGAGTGCACTGCTAAGGAGCAAAATCTATGTCGGAGAGCAAAACTGGGCTCATAATTTGTTTTTTAAATGGTCCCCTGCTGTAAAATAATTTTCCCTATTAAACCTTTGTCTCAGTAAAATGCTTCCCAAAGTACCGTTTCCCTTCATCCAATGCCTTCTTGATCGCGACATCCATTGATCTTTCCGATGATGTGACATCTGTGTCACCGACTGCAGTGGCATCACCTATCACATCTTCCGCAGCACTGCTGCCATCTTGTGAGCTCGGCTTGCGAGACCCTGCAGGTCGCGCTGAATCTGTGGCAGATACGTAGCTGAATTTAAGAACTGTCTCAGGGCAAAATGTGAGGTGTATTTTATTCATCAAAATGTTCATCAAGTTGGAAGAATATTGTATTAGAACAAGATTCTATTTTACACAATAAATTTAGACTCGTACCGATGGTGGTTGAAACATCGATGTGAGTAGACATTTATCAGTTGTGTAATAAGGACTCTTGGTCACAACATGCTGTTGTATTTCCTCTAAGATTGTAAATGGAAACACGTACACGATGTTGGAATACAGAGAGAAGGTGACATAAGAGAGAATGAGAGGAACGGCTGAACAATCAGTTACATAGATACAGATAGTTACAGATTGAAATACTGCAGTGGCAGTATATGATGTCTGAGACTTGTCCCAGGTGACAACTACTGACCAGAAGTACTATAAACTGTTTCTTTCTAACGTAGACCCCGTGTTTTATTACATATATAGTGTCATAGGCATACAAGTTCTACAAATTATAACGAAAGACATATTTCTTCATCAAACTGTCTTTTATGTTTCAAAATACGATGTACGCAACATATCCACATCTCTGTTGCCGAAACACCATCCAATACAGCACTGTCCCTAGGCAGGGCGGGGTCAGAGGTTATTGACCGACAAGAATATATCACATTTTGGTAAAAAATAAACACAGCTGGCATTTCAGATTGTTTGAAAACAATACCGTGCCGTGTCATTCGAACATTCTGTCACCTTTGTACAGGCCAAATAATGACTCCACTGGTCGTCGTCAGACAACTCACCGGAATTCGCTGCGTCAGCCTCCTCGGCACTCCCTAGCAACGCACTGGTGTGGTCATCATCGCTATAGGGGGCGCCACTTGTACTGTCGTCATTACTGGCAGCGTCCTTCCTCGCAGCGAGCTGCTTCACGTCCTCAGAGAGTTGGCTGCAACATGACAACGGAGGTCGCTGTCTTACCCAGAGCATGGCATGTGACAGTTCAAACTGTCACATAGGACAGGGAGGAAGATGTGACCAGACCTGAGCTGGAGTATGAGTCTTGCTACAGAAAGTGCACATCGAATCACAAAGTTGTGAAATGGAGTTTCGTACTTTTTGGATTCCACAAGTCATAAGCTATAAAATGGCACCTCATTTGTTGAAAATCTCCAGTAGCTTTTGATTTATTGATAAAATCGATGCATGCTTAGAAGGCAATGTTAGAGAAATCATGACGTATCTAATGGTGTCCATTTTTAATACATGGGTTCGAATTTGATGAGGAAAACATTTGCTGTGACTCATCACATGTGTGTGCGCGCGCGTGTGGGTAGAAAAAGTCTCCCTACAAAACATTCCAAGCAACAACTTGCACCACGTTGATAAAATCTTAATACTAAATAAATTGGCACCACCGTCTAGTGAAATGCAGTTAATACTAAATAAATTAGCACCACCGTCTAGTGAAATGCAGTTAATACTAAATAAATTAGCACCACTGTCTAGTGAAATGCAGTTAATACTAAATAAATTAGCACCGCCGTCTAGTGAAATGCAGTTAATACTAAATAAATTAGCACCACCGCTAGTGAAATGCAGTTAATACTAAATAAATTAGCACCACCGTCTAGGAAATGCAGTTAATACTAAATAAATTAGCACCACCGTCTAGGGAAATGCAGTTAATACTAAATAAATTAGCACCACCGTCTAGGGAAATGCAGTTAATACTAAATAAATTAGCCCCACCGTCTAGGGAAATGCAGTTAATAATAAACAAATTAGCACCACCGTCTAGGGAAATACAGTTAATACTAAACAAATTAGCACCACCGTCTATGGAAATACAGTTAATACTAAATGAATTAGCACCGCCATCTATGGAAATACAGTTAATACTAAATAACAATTATTTAGACAGTCATTTTCGGAGTAAAATTATATTTAGGGGGATTTACAATGCATCTAAAATAAAAAATGAAACTGAACTACAGAAACGTGTGGTTTCTGAATGACTCACCTCATTCGTGCGACGAGTCGTGCAGTGTTGGATGCTGGGATACACGAGATCTCTGACATAGACAGATCGAGTGGGAACTGTTCGAGTGAACAGTCGAGAGGGAACTGTTCGAGGGAGCATTCCAGTGGAAACTGTTCGAGGGAGCTTTCTAGAGGAAACTGCTCCAGTGAACAGTCGAGTTCGCCATTTGACGCTGCCAGCAGGTTGGTGGCGCCACTGTCTGCGAGACGTTCGAGCTGGGCGTCTCGTCCTGAAATACAGTCAGACAGTTACATTTATCTGAGTGGGCCGGACTGTTATAGTTATTGCTGCTGTGGACATTTTGGTTCCCAGAGACACATACTAAATAGCTTTTTAATGACCTGTAAATTGAATATTTAATTCATGATGACTACTGTGGCTCCATCTAGTGGTAGCCAGTCTGATATAGACAGCTGAAAGCCGTGGAAACGTAACTGAAATAGGAGGTAAATTAGACTGTGAGAGAAGTAACAGTATCAATCACGGGAACGCACGTAAACATATGAATCACACACAACTTATTATTTGATATAAACACGAGTCCCCAATTGCGTGTGGCACTACATACATAATAAAACACGGTCTACTTTAGAAATAAACAGTTTACAGTACTTCTGGTCGGTAGTTGTCACGTGGGACAAGTCTCGGACATCATATACTGCCACTGCAGTATTTCAACCTGTAACTGTCTGTATCTATGTAACTGATTGTTCTATAAATTCACTCATTTCAATATTTCGACTGCTGGTGGTCTTTATCTTTCTAATATTTTAAAACCTTCTTAGCTGTAAAAAATGAAAAACAGATTAGATAAGATACCAGAAGCTTTATTTAATGTCAATTTACATGTAGCATTGTATAACATTAGCTCATCTGAGATATGAACAATTTATATCAACAAACAAGTCTAAAGCAACAAGACATGTAACATAAAAACCTTAAAATTAAAGCATTAAAACGGATATAATATTGGTAAAATTTGTAAAATAAAAGAAACACATGCATGTGTACAATAAATACGTGTTAATTAAATTAGGCATGATGATAGGCGTGTTAGCCATGTACCAACAGATAGAGCACGTACACAATGATGCAACGCATAATCATTTGTTGATGTCTGTGCCGCAAATAACTTGGTTATTCACAGGATGACCAGTATGAACTGACCAATCAGTGGGGATTTCAAGCTGTGTGCCACAATGAACTAATAATAAAATACCTAAAATAAATAAATAAACAAATACTAATCTGAATAAATATTACATTACAGTTACCTGGTGCAGTGGTCACTTGTGACGTCAGGTCCGCGAGGCAGGACCGAAGGGAACTCAGCTGGACATTGGTTTTGTCCGGCCGCTGACCACCACTGATGACGTGACACGAAGCACCTCCACTGGTCCGGGTCATTTCAGTCTCACCTGGACACTTCTTGTCTGAAACAACACCTCATCCTTTGGACTTGACCAGTCGACTGACCATCTGTCTTACTATCCAAACTGCTTCAAAAGAAGCACCTGAATACTGGCAAAATTGTCAGAGTTTTAACCTTAGAAGTGACCAGGGACGAACATCGGCCCAAATGCTCCTGCCACTGTTGTAACCATTTTCATTTCCATCACACTAAACTGACACGTGAACATTTGGTATCAGTGGATAGCCGACAGATTTTTCTAGATCGTGTATATTTTTCCTTGCCTAGATTCAGTGACAGAATCTTTGCAGTCAAGTTTAAAAAGCACGTGATACAGTCGGGAGATTTTACTATGTCCTGATGAATGAATTTATGCATCCATTCATAAAGTCTACACCCCCACACATGCTGTGTGAGTGGCCAATCTGCCAAAAATAAATCACATGGGTTCAGTCCATTCAGCCAATCAAGCCCATGATTTCAAATGTAGCGTCATTGACCCCGAAAAACCAAAGTTAAAGGCAAAATGGTGGCGCAGTAAACAACAGTTTCTCCATTTCGCAACTTTCCTTTGGATTATCTCAAGTTTCTGCATTGATATTTTGACAAAATGCTTGACAGTATTCATAAACAAGATTATTATATTAGTTCATGTAGTTAGATTGACTTTGGAGGCATTTATTTGCTGAAAATTCACCAAATTAGCAGCCTGGAATAGCCGTATATTGCTTTATTTAAAACCCTTAATTCGTCTTTAAAAAATAGGCAAACCTTGTTTGTATGATTACGTTTTAAATTACATCAGTAAAATTACTCTGAAAATTTATTTGTTTAGCTATGTGTAGGCTATTACATTTTAACTGCCTCGATTTTGACCATGCAAATCTGAATATTTCCGAACATTGTGCTGCCACCTACCTAACACCTTGAGCTCAATGGCTGCGACAGCTCGAGCCTCGTTTTCGTTAGTGACGGCGCTGTTGGCTGCCTCGTGTGCGGTGGCCATAACCTCAGCCATCTGCTGCTGGATCCTCTCGAGAACTTCATCAGTCGTGAGAGATGATACGGACACCCGCTTACGATCCTTCAAACGGCTCGCACTGCTGCTACTTGTGGCGCCCCCTGACTTCGACTTCCTGGAGATCCCTGTCGTATCGTATGATGTAAGGTTTGTACGCATACAAATGACATGTTTCAATATTCTAACCATGGTAAGTTTCAGTGAGAGTTTGTTGTCTTAATTAAGGTGACATTCCTAGCCTCACGTTTGTTATTTGTGCTGTTTTTAACTTTACACTTTTACTCAGTGACATAGTGAAATGCATTTAAACCAAAAATATATGCCATGTTATATTTACAGAGGAGAAAGAACTACAGATCTTGTTCAACCCCACAACAAACCAGTGATCCCAACCTCACAACTTCACTCTCCCTGCACCCACCCTCACAACCTTACTCTCCCTGCACCCACCCTAAAAACCTCACTCTCCCTGCACCCACCCTCACAACCTCACTCTCCCTGCACCCACCCTCACAACTTCACTCTCCATGCACCCACCCTCACAACCTCACTCTCCCTGCACCCACCCTCACAACCTCACTCTCCATGCACCCACCCTCACAACCTCACTCTCCATGCACCCACCCTCACAACCTCACTCTCCATGCACCCACCCTCACAACCTCACTCTCCATGCACCCACCCTCACAACTTCACTCTCCCTGCACCCACCCTCACAACCTCACTCTCCATGCACCCACCCTCACAACCTCACTCTCCCTGCACCCACCCTCACAACTTCACTCTCCCTGCACCCACCCTCACAACCTCACTCTCCCTGCACCCACCCTCACAACCTCACTCTCCCTGCACCCACCCTCACAACCTCACTCTCCCTGCACCCACCCTCACAACTTCACTCTCCATGCACCCACCCTCACAACCTCACTCTCCCTGCACCCACCCTCACAACCTCACTCTCCCTGCACCCACCCTCACAACTTCACTCTCCATGCACCCACCCTCACAACTTCACTCTCCATGCACCCACCCTAACAACTTCACTCTCCATGCACCCACCCTAACAACCTCACTCTCCCTGCACCCACCCTCACAACCTCACTCTCCCTGCACCCACCCTCACATCTTCACTCTCCATGCACCCACCCTAACAACCTCACTCTCCATGCACCCACCCTAAACTTCACTCCCCCTGCACCCACCCTACAACTTCACTCTCCTGCACCCACCCTAACAACTCACTCTCCTGCACCCACCCTCACAACCTCACTCTCCCTGCACCCACCCTACAACTTCACTCTCCATGCACCCACCCTCACAACTTCACTCTCCATGCACCCACCTCACAACCTCACTCTCCCTGCACCCACCCTCACAACTTCACTCTCCCTGCACCCACCCTCACAACTTCACTCTCCATGCACCCACCCTAACAACTTCACTCTCCATGCACCCACCCTAACAACCTCACTCTCCCTGCACCCACCCTCACAACCTCACTCTCCGTGCACCCACCCTCACAACCTCACTCTCCATGCACCCACCCTCATAACCTCACTCTCCATGCACCCACCCTCACAACCTCACTCTCCATGCACCCACCCTCACAACCTCACTCTCCATGCACCCACCCTCACAACCTCACTCTCCCTGCACCCACCCTCACAACTTCACTCTCCCTGCACCCACCCTAACAACCTCACTCTCCCTGCACCCACCCTCATAACTTCACTCTCCCTGCACCCACCCTCACAACTTCACTCTCCCTGCACCCACCCTCATAACTTCACTCTCCATGCACCCACCCTCACAACCTCACTCTCCCTGCACCCACCCTCACAACTTCACTCTCCTTGCACCCACCCTAACAACTTCACTCTCCCTGCACCCACCCTCACAACTTCACTCTCCTGCACCCACCCTCACAACTTCACTCTCCCTGCACCCACCCTCACAACTTCACTCTCCCTGCACCCACCCTCATAACTTCACTCTCCATGCACCCACCCTAACAACTTCACTCTCCCATGCACCCACCCTCACAACTTCACTCTCCCTGCACCCACCCTCACAACTTCACTCTCCATGCACCCACCCTAACAACCTCACTCTCCATGCACCCACCCTCATAACTTCACTCTCCATGCACCTACCCTAACAACTTCACTCTCCATGCACCCACCCTAACAACTTCACTCTCCATGCACCCACCCTCACAACTTCACTCTCCATGCACCCAACCTCACAACTTCACTCTCCCTGCACCCACCCTCACAACTTCACTCTCCCTGCACCCACCCTCACAACTTCACTCTCCCTGCACCCACCCTCACAACCTCACTCTCCATGCACCCACCCTCACAACTTCACTCTCCCTGCACCCACCCTCACAACTTCACTCTCCCTGCACCCACCCTCACAACTTCACTCTCCCTGCACCCACCCTCACAACTTCACTCTCCCTGCACCCACCCTCACTCTCCCTGCACCCACCCTCACAACCTCACTCTCCATGCACCCACCCTCACAACTTCACTCTCCCTGCACCCACCCTCACAACTTCACTCTCCCTGCACCCACCTCACAACTTCACTCTCCCTGCACCCACCCTCATAATTTCACTCTTCCTGCACCCACCCTCACAACTTCACTCTCCCTGCACCCACCCTCATAATTTCACACTCCCTGCACCCACCCTCAACTTCACTCTCCATGCACCCACCCTCACAACTTCACTCTCCATGCACCCACCCTCACAACCTCACTCTCCATGCACCCACCCTCACAACCTCACTCTCCATGCACCCACCCTCACAACTTCACTCTCCCTGCACCCACCCTCACAACTTCACTCTCCATGCACCCACCCTCACAACCTCACTCTCCCTGCACCCACCCTCACAACTTCACTCTCCCTGCACCCACCCTAAAAACCCTCACTCTCCATGCACCCACCCTCACAACTTCACTCTCCCTGCACCCACCCTCACAACTTCACTCTCCCTGCACCCACCCTCACAACTTCACTCTCCCTGCACCCACCCTCACAACTTCACTCTCCATGCACCCACCCTCACAACTTCACTCTCCATGCACCCACCCTCAAAACCCTTCACTCTCCCTGCACCCACCCTCACAACCTCACTCTCCCTGCACCCACCCTCACAACTTCACTCTCCATGCCCCCAAACCCTCACAACTTCACTCTCCCTGCACCCACCCTCACAACTTCACTCTCCTGCACCCACCCTCACAACTTCACTCTCCATGCACCCACCCTCACAACCTCACTCTCCCTGCACCCACCCTCACAACTTCACTCTCCCTGCACCCACCCTCACAACTTCACTCTCCCTGCACCCACCCTCACAACTTCACTCTCCTGCACCCACCCTCACAAC
Source organism: Ridgeia piscesae (assembly GCA_025642075.2). Classification (NCBI taxonomy): domain Eukaryota; kingdom Metazoa; phylum Annelida; class Polychaeta; order Sabellida; family Siboglinidae; genus Ridgeia; species Ridgeia piscesae. The sequence goes on along the minus strand of JAODUO010000098.1, from coordinate 460,576 downwards.
TTCACTCTCCCTGCACCCACCCTCAAACTCACTCTCCCTGCACCCACCCTCACAACTTCACTCTCCCTGCACCCACCCTCACAACTTCACTCTCCCTGCACCCACCCTCACAACTTCACTCTCCCTGCACCCACCCTCACAACTTCACTCTCCCTGCACCCACCCTCATAATTTCACTCTTCCTGCACCCACCCTCACAACTTCACTCTCCCTGCACCCACCCTCATAATTTCACACTCCCTGCACCCACCCTCATAACTTCACTCTCCATGCACCCACCCTCACAACTTCACTCTCCATGCACCCACCCTACAACTTTCACTCTCCATGCACCCACCCTCACAACCTCACTCTCCCTGCATCCACCCTCACAACTTCACTCTCCCTGCACCCACCCTCACAACCTCACTCTCCATGCACCCACCCTCACAACCTCACTCTCCCTGCACCCACCCTCACAACTTCACTCTCCCTGCACCCACCCTCACAACCTCACTCTCCATGCACCCACCCTCACAACCTCACTCTCCCTGCACCCACCCTCACAACCTCACTCTCCCTGCACCCACCCTCACAACTTCACTCTCCATGCACCCACCCTCACAACCTCACTCTCCATGCACCCACCCTCACAACCTCACTCTCCATGCCCCCCACCCTCACAACTTCACTCTCCATGCACCCACCCTCACAACTTCACTCTCCCTGCACCCACCCTCACAACCTCACTCTCCCTGCACCCACCCTCACAACTTCACTCTCCCTGCACCCACCCTCACTCTCCCTGCACCCACCCTCACAACCTCACTCTCCCTGCACCCACCCTCACAACTTCACTCTCCCTGCACCCACCCTCACAACTTCACTCTCCCTGCACCCACCCTCACAACTTCACTCTCCCTGCACCCACCCTCACAACTTCACTCTCCCTGCACCCACCCTCACAACTTCACTCTCCCTGCACCCACCCTCACAACCTCACTCTCCATGCACCCACCCTCACAACCTCACTCTCCATGCACCCAACCTCACAACTTCACTCTCCATGCACCCAACCTCACTGCATCCAACCTCCATAACCCTATCCTCACCTGTAGTGTGTATAAGAGACGGGGGGCGTGGTGTGAAGGGCCACACCCCCGAGTCAGCCGTCCTCTCATGCAGGCTGAGCAGTTGCATCAACATGAGCTCCTCCTCCTCTGTCCTACGGCACGACAGAACACACTACATGACATGACATGACATGACACTACACACAGCTGAGGCTGGGGTGGTACTGGGGGATAGGAAGATAGAAGTAGGGAGAGAGAGATGGACTGAGGGAAGGAGGGAAGTAGGAAATATAGGAACTGAGAGATAGAAGTAGGGAAAGAGTGAGGGAAGAGAAAGAAGGAGGGAAGAGGGGAGAGGTGCAGTATTGACAGGGGGAGATAGAGATGGAGGGTAGGATGCGGGAGTGAGGAGAGAGAGAGATGGATGGAAAGGAATGAGAAAAAGAAAGTGCAACAGAGAGTAGGAGACATATGGAGCTGAGGAAACAGAAAATGAAGGTGGAAGACAAACACAGTGGGGGTGAGGAAGGGAAAGATTGGGAATCACTCCACATCCAATCTGCACTGACCACGTGATACAGTCTGTACAGTGGGTTCTCAACTGCCTGATAAAGCATCACTCACACAGCCACCTCACAACTTTCACTTTCACTTTCAGCACAACTTATCCTACAAAATATGTGCTTACCATACACATAACACGCTCTTGCGTCAACTGAAATGTCCACTAGTTACCCAACAGACTGGGGACAGACCACTAGTTAATGACACAACTCACTTGTTGGTGGCAGCACTAGCAGCCCCGATAATTGCTGCGGCTGCGCTCGTGGTCGCTGCGGCGGCCATGACAGCTTCGTGCTGTTCCTCCCACTGAACGATTCCCTCCACGTCATTCTCCCCCGACCTTCATGCAACAAGGTCAAGGTCAATCTAAATATATACCCGTGGAACCAAACAACTAGTGTGAAATCGTGCATCTTAAAGGGAATAAAAACACTTATCACCTGAATTCATATTATCACATCCTCGTAAAAATTTCACATTTAATGCTGTGCAACTGGTTTTGTTGAATACGCAAGTCGCAAAACTGTGAAATTGAGCTTTGTAAGTTTTTGGATTCCACAGACCAGGAGCTTTAACATGTCACCTCCGTGTGGCAGGGAACACCTTAAGTCATTTTATGTATTGCCAAAACTGAAGCAAACTTTTAAAATGTAGTGTTTTGAGAAATAAACAAATACTTGATTACAGTGACCAAGCTGACAGTTTGTGACGCAAGCTGCATACACCCGACAGTTAGCGACACACGCTGACATACACCTGACAGTTAATGACACAAGCTGACATATGCCTGACAGTTAGTGACACAAGCTGTCATACACCTGACAGATAGTGACCCAAGCTGACATACACCTGACAGTCAGTGACACAAGCAGAAATACACCTGATAGTTAGTGACACAAGCTGATACACACCTGACAGTTAGTGACGCAAGCTGACATACACCTGACAGTCAGAGACACAAGCCGACATACACCTGACAGTTAGTGACACCAGCCGACATACACCTGACAGTTAGTGACACAAGCTGAAATACATTTGGTGGTCAGACTGACCACTAGTGACTCACATTGTCTCCTCGTCGATGTCATTCTCGTCGTTGCTGTTGTCGGTGTGGTGTGTCGTTGCGTCAAGTTCCTCTGTCGTGTCATCGTTCTCTCCCTCACTGAGTTCCTGCATTGACAATAAAAATTTTTAAATAAGTTTTTGATCAGTGGGACTTTCACCTTTGTATAAAGCGTCAGAGCATGAAATGAGGCTATTAAGATGATTAACAAATATAAAACAAACATATAAATCAGTAATACCCAGATAAGAATTGTTATTCAAAAACAAGGAATGTTCAAAATAATAAAATTAATAATAGTAAAAACTTACAGGTTGATATGACAATGTTCGAAGTTTGTAAATATCACACATTTAATTTAAAGTGAAGAACTCAGTAAAACTCTTGCCGGATACACTGACATAACAGAGTGAGACTGTAACAGTCATAACAATGACTTCAATGAGAAACTGTAACAATCGTGACAATGACAGACATGACAATGCCAGCCGTGACAATGACTGCAATGACAATGACAGCCGTGACAATGACAGCTGTGACAATGACAGCCGTGACAATGACAGCAGTGTTGACCACTCACGCTGATGCTGCTGTCGTCAGAGCTGCTGTCGTTGTGGTCAGTGTTGTGGTCCGTGCTGTGGTCAGCATTGCGGTCAGTGCTGCGTTCCACCTCCACCTCGACACCTCCACTGACCACCTCCCTTGGCCGAGCAGGCTTTGGCCGGCCATCTGCCCCCCGCGCCACAATGTCCAGCAGGGGCAGTCCGGGATCTGTTAGGGTGAGGTCAGAGGTCACAAAATATAAAGTGGGATTGCCCCTGTCCAGGGGAAATGACACTTTTTTTATTTTTTTTTAATTTTATAAATAATAATACTTTAATGCCAGACTTTTAAAAAGAATAGGTATTAAAATCTAACTGAGTATAAAACACTCCATTTCAAACCGTGGCAGCTTAGAGGTGGATAAAGGCAGGGGCAATGCTGGGAATTAATTTGATTTTCATAATCAACCATCAGTTTGGCCAATGACAAATGAGTATATAACTGTTTTCTGGGGGGGACACTCTAGGAAGTTTGCCCACTAGGTGGCAGTGTTAGAGTACTGTTGCAGTTGACGTTAAAAAATTAAATATACAACACATTTATATAACTAAAAAAATGTATGCATCTGTTCCAAATAATAACCACCATGAAAATATCGAATGGCCCGCAATGTCAATACATATTATTTGGTGTCATCCCACAAATTGCATCTTTCTCACAAGACACTTTTTGGTACTAATCCATATTTCACTCAAAACTGACGTTTAATGTAATCATTACATCATTATGTCACGTGAATGATTATTCGGAAGGAAGTTCCATCCAACCAATGAAAACAATAAATAAATCGGAACAGTGCTAGCAAACGCACACTGTATTCTCCACATACTGTCACATGACCTGTCGAACTGGGGCACATCTCTCACATCAACTGGTGTTTACAGGAGTAACTAAATACGTGATTGTTACCTGGTGTGGCTCCTTTCTGACTCTGATGACGGGAGAGCTCTATCGCGAGTCTCTGCAGCAAATAAAACAACACACGCAATTGGCACAAACGTGATTAATTTTATTCTTTTTCACATTTTCACTATTAAATGTATCTATTTTGCTTCATAATGTTTCAGAAGTTATTTTCATCACACAAGACCACAGGAATGTATCAAAAGATAAATTTATTAGCAGGGATGCAAGTGAATTGATCAACAACCACTGGAAATATGTCACATTGCAGTGTTGCCCTGGGTAAAATGATAGGTGAAGTGCGCTAGGGTTAGTTATGTAAGTAATGAAGGGGCATGAAGGTGGGGTGAGATGGTATTGGGGGGGGGTGAGAGGAGCACTATATCCTGAACTATTTTTAAAACCAGCTTCAAAATGGTGCATTATGAAGTGTAAACTATTCCCTGGCATTTAGTGAGGGGGGGAAACAAGTTTGCACGTAAACCTGTTTATAGCATTACTTGTAAATAGTCAGGACGGACATTGGAAATAGCTGACATGGTAGTTTTGACATATTTGGGCAAGGTGGTCTAGAAAAAAAAACAATGCATGAAGCAGAACAAGGTATGAACAGAACAAGGTGTGAGCAGAACAAGATGTGAGCAGAACAAGGTGTGAGCAGAACAAGGTGTGAGCAGAACAAGGTGTGAGCAGAACAAGGTGTGAGCAGAACAAGGTGTGAGCAGAACAAGGTGTGAGCAGAACAAGGTGTGAGCAGAACAAGGTGTGAGCAGAACAAGGTGTGAGCAGAACAAGGTGTGAGCAGAACAAGGTGTGAGCAGAACAAGGTGTGAGCAGAACAAGGTATGAGCAGAACAAGGTATGAGCAGAACAAGGTATGAGCATGCAACCGCAAGTGCTTTGCTTTGGATCTCATGGTGGTCAGTACTTTTGGCCGGTTTTATAGCCAAGCTAACCCCAACAAGATTGGCAAAAAAGGTTGAAAAACAAGGTATGAAGACAACGTGTAGAGTTTACACACCCCTTTCAGGTCCTCCAGTTGAGCTGCGTATCCGGCCTGGGCAGACTCCAGCTGGTGCACATACCTGTAACAAGACCATGTGTGAGGACTCGGGTCAACATCTTGTATATACATTCATTTCTTCCTGTAGTGTTTTTTATTAACAAGAATTTGTACTTAAGAACAAGAATGTTTATTTAGGCCCCAGTACAATAAACAAAAAATACAAATATATTCACATATATTCATATATACATATAAATACATATATATATATATATATATATGTATATATATATGTATATATATATATATATATATATATATATATATATATATACACCTGCTAAATAATATGTACCCACAACTTTGCATAGACCCATCCACCCGCCATTTGGTAAACCCATTTTGGATGGGTGGAAAGGTATTTCGAAATCACAGATATTATCAGTCTATGCTTTGAAAATGGGAGTCATGTGTGTTTTATAGTTGATTTAAGGTCATTTAACACACACCACAACTTGCTTGTGTGTAATGTGTTATGTAAGTTAACTTGCATGTGTCTACGAAAATATTTGTGACTGGCAAAAATGTAAAGCCCTTTTATTTATAAAATGGGTGACTCCTGGCAAGACTTAACAGTTGCTATCACAGAAGCCATTAAAATAATTGTTCACCAAACTTATATCAAAAGATCATCATCACTTATAATTGCCAAAACAGCAAGTGTAACTCTGACATATAAGTTGAGTATTTAGAACACAAAGTAATACTTCTCTACATGTGACACTACATAATTTTTGTTATTCAAAATAGTTACTAATTGAGCAGAAAAATATTCTTATGAAAATTTGTTTGTTTGTACATCACCCAAAATATGTGGACTTGTACTGATAAGTTTATGTGTCAAAGTATGTGCAAGAGCACTTGAACGAGGCATTGCTCTGGGAGTCTGACTATGCCACTACAACGTAGTGTTTCAGTTCTCTGTTTGTTAGTCTGCCTATGACCCATATCTCCATTCGTATTGTATGTATTGTGCTTCTTTCAGATGTTTCAAATTTTGTCCAGTGGTAGGATTCCTGACAAAAGGTCACAACTTAAAAACTTTCAGTTCTCGGCAATTCCAGATAACTCAGCAGGTTACCAATAAAAACTAAGCAACACTAACAAGCACAAGTCAGACTTACTTCCATACATCACAGATTCTATCACCAAAACACACTGAAGTGACTCACCACTGCAGGTCACGTGACTTCTGGTAGAAGGTCGGAGGTCGCACTTGGAAGCGTAGGACGAGCATGTCCGAGTCGACAGAGAGGTAGCCTTCACTGGCCAGCAGGTCGAGACGGAAGAACCGGTTGTAGCCCCAACACTCACCCACCTCAAAGTCTGACGCAAACTCACGCACAATGTTCTTACTCGAGTCTCGCGACGCCTGATGCATCATCTCAACGCGGTACTCATATCTACAACAAAGTCATCTCAATGTGGTACTCATATCTACAACAAAGTCATCTCAATGCGGTACTCATATCTACAACAAAGTCATCTCAACGCAGTACTCATATCTACAACAAAGTCATCTCAATGTGGTACTCATATCTACAACAAAGTCATCTCAATGCGGTACTCATATCTACAACAAAGTCATCTCAACGCAGTACTCATATCTACAACAAAGTCATCTCAATGTGGTACTCATATCTACAACAAAGTCATCTCAATGGGGGTACTCGTATCTACAACAAAGTCATCTTTAATGTGGTACTCATATCTACAACAAAGTCATCTCAATGTGGTACTCATATCTACAACAAAGTCATCTCAATGCGGTACTCATATCTACAACAAAGTCATCTCAACGCGGTACTCGTATCTACAACAAAGTCATCTCAATGTGGTACTCATATCTACAACAAAGTCATTTCAATGTGGTACTCATATCTACAACAAAGTCATCTCAACGCGGTACTCATATCTACAACAAAGTCATCTCAATGTGGTACTCATATCTACAACAAAGTCATCTCAATGTGGTACTCATATCTACAACAAAGACACCTCAATGTGGTACTCATATCTACAACAAAGTCATCTCAATGTGGTACTCATATCTATAACAAAGTCATCTCAATGTGGTACTCATATCTACAACAAAGTCATCTCAATGCGGTACTCATATCTACAACAAAGTCATCTCAACGCGGTACTCATATCTACAACAAAGTCATTTCAATGTGGTACTCATATCTACAACAGTCATTTCAATGCGGTACTCATATCTACAACAAAGTCATCTCAACGCGGTACTCATATCTACAACAAAGTCATCTCAATGCGGTACTCATATCTACAACAAAGTCATATCAACGCGATACTCGTATCTACAACAAAGTTATCTCAATGCGGTACTCGTATCTACAACAAAGTCATCTCAATGCGGTACTCATATCTACAACAAAGTCATCTCAATGCGGTACTCATATCTACAACAAAGTCATCTCAATGCGGTACTCATATCTACAACAAAGTCATTTCAATGTGGTACTCATATCTACAACAAAGTCATCTCAATGTGGTACTCATATCTACAACAAAGTCATCTCAATGCGGTACTCGTATCTACAACAAAGTCATCTCAACGCGGTACTCATATCTACAACAAAGTCATTTCAATGTGGTACTCATATCTACAACAAAGTCATCTCAATGCGGTACTCATATCTACAACAAAGTCATCTCAATGCGGTACTCGTATCTACAACAAAATCATCTCAACGCGGTACTCATATCTACAACAAAGTCATTTCAATGTGGTACTCATACCTACAACAAATTCATCTCAATGTGGTACTCATACCTACAACAAATTCATCTCAATGTGGTACTCGTTGCCTAGCAACCAAGTCCATCAACCTTACAATACACGTGTCGCTGTCAGATATTCAGGTATGCTTTGTTGAAGCTGGCACCAAAGTGATATTTTACAACAAAAAGCTGACAAATTTCGTTAAAAACAAACTCTATGCAGGAAATATTCAGACAGACTGATACCATTTCACCCTAGCAATCTGATACACATTTGTCAGAAGAAAAAATTACTGTAAGTCACATGCATAATTCTTACTGTGACATCAGTTAGTGGATCTGTCAAGTTACAGAGATTTGATTATTTCAAATTTGTCCCGATTTTACATGTTACAAAATCTGTAATTAAGAGGTCAACAATTGATGGGTGTGGTCTGTGAGGTAAGTGCCGACTCACTTGGATGCCTCAGGTAGGCCGGCACACAGCTCCAGGAAGACGGACAGGTAGTTGCCCCGTACAACCCCATTGCCATCCTAGAAATACACCACAAGTCAGTACATCAGTTTGTCTGTCACAGCATGAATCACAGCAATAGAACTACAGGTATATAGTTGTGACCAGACGTGTAGTGTCCAACGACTTATGTGTAGTGTGTGACAATGGATGTGTAGGGTATGACTGTAGATGTGTACTATCTGAATATGGACGTGTACTGTCTAATGTGCGATTATAAATATGCAGTGTGTGACATTAGATGTGTAGCATATGAAAATAGGTGTCATGTGCGACTAGATGTGTATGTGTGATTATAGATCTGTAGTACGTGTAACTACAAATGTGTGGTGTGTGACAATTGATGTGTATTGTCTGAACAGAGACATACTGTGTGACTTCAGATGTGTATTGTCTGATAATGAACGTGTAGTGTGTATAGTGTCTGGCAATAGCGGTGTAGTATGTAACTACAGATGTGTAGCAATAGGTGTGTAATGTGACAATGGCTGTGTAGTGTGTGACAATGGCTGTGTAGTGTCTGGATGTGTAGTGATGACTATAAATGTGTAGTGTATAGTGACAGAGTGTGTAGTGTGACTCACAGGGTAGACCTTGAGTCTCCATCCGAGCCCGCTCACGTGGAGCGTCTGACTGTAGACTGGGTCCGCACGCTGCCGCAGCACACTGTAGTGGTTCATGACAAATGTACTGCTGTCGTACTGCGGCACTATCTCGCTGAAACACACAGCACACTGTAGTGGTTCATGACAAATGTACTGCTGTCGTACTGCGGCACTATCTCGCTGAAACACACAGCACACTGTAGTGGTTCATCACAAATGTACTGCTGTCGTACTGTGGCACTATCTCGCTGAAACACACAGCACACTGTAGTGGTTCATCACAAATGTACTGCTGTCGTACTGCGGCACTATCTCGCTGAAACACACAGCACACTGTAGTGGTTCATGACAAATGTACTGCTGTCGTACTGCGGCACTATCTCGCTGAAACACACAGCACACTGTAGTGGTTCGTGACAAATGTACTGCTGTCGTACTGCGGCACTATCTCGCTGAAACACACAGCACACTGTAGTGGTTCGTGACAAATGTACTGCTGTCGTACTGCGGCACTATCTCGCTGAAACACACAGCACACTGTAGTGGTTCATCACAAATGTACTGCTGTCGTACTGCGGCACTATCTCGCTGAAACACACAGCACACTGTAGTGGTTCATGACAAATGTACTGCTGTCGTACTGCGGCACTATCTCGCTGAAACACACAGCACACTGTAGTGGTTCATGACAAATGTACTGCTGTCGTACTGCGGCACTATCTCGCTGAAACATACAGCACACTGTAGTGGTTCATGACAAATGTACTGCTGTCGTACTGCGGCACTATCTCGCTGAAACATACAGCACACTGTAGTGGTTCATGACAAATGTACTGCTGTCGTACTGCGGCACTATCTCGCTGAAACACACAGCACACTGTAGTGGTTCATCACAAATGTACTGCTGTCGTACTGCGGCACTATCTCGCTGAAACATACAGCACACAGTAGTGGTTCATGACAAATGTACTGTGTGTATATATTATATTGTTTATAATGTAGGTAAACTAATTACAGTGTACAATTACAACTTGTCTGCAGAGCTGCAACAAGTACATTTATTTTGTACTTGAGTAAAAGTAACTCTGGAAAAAGCTACTCAAGTAAAAGTACTTATAGAAAAATATACTTGAAGTACAAGTAAAAACTTGTACTTGAACTAAACATAAAAGTAGTTTTCTCCTGCAATTATCTAAAATGGCCGATGCAGCCAACTGTTGTGAATAAAACAAAATATTTACAATATCATTTAGCATATATACCAAGCAGATGTAATTTGATTAGTAATATTTTGTTCTCTGCATAATAAATAAATGTTTTTAACAGTTTGTTAAATACATGTTTAATTACTAACAGGGCTACAACAACCATCGCATTCATAAGTAGAAGATATGTTATTATAGGGTTCTTACATTTTTTTATCATCTTGGATGTGTGAAGAATTTTTTCATTTGTGATATACTTGACAAAGTAGATCTAGATCAGTGGTTACAGCATTCCTTTCATAATAATTATGTCTTCATGTGTAATTGCAACATTTATTTTAAAAGACTAATGTAACTATACAAAGAAACTGATTTCACCCAGTTACACACACTGATCTATATTACAGATATATACAGATTATACAAATCGACAGGTTTGTGGTGGGCGATAATTGGGAGCCCTCGATATACAACTAGCATGTGCCATTCACAAGGATCATCTAAAGTTGACAAACTGTGTCAACAAGAGGCAAGACACAAGAAGACAGTAAGGCAGCTGTTTTTTCTTGTTTGGTCCAAGCAAGGATTTAAATAACTCTTGGCCATTGCTGTCTGAGCAGCCCAGTCAGGACACCAGACACTAGATTGCAATTATCTCACTGACTTCATCAAGTAACAAAAGAAATCTGGCCAGTCTGGGACAATTAACAAGTCTGTCTCTGCCAGGGGTGACTGAACTACTTTTATTTTGTACTTGAGTAGAAGTAAAAGTAAGTCTCTTCAAAACTACTTGAGTAGAAGTAAAAGTAACTTGTAAAAAATCTACTTGAGTAAAAAGTAAAACTACTTTCTAAAAGTAATGGAAGTAAAAGTAGAAGTAGAAGTAGAACACAACATTTATTAACACATTAACAACATAGTACATTAAACCCATAGTGAACAAGTCGTGCTCACAGGCAAGAAGTTCGAAAACCAGCTTTTGCTGCCATTGAAAAGGACTGTGTTCATTGAACAAAGTTCTTGTTCAACTTCAGCAAAAGCTGGTTCTCAAAGTTCTTGTCGCCAATACGGGCCCTCAGTGGCGTGAAGATATGTCCGGCTGCGCTGAACAGGCGCTCGCACGCAGCACTAGCTGGAAGGGGAGTGTTCGTGCGGATGAACAGTTCCTTGATCAGGGGCCATGCCATGACTGCAGCGGTCTCTGTTGACCGACTCAACAGGTACTCGTCCAGCTGCACCAGGCCGCTGCAGTTACTGCGCTTCTTCACGAAGAAGTCGTCGTCGTCGTCACCAGACTGTTCTGTCGCTTGCTCGGCAGGTGCTGCCTCCTGCATGACAGTCAGTTGCCGCTTGATAAATCTCATGCCTGCAAACAGACAAGTTGTTAGAGTCCCAGTTTGTACCAAATCCAATACTAAAAATTAAATTAAATTATATTAAAATATACTTGTTTACTTAAATTCATCTCTAAGATATACAAGTTGTTGTATACAATATACAACTTATAGTAATAATTTGTAGCAACTTCAATACTGTTCTCTTAAATCTCAGGCTAGCATCTTCAAAATTAATTACACATCTATAATATATATATATATATATATATATATATATATATATATATATACATACAAACATGGGTTACACGGCTAACTTACCTTTCTCCAACACTGATGCGTCATCAGTCCAGTCCTTCCTGAACTTCGGGTGCAGGATAGCAGCCGCGATGCTCTCTGCATCGCACATGGTGGCCTCGAAGCGTCGAGCGATGCCTGCGAGCAAGGCATCGACAAGTGGTCCACAGGTCTGGATGACTTCGCGCCTTGCTCGCAGCTTCTCCTGTAGCATTGTAAGGGTCGGTAGAAGGTACCCCATGTACGCCTTCTTTTCAGCCTGTAGAATGTCCAGGGCCTGCGCCATTGGCTTCATGACATCCCTGTACTCAGCCAGGAAGCGTGTCTCAGTGGGCTTCAGTCTGAAACACAAATAACAGTGTCATTAAAATTGTGTCACAACATCCAGTTTTGTATTGCAATACTAAACAAAATTATGATGACATTTATCAGCTAGCTGGCAGTGGCTTCAGCTGAAACAGACATATAACAATAACAACAGATCACATAGCCAGTCTTCTTGGTTGGTCAAATGAAGAGTGTGCAATACAAAATTATAATTCCAGGTCAGTAACAACACTACTTTTGAATAAAGAATGTATTAAAATAAAGAATGTATTACCTTGGCAGCCTGAGTTCATTGAACAGAAGGTGGAGTGCGTCTTCACCCTTTTCAGTACTGATTCTAACCAGCCGATCCACTGCCATGAAGATGCTGTTCCAGCGTGTCTGGTTTGGTCGGATGAGAGCCATCCCACAGTGGTTTACAACAGCCTCTGCAGCCAACACTGACTTGGAAGATTTGTTCCACAGCGCCTGGCATTTGGCGAATGCAGCTCTTGACAGTTTCTTGTAAGGACCATCGGATTCGGCTTGGTCCGCGTCACCAGTGGCGATCAACTGCAGGGTGTGGCACGCACATCTCTGGTGGCTCGGCAGCTGGTACTCGAGGCCACTAGCGTCCAGGTCGCCGACAGCCTGGAATGCAACGTCCTCGTTGTTCTCATCATCGTCGCTGTCGGTGTCGCTGTCGACCTCTCTCGCCTGTCCGAAGACAGAGAACGCCTTCACGAAGTTTGATCCATTGTCGGTAGTCGTCTTGCACACCTTGGTTGCAATGCCGTAACTTGTGTGAATGTCATCCAACACGTTCGCAAGGACATCGAAGGTGTGCGAACCTGTGATTCGGCGACATGCAAGCGCAGCTGAGACCCTCTCAAGGCTGTCTGGGGAAATCCAGTGGCTGGTCACACCGATGAAGGCCTTCCCTCTTGCAGACCAACAGTCTGTCGTTGTCGCAACACATGCGACAGACTGCATGGCTGCACACAATTCCCTCTTCATGTCGGCAACGCTCGACTTCATTCGGGACTTCGCTGTGTCGCGGCACATCACTGTCTTGTCAGGGCGAAGACCTGTCACCAACGCCTTCACGGAAGGCAAGCTGACAAAGCTGAAGGGTAACAATCCCTCAATGACCACATCCATCACCAGCCGGTCGACCGTCTGCTGTGACACACTGGCCCGCTGACCACACTGGTCCAGTCGCAGCTGCTTCGGAGCCGGCGAACTGCAAGCAGCGTTGTCCGAAAGCCGCTTCCTCTTGTTTGCTGTGAGGGAAGTATACCTCTCGAGGTGACTTTTGTGCATCAGCTGGAATGTGACGGTAACAAATCAGTCCAAATGCATTTACAAAATATGCTAAGTTTTGCCAATGCAATAATTAGCACACATATTTTGGAGAAATCAATATGTACAGAAAGACCAAGGAATTAATTTTTTTAGTTCTGCAACTATGGTAATGGTACATTTAAATAAGCTTTTTTATTCTGCCAACTGTATCCCATTACTCACATTATGGGAAACATCACCAAACAGAGTATTTTTATCAACAATAAATAAGTCACCTAAAATTGTATAATTTACATGATGGCATTCTCTGTCATCTTGGGTCTCAGAAATGTGTAGTTTCACCGTCATGTGATTAATACTAGGCTCTTAAAACGAGTGAAACTGACAGAACATCCTAGTGGGCACAAATTTCAACCGACGCGCCCCTAGCGGATTCGCCAGTCTAACAATAATTCTAAATAAAATATTAAATATCTTCATCTTCCCAGACGGTGAAAACCGCGAAAATAATTCTGAATTTGGTAATTTACTCAATGATAACGAAACATTGTCTTGTAAATTCACTGACTTGTCATTATTGTCAACAAAACTACTTTACATCAGCGTCAACTTACAGGCTACTGACTACCAACAGCAACGTGGAAAGTTGCAGAATACAAATATCTAGAATTGTTAAGCTCGGTATGACAGTCAGTTGAAAGAATACACATCCAGTCTAACACCCAAATAAAATATGTTGTTTAAATAACAACATACTAAACGATGGCAGTGGATAGAAAATAAATCCTTGTTTACCAAGTTTGATTAATTCCAAGATGGCGCCTGTCCATTATCCAGGCCACATGTGTTAAACATTCACCGGTCTGCGTTGTATAATGGCATATTATCATCGATGTTATGAATATATTCGATGCCTACAGATTAGCTAACCCGTAACATCTACTAACAACATAATCCATAACTTATCAATGCTTACCTGAATATGCTTTCGCAAATTCGATGGCGATGAAACGTACGCCGAAACTTCTTTGTATGCAGGGGCGCAAAGCAGGCACACCATTTTAATTGAATTTCCCTTCCTCCACAGGAAGCGAAACATCGCCGATAGATATGGCCACGGGTGTTGCCCCGGGCCCTGCTCCTCTTCGCCGCTCACTAATTTTCGCTCCACAATCACATTCACGTCCGCCATAATTACACTGATAATTCGAAGTGAAGTGACCTAATGAATCGCTCTGATTCCGCAAAGCGAATACGCCCGTGATTGGACAATATTAATAGGTTTTGTCCTGCTGACTGGATCCACCTGGCGATTAAAATAAAATGTCGACGGATGGAGCGCCGTCGGGCGACGTAAGTTATGACTAAAGAAGTAACAAAAATATCGCGAAGTAAATGAAAGTAACGAAGTAAAAAGTAGCGTTACCTCAAATAAAACTACTTCGTTACAAGTAGAAGTAGTTAGTTGAAATCTTACTTCGTTACTTCTAGTTACTTGAAAAAACTACTCAAGTAGAGTAACGAAGTAGTTTTACTTCGTTACATGACACCCCTGGTCTCTGCTTATCTGTTATTTCTATTTGTTGTTCCCTCTGACATTATGTAAATAAATCTATACTGACAGCAAACAGTGCCACACGTGCTTCTGACACAGATCATTCGTGGAACTTTTTAGGAGCTTCGCAAATTTAACAAAGAAATTACGAGTACTTTGTTACATTTAGAAAAACAACACACATTTGTACTACGTTACAAGTAAAAGTATTTAAAAAAATGTACGTTACTCCAGAAAAGTAGACTTTCCTACGTAAGTAAAGTAACAAAGTACTTTGTTACATTACAGCTCTGCGTCTCTGTAACCGTGGCAACGTACCTGGTGAAGTTGCTGGGCACCGGCGCGGTGACAAATGACGCCATGGGCTTACAGTGCACCTGCTCAAACATGCGCAGCAGGTCGGCGCTCTTGGAGATGAGCTCCTGCTTGGAGCGTGTCCTCTTCTGATGCTCCACTTCCTGGAGCACCGACTCCAGCAGCTCCGTTTCCTGCGTTAGCTGATTACGCTGACCTGAGGGTGAACATCAAGTGGACACTGGTTACAGTGACAGGTGACATAAAATGGACATATTTTGTTTGTGTGTTTTGGAACAAATAGATACTTCTACTCCCACTTTGAGATCTAAGCCAAAATTATTTTGATATTGCTGCTAAGAAATCTGTTTATGCTAATATTGAAAATTAATCACTCACCCATTAAGATAAACAGTTTACTCTTGAGCTGAGATTCCAGTCGCGCAATCATAAGCTCCACTGCATTCCGGATCTCTCGAACGCGCTCGTCCTTCGCTGTTTTTACACTGTCGACATTCCGCTCCTGAAGATGAAATAAGTCAGATAAATAATAAAACTACTCAACATACCTTAATAAGTGAATTGTTCAAAGAAAGAAATATACAGTGTGCGTGTGTGCATGCGCTGTGTGTGTGTATGCGTGCGATGTGTGCGGTGTATGTGTGTGTGCATGCGTGTGCAATGTATCTTTCAGTAAGCCCACATATATACACATATATGGTTATGTTGCATGTCTAAAGCACGCTCCGCTGATAATTGTTTTAGCAACAAATGGTTCAAACCAAATTGTAAAAAGGTACACTGTTTAGCAAAGATTAAGCACAACTAGTCAACATGCACATATACACATTTCCAAAATAATTACAGCTGAATTCATTATTTTTTTTAAACAAACTCCACAGCAACTTGCACAGCACCACAACGAGTGGTGCATGCGCCGCCAGAGCAACACATACCACTTCCTGCACGAGGCTGATGAGTTCGACATGGCGCCGTTTCAGCTGAACGATCTCTTCATTGATGCGCGACACATGGTTCTCATAGACGTCGTTCAGTGGCTTAAACGTGTGTCCGGAATGCTACAGGACAAGATGGACAGTGGTCAGCTGTGTGGCTGGCATTGGGTGGTGGCTACAGCGAGAACAAGTGGGAGATAGTTTGGTAGGTTAGCACAAATCTGCCTAGCTTTGAGGGGATGGATTATTAAAGTATATTAGTACAGTCTCTTGATATTTAGGAATTACAACTGTCCAGTTCGTCAGCACCGGTCACCCAATGTGACCTTCAGCACTTTCCCTAGTGACCTTAGTTGCAAGGTGGCTGAATAACAGAGGTGACCATAAACAACAGGTCTGACAGTATTATAACCGATGAGGTAAACCCAGTCAGATGACGAACATAAACAACAAGAAGCCTGTAGTTCTGTCCCAGGGGTTAGTAGTTTCACCCTCATTTCCCTCGTCCAATCTGCCGACACTGATTTTGCCACCCACTGGTGACAGATACAGTGTTGACACTGACTTTACACACTGGTGACATACTCAGCAGTAACACTGACCTTACCACCCCAGAGGACACACTGGTGACAGATACTGCAGTGACACTGACTTTACCACCCCAGAGGGAACACTGGTGACAGATACTGCAATGACACTGACCTTACCACCCCAGAGGACACACTGGTGACAGATACTGCAGCGACACTGACCTTACCACCCCAGAGGACACACTGGTGACAGATACTGCAGCGACACTGATCTTACCACCCCAGAGGACACACTGGTGACAGATACTGCAATGACACTGACCTTACAACCCCAGAGGACACACTGGTGACAGATACTGCAGTGACACTGACCTTACAACCCCAGAGGACACACTGGTGACATATACTGCAGTGACACTAACCTTACCACCCCAGAGGGCACACTGGTGACAGATACTGCAGTGACACTGACCTTACCACCCCAGAGGGCACACTGGTGACAGATACAGCAGTGACACTGACCTTACCACCCCAGAGGGCACACTGGTGACAGATACTACAGTGACACTGACCTTACCACCCCAGAGGGCACACTGGTGACAGATACAGCTGCGACATGTCCAGCAGTAGACACTCAGTTTCTCCTGGTGCTGACCACACCTGGAAGCACATACACACTGGTCACTCGCGGTCAAGCGATTTCTCAATGTAACACATGGGGACGAACAAAAAGTGTATGTCAAATAGAAATATGTCACTTTAAAAAAATACAAAGATGGTTGAGGAAAATGTAAAACACAAAAACAACTATTCTCAACTAAAATGTCCAATGCACAAGGTCCAGTTAATTGCGTTGTGTCAGTGATGATGTCCTGGTGTACAAAATCATAGAATCTGCCAAATACTGCACCACATGATAAAGAACTGTGAGGTCAGGTAGTTGTCATACATGTATCAATATTTCAGTTATTAAAGTATGCAAGCTATATATTGCAGGTCAAACACATTAAATGTACACAGCTTGCAGCATGTGGAGTGTATGCAACAAAACATACCAACACAAACAGGATATTCAAAGACAGGCGTTTGGAATGAGCCAACTACCGGTGTGAAAAATCAGCATTTTTACCAAAAATAGGACAATTGGTATATGATTGAGGGACAGGAGAGAGAGTGAGTGAGAGAGAGAGAGAGGGGAGGAAGGAAGGGGAGAGTGGTGGGGGGTTAGAGAAGGGTAGGCAAGGAATGGGAAGTAGAAAGAAGGGCAGAGAGAGAGAGAGGGGGATAGAAAGAAGGGCAGAGAGAGAGAGAGAGAGAGAGAGAGAGAGAGAGGGGGAGAGAGAGAGAGAGGGGGAGAGAGAGAGGAGAGAGAGAGGGGGGGGCAGAGAAACATAGAAAGAGAATGGTAGGAAGGGTAGAGAACTGACATATTGTTCTCTTGTTCTTCCTATGAGCTGCAGGGCGTACAGGCCTGGAGGGCATCTTGAAAGATGGGTGATGGGGTACAGATAGAAGGGTAGATAGAAGGGTGATGCACTGACTTGTCCTCCTGTTCTTCTTGGGAGGTGGGTGAGGTACACATCCTAATGATGTCTAGAGTGAAGGGTAGAGAAAGGTAAGTAGGGGTATAGAGAGAAGGTTAAAGAAGGGTAGATAGAGAGTACAAAGAGACAGAGCAAACAATGGGTATATATGGACTGCATAGGAAGAGGGAGGTATAGAATGATAGACAGGGGGTATAGAGAGAGGGATAGATAGAAGGGCGGTGCAATGACTTGTCCTTCTCCTGTTCTTCCTGTGAGCTGGAGGGGTTACATACCCTGAGGGTGTATAGAATAAAGTGTAGAGGAGGGTAAATAGGGCTATATACAGAGAGGGCTAAAGATGGGGGAACAGAGAGAGAGAGAGAGAGAGAGAGAGACGAGAGAATGATAGATAGGGAGTACAGAGAGACAGAGCTAACGATGGTGGATAGGGAGTACATTAGTGGGGTAGAGAATGGTAGACAGGGTGTACAGAGAGAGGGGTAGAGAGAAGGGTGGTGCACTGACTTGTCCTTCTCCTGTTCCTCCTGTGAGCTTGAAGGTGTACAGGCCTGGAGGGTGTCCAGCTGCTGGGTGACGTCCTCCGCCCACCGACAGTTTACCAACTCATGCAGGTGCAGTGACGCCCTGAAGCAGACACATCCCTGCAAGTGAGGGTGGACATTCACACAGACACATCCCTCCAAGTGAGGGTGAACATTCACACAGACACATCCCTCCAAGTGAGGGTGGACCTTCACACAGACACATCCCTGCAAGTGAGGGTGGACATTCACACAGACACATCCCTGCAAGTGAGGGTGGACATTCACACAGACACATCCCTGCAAGTGAGGGTGGACATTCACACAGACACATCCCTGCAAGTGAGGGTGGACATTCACACAGACACATCCCTGCAAGTGAGGGTGGACATTCACACAGACACATCCCTGCAAGTGAGGGTGGACATTCACACAGACACATCCCTGCAAGTGAGGGTGGACATTCACACAGACACATCCCTGCAAGTGAGGGTGGACATTCACACAGACACATCCCTGCAAGTGAGGGTGGACATTCACACAGACACATCCCTGCAAGTGAGGGTGGACATTCACACAGACACATCCCTGCAAGTGAGGGTGGACATTCACACAGACACATCCCTGCAAGTGAGGGTGGACATTCACACAGACACATCCCTGCAAGTGAGGGTGGACATTCACACAGACACATCCCTGCAAGTGAGGGTGGACATTCACACAGACACATCCCTGCAAGTGAGGGTGGACATTCACACAGACACATCCCTGCAAGTGAGGGTGGACATTCACACAGACACATCCCTCCAAGTGAGGGTGGACATTCACACAGACACATCCCTCCAAGTGAGGGTGGACCTTCACACAGACACATCCCTGCAAGTGAGGGTGGACATTCACACAGACACATCCCTGCAAGTGAGGGTGGACATTCACACAGACACATCCCTGCAAGTGAGGGTGGACATTCACACAGACACATCCCTGCAAGTGAGGGTGGACATTCACACAGACACATCCCTGCAAATGAGGGTGGACATTCACACAGACACATCCCTGCAAGTGAGGGTGGACATTCACACAGACACATCCCTCCAAGTGAGGGTGGACCTTCACACAGACACATCCCTGCAAGTGAGGGTGGACATTCCCACAGACACATCCCTCCAAGTGAGGGTGGACATTCACACAGAAACATCCCTCCAAGTGAGGGTGGACATTCACACAGACACATCCCTCCAAGTGAGGGTGGACATTCCTACAGACACATCCCTCCAAGTGAGGGTGGACATTCCCACAGACACATCCCTCCAAGTGAGGGTGGACATTCACACAGACACATCCCTGCAAGTGAGGGTGGACATTCACACAGACACATCCCTGCAAGTGAGGGTGGACATTCACACAGACACATCCCTGCAAGTGAGGGTGGACATTCACACAGACACATCCCTGCAAGTGAGGGTGGACATTCACACAGACACATCCCTGCAAGTGAGGGTGGACATTCACACAGACACATCCCTGCAAATGAGGGTGGACATTCACACAGACACATCCCACCAAGTGAGGATGGACCTTCACACAGACACATCCCTCCAAGTGAGGGTGGACATTCACACAGAAACATCCCTCCAAGTGAGGGTGGACATTCACACAGACACATCCCTCCAAGCGAGGGTGGACATTCACACAGACACATCCCTCCAAGTGAGGGTGGACATTCACACAGACACATCCCTCCAAGTGAGGGTGGACATTCACACAGAGACGTGACATTAACGACTGCAATGGGCACCACGTTTGTCTTGAAGTACATCGACAGTTGAAAGAAATACATAACAAGTTAAGCAATATTTAAGGTTTGTAGGTTTGTTTGACAAAAAAGACGGAAAGCTGTTAATAAAATTTGTGACATACATATGTCAAGGGTTCTGACTTTCTGTGGGGTAAACCAATTGTTTATAATGTAAAACTAATGTGCATAATCCTTCAAATGTCGTACGGTGGATACTATTAAAGTGACATGGCGTGTTCGTGGCTTTTTATTTTTATTGCAAAATCATGTTATACGGTATAAATTATACCTATTATAGCATAGACAGTCAAAATATGTTTTCATGTACCATTTAGGAGTTGAAAATAGATGTAGTAAGGGTGCTTAACCCTGTGTACACATCGACCACGAGGCATTTTTGAAACCGTTGTAGGTGTGGCTAAAAGCCCAGAAGGTAAAGCATGATCATGCAATGCAGTATCACGTGAACACAAGTTGACGCCACTAACGCCACACCCAGCCAGGTGCATGGCTCCCAGTTGGTAAAGGTCAAAGGGTGGGTGTCACTCGCTGCGATTTGAGTGACAGCATCAGGATTCTTATAAACATTCGACGTTTAACATTACGAAGTCAGTTCTGTTTCGATAAAACATTTATTGGCGGTCAGGACGCTACAATAGTTATAACTACTGATTCACATGATTTTGCAATAAAAATAAAAAGCCACGAACTGATCATGTCGCTTTAAAGTTTACATCATAACAAATGCCAGTACAAATACAGTAGGAAACCGTCTTCACTATTGCGGTAGTACATGTGATCACGTACGCGTGAAGCCGTGAATACACAAACACATACAGCCAACACTCACCGACAGTGAGGACACTGAGATCTCTGTTCTGTGAGCCAGCGCTGTAACAAACACAGTCTTATCTTATCACACATCTCTCTGTCTATTTCTTCAGTGTATTCAACACTGTATAAACAAGTTTTTATTATAATTTGTTAAATCATGTTTTGATGCATGGATTCGTTACTAATTGCATAATTTTGCCTCATTCGAAAGGTCAAAAAGATATCATATAGTCATTTGAAGCTATACACAGCCTGCCAGACTTGTTTATTTGAATGCCAATTCAACTTTCCTTGGAAGCATTAAGCATTGGGGTAATTACTACTATAAGCATAAAATCTCTTTTTTCATCATTTACTAAGTACTCGTTGAAGCTAGCAATAGGATCTATAACAAAATAACCGAGATGTAACATTTATTTTCTTTGGCTAACATTATACAAATTAGGCGACATATTTTCAGTGCATCACGTAGACTAAATGTTGTATTTCACAACAGATTATGCACCACGTTGAAACTGGGACATTTATTCAGGTAGATCAGATTAAAATCAACCAGTGACAACATCATTGCCATTGGTTGATGGCTTCAAAGTGGACAGGAATGATCACCATATATGGTATTAAAGGGGTACATACCCTGATACACATGAAGCAGCAGAGTTTGGAGCAATGAGGGCACAGTCTTGCATCCTTCAGTTTCTCCATACAGATAAAACATCGGAAAACCTCGGCCAAACTCTGGAAAATGAACGTTATTTGGACGGGTAAAAACGAATATGGACGGCTAGAAAAAAAATATGGTGGACGGGTAAAAAATGAAGGAGCAAAAAGTCTTACAAAACCATATATGTGTTAGTTATGCCTTGAAATTGAGTGAAAACGGTGTCAGATGTGTGTTTGTGGTCCATTTCAGGTCATCAGACACATTTAAAAGGGTGTAAACTGGTTTAACAGTTAACATCCACGTGTCCACCAAAACATGTGTGACTGGCAATAATTTTATCCTGCATAAAGCCCTGGCCTCACCTGTCTTGCCGTCATTTGGGAGACGACTCACATCTATTGGTTTTGGTTATGTATCAGCTACATACAGGGACTTGGCTAGAGAACACCATGACAGTCTCGCCCCACTGACTGAAGTGAACCAGCTAGCCACTAGATTAATTCACTTTCCACGTGTAGGGGTCCACAATAATGACTTTCATACAAGTATAGTTTGGAAGAAACATGTTACGCTTTCCACAATGTAACAAGACCCTACGATATGACACAATGTCATACCTGCATTGAGATGTCCACTTGCATTTATTCACAATTATTTGATATGTGAAGGTACATATTATATATCGTCTTAAAGGCTGATGCCGTAGCACTTCAATATTGCACTGTTAATTTTTTTGAAATTTGTGAATTTTTTGATAATTGACTGCAACTTTTTTTAACTGCACAATGTTATTTATGTGAGCAATGGCAATTTACCAAGTAACATCTTACTTAGATAATTTTTTTATACTATTAGCGATGTATTTTATCGGATATTGCCAGTGACAATCATAATAATGCCTACAATAGTTATAAAACCTTTATAAGATTACCAGTGGAGGAAAACATGCACCTATCACAGACAGTATATCAGGGGTTTGACAGAGCTTTATTCAGGGTAAATTTTTGTGCTAAATTTATTAAGCTCATCAGGGGTCGAAATTGTGGTAGTCCAGTAGTCCGAGGATTACCAGAAACTTGGTCAGACTACCAAAGATGATGACAGCAGTAGTCCAATGGATTACCAAACAAATTGGGAATGTTTTTCAATTTTTTCCCATGTTATTTTGCTTAAATCTGGGCCATGTGACTACCACACACACACACACACACATATATATGTGTGTGTGTGTGAGGACTACCAGACTTCTCAACTAAGTAGTCCTGCTGACTACAAGAAATTTCGGAGTTATTTCTACCCCTGCTCATATACATAGTGACAGTGACAAAAGATGATGTTGAGTTTTGCTTGAGTTTGTTTTGTGAATTTTATTTCAATTGTGCTCATTGACCAGTAGTACCACCCTACCATTATGAATTTTCCGTAATCGTTCTGGAAATTGCCTTCATATTATGGTGTTATGAAAACTGCTCTGCTGGACTATATTAATAGAAATAAAATATCACACTTTAGAAAAGTATATAGTATATACCCATCAAAGAACTGCTAAATTTATAAATAATACCCAAGCAAGTTTGTACCTTAGAAAATATCATAATTGATCCGTAAATGCCACTGTCACCATTTTAGCCAGTTGTTCATTGGCAACAATTTATCAATCTTTTAATGACTTGGTATTCAGTTACATCCAGGCCTGTGAATGGGTTAAAGTTAGGGTCATAAAGGCTTGATTGACTACTGCAGGGTGGGGTAAATGACATGCTGACCTTTACTAGACAACCAGACTAGTTATTATAGGCAGGCTTACTAGTCCGCCCTTATTATCTTTACTAGTGTATAGGCTAGTGGGTAGTTCTACCCCAGGTTAACTTTAAAGTAATTTAAATAATTTTATTTTATAACGTGGTGTATATAAAACATGTGAGGAGAGATTTGGCGGATGTATGGAGTTCAGTTTCATGATTAGGTCAAAAAGTAAGATTGCCAAAAAGTACATTACTTCATATACTCGAACTTGGGGTCTGAACTGTTTGCATTTTTTGTTTAGGTAGCTAGTGTACAGTAATATACGACTGATTATAGATACCCTATTTTATTGTACTATAACATTTAAAAACTAAATTAAGACTTAGTGTAATAAAAATAAGGCCTCGTAAAATAAATGCTGCCACGTAATCATATTGATACACATGGTTAGGGTTGTCCTCATACACAACTGTTATCCAGAAGTTGACAGCTAGTTATTTTGATGTTGTGACATCGTCAGTGGAGCGAGACGACTACTCGCAACCAAACATGACACAAATCACAACTAGTAGCTAGACGTGTAAAGGTGAAGTTATGCTGCGCTACCTCGACCATATTTTCTTCGATTCTTCTATCTCGTTTGTTGTCACCTGACGCCATTGTGATTATAAAGCTAACAACTCTACAAACTATACGCAGAAATCTACGTTCCACTGATTTTCACATTGTCGTTTTGACTCGCCATCATTCTTGTCCGTAATCTGTCATCTCAATTCTAATTGGCCATGTCGTTTAGGGGGGACCACTGGGATTATTGATGATAAAATGGTGTACGTTTATTTATTCTTTAATACGTCAAGGGAAATAGGACGGAACAAATTGTCCTCGAAATGTTCATATCTTTGTCGAAAATATGTGCACTATTTATATTATTTCAATATTTACTACCCGCCAGCAGGAATAGCCAATCACAGCCGTCGCTACATTTATTATAATATTCCCCGTCCGCGCATGTCATGAATGATCGTGCCAATCTTTCTAGAAATAGGCACGTGTTGTGTAAAATTCGTTATGAAACATCTATTGTCAAGCTAACAGTAATTTAAATTATCAAGAAGGATGTCTCAAAACGTCGGCAAGAATAATAACAAGGTGTACAGGCTGGTTCTAACTGGAGGTACGTCTATTATAATCAGTGTACGTCTTCTCTTGTTGACCCTTGCGAATGACAGCTATTCCACGTGCGTGTTGTTGTGACTTAGTTGACGTTTACCTTAGCGTTGACTTGGCCTAGCGGGACAACCTTTAAAACGGTTGTTTATGTCTTACTGTCATGACAACGTCTAAATGCCGCTATCTTTAAACCATACGAGCTAAAACGTTCTATGCTAATTTTAATGCACAAATAGTTAACAACATTATAGTACCAATGTGTATGATTGTGAATCAACAAGTCCTTTTCTTTTGCCTTTTGGCTTTCCCCTAAAATTCGTTTCTCCAGACATGCAGATGCCTTAGTTAGACTGTAGTTATAGAGCTTTATTACGCCTACGCCACGGGAAGGCAGTTTATTTTTTATATGCAACAATGTTCTTTGCTGAACTGAATCATATAGAATGTCGTTTATACCCAGAACAATAGTAAACTGGAATAACATTCCTACTGAAATGGTGCATATACCTCTAAAGCCTGAAGTCTTTCAGGACTGATTGCAGGCCTCCCATTGTTTTACAGAGTGGCAATTAACTTTTCAATACATTTTCATTTAATTTATTTGTTTTAGTGTCTGCAGTGATTATTATTTTTATTTTCACTGTACTGTATATGTAATAATTAACCGTCAGCATGCATGTGATTATGTGTATAGTATTTTGGAAGAAAAAGAGAACATATGCAGAGTTCAACAAACTTTATGGTTCACGTCAGCAAGTAATAGCCATCTGTTAGTGTTAGCCAGACTAAGTATGGCATACAATAGTTGCATTTTCTATGACGTTGTCATGCTACCTGAGCTGGTAAATGTTGCATGTAAATACACAACCATAAAATACAGTCAGCTGAAGAAAGCTGTGAGACATAGCCGATAAAAAGAAAAAACGTTTCTTGAGAGGTAAATCATTTACTAGTTAACAATGAACCAAGAAACCAGATCACTACGTTCGAATAACAAGTTGTTAGTTCGTGTTTGAAAATGTGTTTGTCTCTGAACCTACCGGGTACATTAGTCAATTGAGATAGAAGTTTCAAAATTTCAGTGAGATGTGACCTTGAATGCAGGATTTGTGTTATTTTACTTTTATAATATATTATATGTAATATGACTATAGCACAAACCTATCACTGCAGTTAAGGTGTGTACTGTCTTGGTTCCTTGGGACAACTGTGTGAATTCACTGAGTGTCTCTGAGTCTGACCAGAGTCAGTGACATATATGTATTAGAGTATTGTGTGTCAAGCCCAGGTATTGTATCAGTCAGTGCTGTGTATTATCATTGTTTATCACCACCCACTTAGTCACCTGCTCAGGTAAACAACAATCAACTAATCAGATCATTAAAAAGTAATTATGGTCCATGCATGCAATTTTAATGGCACTGAAGGCTGGCTAGGCCACTGATTTTCTGAAAGCAGGAGGGATTGCCAGCTCACTAAATGACAATAATGTAGTAATTTTTATATCCAACCCAATTACGTGGTACAGGCTGTACCCAGAAAACACCCAACATCAGTATATGGTGTATGTCGTTTTTTTATTAAAGATCAAAACATGCAGAATTTTTGGCAATTTTGTCTCGTTTGTCTCACAGGAAAAATAAAGTTTTGTCACATTTAAAAAAAATGCACAACAAACATCTGTCTAGGCTCGTTTATTTTATTTTCTTCACCTCAAAGGATGTTTTAACTTTTGTGTCCACTTTTTTCAGAGGATGATCAGAATTACTAAAATATTGTTCATCCAACATGTTCACTGTGACATTGTAAAGCCTACTGGAGGCTGCCTACACATATTTAGCACACCTTGACATGGGAGACCACATTATCTAATATATCCACTTACAAGCATTTGTTCTTGTGAGTTGACTATGTACAGTGTACTGACCAGATCAGCCGAAATGTAATACTCAACATTGGAATAGGGTAAACATTATTTGGGCATTAAAATTTGACCCTCCTGTGACTCGGGCCCCCTTGAAACTGTTAAAATGCCCCATTGTGTCTGATGGCTGCCTGCAACAGTAGAACACAACAGAATGTGATGACAGATTGACTAAAAATAACTCTTAGGTTGACCGAGCTTATGTCAGGCATTGTGGACTGAAAATCAGCCACCAAGGGGCAAACTGACAAGTTGAGTAATCTTAATTGCATCATTGTATACATGTGGCCTTGAACTGTAGGGTGGTGCCCAGCATTGTCAATTGTATCCTGTAAAGCAGGTAGAGGAAAATAACTTGCCCTGTGTTATGCAATCAACTGAGTGGTCTAGTGTGTGTGTGTGTGTGTGTGTGTGTGTGTGTGTGTGTGTGTGTGTGTGTGTGTGTGTGTGTGTGTGTGTGTGTGTGTGTGTGTGTGTGTGTGTGTGTGTGTGTGTGTGTGTGTGTGTGTGTGTGTGTGTGTGTGTGTGTGTGTGTGTGTGTGTGTGTGTGTGTGTGTGTGTGTGTGTGTGTGTGTGTGTGTGTGTGTGTGTGTGTGTGTGTGTGTTTGTGTGTTGTTTGTGGTGTGTGTGTGTGTGTGTGTGTGTGTGTGTGTGTGTGTTGTGTGTGTGTGTGTGTGTTGTCTGTGAGTTTGTGTGAGTCAGTGAGTCAGTGAGTCAGTGAGTCAGTGAGTCAGTGAGTCAGTGAGTGATCTCAGTGTGTTATCACGGAGTTATGTACTTGCCTGTGTTGTGTTTATTCTGTACATTTCTTGTGATAAGATGTTGAACTATATTTACCAGACTGGATAACTCAACAAGTTTATTTTGCATCAGGGTGACACTCATCGGGGTTAAAGCACACCCCGGGCAGGGGTTAAAGGGTTACTTTCAAGAATAGAATATTACTCACTGTGATTTTTTTGGAAGTAACAATCCTACATATAGTGAACATTTAATTTTCTGCAGAAATAAAAAATATGCCACAAGTAACATGTTTTTCTCTTCTTGAAAATAAAATGATATATTAGAAAATGTATGTTGCACCAATTTATTTGACCTGAAACATTATTTATTTTAGAATTGACCCCAGGGCCTAGACCTTACCAAACGGTGGGCTCAATCTCATCTCCATTTCTGCATTGGGCACTGTTTTATATGATTTAAACCTGCTCATGTGTGGCTGTTTGTTCTACAGGTCCATGTGGGGGGAAGACGACTGGCCAGGCACGGTTGTGTAGCTTTTTTGAGAACATCGGATGGAAGGTACGTTCCTTGTTCCATCCATGCAACAGCCCTTTGTCCCATACACAGGATAACGCATTCGGAAGCTGCGTGTTTAATGATATACCAGCTGAGAGTGAGTGATTTAGAAGTGACTGTCGAGACTGCATGGAGCACTGTGGCATAGAGGGTAGAGTGTCAGACTCTCCAACGAGAGAACGTGGGTTTGAATCCTGTGCTGTCCTGTTGAACCTTGGGCAAGTTTGTCAGCTCCACATTGCTCTAGTTCACTTGCCTGTATAAATGAGTAGCTGGTTTTACCGTTTTAGAGAGGTGGATATTTGTGTATGAAACTATGAATAGTCTTCATATATTAATTTCAGCATGGCTGAATGCTTCCCTGGGATTTTGAGATGGTATTTGATTTAACCTGTCTAGAGGGGAGTAAATTGTAAAGTGCTTTGAGCATTCCTGAAGACTTGATACAGCAAACATTTCCTTTTTATAAATAGAATAAGCATAATGCTGGATTATTAGCCACAGAAAATGCAATATTTTGGAATCAACCGGGTTTAATTGTTGATTCAGCTGCTGTGTCCTACATAAAACACTTGTCTGGAAGCCATAGGTTTTAGCCCCCCCTGGACTCTGTGGGTTGCTATGGTGATGTAAGGAAGATGCTGATGGACATCACAAGCTTCTTTGTTTACACATGATGTCTTTCATTGCACATGGTCAGACAAAAACAATCATGTTTCACGTCTGCATGCTGTTTGTATGATTGTTGACATAATTGTTTTTTAATGTTTAATTGTTTTTTGGGTGTAGCCACACATATGCAAATTATTAATAAATTACAGCCACTATGACTGAATGTTGTGACTTAGGCACTGTGTAAATTAAAAGTATACAAATTATTGTTGACATTAAAATAAATAATTAAAAATGTATTCTAAATTTATTTGTCAATGTACAATAAGGCAGGCATGGGATGTGTGCAAAGACGTTTTTTATAATTTCTCATTTAAAAATAAAAAAAATCTGGTACCTCCTCGGTAAATAGTTTTTTTCTAAAGAAACGAACAACAATTGTCATCTGAAACCCAAAACTTGTCCAATTATTTTGTTTACAGCTCTCGTGTTTTTAATTAATAGTGAAACTGCAGGGTCTATAAACCACAGAGTGATGGCAGCTTAATGCATCCATTACTATATACCACACATATGTACTGCAAGGTCTGCTCTACCCATTCACATTCACATTCAGGGTAGAATGGATTTAATAACATGTAAACATGTTATCAGTTCTTCGAAGCAGGTGAAATGTTATGTGGAATTATGAGCTTCAGTAGTTAGGCCACTGAGTGAACCGTGACGTGTAAATTAGACCCTGCACCATTCTGCCACAGGGTTCAGCCTACTTATAACTGTAGGGGACTTGGGAATGAGTAGGGGGTGTCTACTTTAGGAAACTGTGGAGCACTAGTCGGGTTCAAATGACAGGTGGTTCCATATGTCTCTGCTGATATTATAGTCTCAATGAGGCTGCTGTTGACTGGTTATGTGAAGCTGCATCCAAAATGTATGACTCAGATGCAATAAAATGGATACTTCCTTTCGATTCTGTCACAATTTAAGTTGTCAAATCCTTCAGTTGACTTTTCCCGAGCTACCATCAACCTAGGAGTAACGAAGTGATCTACTCATAGCTGCATGCAGGATCCTGTCCATCTGTCTTTTGGACGGCTAAAACCTGTTTTGGACGGGTAGAAATATGGATGGACGGGCGGTGGACAGGTCAGGTAAAAGTCTTAAAAAGTCATAGATATTGTCAGTTATGCCTTAGAAATGAGTTAAATGGTGTCACATGTATGTTTATGGTCAATTCCAGGTACAAAAATACATTTAAAGTTTGTAAACTGGCCTAACAGTTGACACCCATGTGTCGACCAAGAAATGTGTTACTGGCAAAAAATTTATCCTGCATAAATGAAGCCCTGTCATCTAGCCCCATGTGCTGTAGTCAACACAGTAATAAGGTAGTGATATTCACACAGGTGCTGCCATCTACAACAAAGTCAAATAGTGAACCGAGCAACTGCTGTTAAGTGTGGCAGTCTACCCTGGGGTAAAACAACAGTCTACCCTCAGACACTGCCACCAATCTTTTTGCCATTTTTAACTCCAGAACTATGATTTACAACTGTATTTTGTATTGTATACAGTGAATGTATTATGTTGTTGTTGTTGAATAAATCTCTCCGTCTATTGCAGACATTGTAACCAACGCTGCAGTAAAGTACCAGGTTGTCTAACCATAACTTCAGACCTTCGGTGGAATGCCCACTTAAATAGCATTTCTTTAAAAGCAAAATTTAATAGATCACAAGGCTTCCTCCACAGAAATCGCAGTCTCGTCAATTCATATAAAAACTCAGGCTTACTTCACCTTTGTCAGACCTATCTTCGAAAACAGTTGTACTGCCTGGGACCCCTACACTGTTACACATGCAGATAAACCAACTAGAAATGATCCAACGCTGTGCAGCTCGATATGTCCTACATTGCCACCATAATACCTCAAGTATAGCCGATATGCTCCAGACATTAGGATGGAGATCCCTATCCGACCGAAGAAATGACACTAAACTATGCATGATATATGTGGGTATACCAGCAAAAACATCTTATTCCCGTAAACATAGTTACTAGAAAACAGCATTCCTTGTCTTACCTTATCCCTCACTCCATATGTAATTACAACTTGTATTCTTTTTTCCCAAGTACCATTCGACTTTGGAACTCTCTCCCTCGACATGTTATAAATGAAAACAGCCTTTAAGAACAATATCCAGACTTTGCATTATTCCATTTTTTAGACATAAATAGTTCTTTTGCACGCATTACTGCTTACAAGCACTAATTACTGAAGAAGAAGAAGAAGAGACAATAGATATTTAGTGATGTGCCTATTGACTGGCAGGTGTCAATTGCAATGGATAGTCAGTACATTGTAATTTATATCACAAGCCAGGCAGGTGTTGATTGGGACCATCAGTATTTAATTAACCATCCACTATGTTACACAGTAGACATCAGAGACATGCAAGATGTCAGGTGTTAGCAGCAGACTCCAATTGCAGTTTTACACATTGGCCTAGCTTGTAGTATGGGCATCCTCACAATTTAAATCACAATTATAGTTGACTGGTGGTACACTATTACCATATCACCCCACTGTGTATATAGACGTTGGCAGATTTTTCTCTCATTTGTTTAAGTAAGTTCTTATAGTCTTTGGGACTGCTGAAACTGATTTAGTCTAATCCTTCACAGACATGTTCAATCAGACACCACTTCAACTTCACTGGAAAGCATTCAGCCATGTTGAAATTAATGCATGAAGACAATTATTACACAACTATCCACTGCTGTCTATAGCCAGGTACTCACTGAAACCACTGAGTGAGCTGGTGCACCGTAGAACGAACGATCTTTGGGGCCTTTACTTAGTAAGCTGTGAAATGTAGTTCATTCTAAGATGGCCAAACGTAAAAGGTAGTTGGATGATTGGTGGACAGACCACAGTAAGTCGACATTGCCAAAAGCTTTGGTAGTGACACTAGTATAGTCAGCAGTGCCTTCTGGGTAGCAAAGATTTGTACTTGCGTTTTTTTTTTTGTGTAGGCGTGACAGCTTGTTACTTACATTGCAGTATAGGTGTCCTTCAACAGCAGTAGGCACAGACAGTCATCAGCCAGTTCTGTTGGTATTTGAAATTGACACTATTCTCAGTACAAGGAACCTTTGCAGAAATGTGCTGCGTATTACCCCAGCGGTGTGTTACACGTGCGTGAATGTGTAACTCAGTTATGTTCTTCAGCTGTCACCAGGTCATTATCAGCCATAGAAATTTGACTTTACTGTCTAGACGAATCAATATGCCTTGCCGATTAAAGATGGGGAAATGCTGATAGCATAACATTGAAATAAATGTGACAGGTGTCTGCCTTTATTTATACCAGTTTCATTTTGTGTTGTCATTTTGGTGACTTAAAGCAACATGTGAACTGCAAAAAAATCAGAGTTTCACATGTACAGGTCACAAGAGTATTTGGCAAGATTGATATGTTTTTTTTCAATATACCAGTCTACTCTGCTACATGATGAGTGAGTGAGTGAGTGAGCGAGCGAGCGAGCGAGCGAGCGAGCGAGTGAGCACCTCACTGTTTTTCTAAGTCACCTCGCTTAAAATATACTTAAATTACCACACCACCTGGCTACTTTGTGTGCCCCTACTGACTATGTACAAGTAACAAACATGTTTACATGCTGAGTTATCATTTCTTTCCCCACTGTATGCCAGGGAATAGGTTAAGACACACTTTGTAATGCACTAGTTGTAAATGAATCACCGTTTTAAACATAAGGAGGGGCAAACTACAATAACCCCATAGCTTCATATCGTCTTACTCAGTGCACCCACCTCCTCCCCATCTTTTCCCCCAGGGTAAACACTACATAACAATATAATTATATCCTGTTTACTTAACTGCCAAGCTGTTTATGGTTGTGATTATGCGTTAGGTAACATTTCCGCTGAGATAAGCACTCGGATGGTTTAGTAATTTACAATTTTGCCTGGTATAGACTTCACGGCAAGAAACATTTTTCATGAGGAACGGTTTTCAGATAGATCATTATGGGATGTAGAGTTTATATCTAATATTGGAACACAGGTTGGCTGGGGATTTAGTTGCTGTACCTTGTTGAGTGATTAGATAGGTGGTCGTTTGACGTAGGTGCTAAGATATGGAAATCTGACAATTTGAAGAATGCATGTAGTACCAGTGAATGGCATAAACTGATGTGGCATATGTAGTGCACTAGGCAGTGCATAGTGCACTAGACAGTGTACAGTGCACTAGACAATGTATAATGCACTCATTTGACTGACTTTTAATGCATATGCAGAAGGAGGGGAAACTGATAATGTCGATGAAAAGTTGTTGACCTTGGCTCACTTGAAAGACACGGTGAACTAGTTTTCATGCCTGATTTGACTAAATAACTCGTAATTAACTCAGGGGTGTTCTCAACATACGGGGGTCTCATTTTACACATGGATCCACAGTCCTCTCAGTGTTCTACAGGAAATGTTTTATGTCGATCTGTGAATGAAAAATATATACCAAGGCTAAATAATTTGATACGATTAGGTATACTTGATTCGTTTTAGAAAAAAATTGTTTTATTCGTTTTTTGGCAGTGTGATATAGAGTCAATCTTTTTTTAACGTTTAATAATATATTTATGGTTTGAATTAACATCATGAATATGCGTTTTAAGGTGTGTTCTGGGTGACGTGGCATAAAACTTGAAACTTATATTCAACTGATATTGGTAATTTTGTATATGGAGTATTCCATTTGCATTATTTTTCCAATAGTTCTAAAAGTACAACATAACAGTATACAATTTCACATTGTATTCACTGAATCTGCCCTTTAATGGGTAAATCAGAATTTATTGATTGCTCAAATCACAAGACCATTATCACATTGGTGGGACAGATGGCCATAAATATGTGCAGTGTCAAACCTTAATGCTTTTAGAAAAGCCATCCCTAAAAGAAGCTAGTAAGCCATGTTATTTTGTAAGAAATTCACGAACAATATATTCCATGTAGTGAGCCGTGTGTGTGTATAGAGTCACACGGACAGCTGGGACGTTGTTGTTAATTTTGTCATGCCACATGTTAGAAGTTACACGTTTTTATTCTACTCTCTTTTAGTGATTAAATGTGATTGAATTAAGTTAGCGTGCCGTGAAATATGACATCAGTGTGTATTGCATGTTTACTTGACATGTCAGGATGTTATTCGGATGTTTGTGAGTTTACTTACTCTCGTGTAGATGTGGAAATGTCACAGGCTGTGGTCGGGTCGTGTGGTTTATTCCCTGGTGTAGTGGCCTGGGCTGTGTTTACACACATAACTTAGTATACTGGGAAAGGTTTGTGGGGGTGTGGGACAGGGTTCCCTAGTGGGTTGGGTAGCCCTGATGCACTTGTTTTTGGATTCTTGCCAAGTGCATTTAATTTAATTTACAAAATCGTTTGTAGTGTTTGGGAATTTTGCAGTTTCTGCCTACTTGTTCAATGTTTGATATGGTCGATTTTACATTACAAGATGTACATGGATGGTTTGTTGAAATAATTAATGAACCACAACCATTAAGCCTACTTACACACCATTAAGCCTACTTACACACCATTGAGCCTATATACACACCATTGAGACTACTTACACACCATTGAGCCTACTTATTCACCATTGAGCCTACTTACACACCATTGAGCCTACTTATACACCATTGAGCCTACTTACACACCATCAAGCCTATTTACTCACCATTGAGCCTACTTACACACCATTGAGCCTACTTACACACCATTGAGCATACTTACACACCATTGAGCCTATTTACCCACCATCAAGCCTATTTACTCACCATTGAGCCTACTTACTCACCATTTAGCCTACTTACTCACCATTGAGCCTATTTACTCACCATTGAGCCTACTCACCATAATGAGCCTACTTACTCACCATTGAGCTTATTTACTCACCATTGAGCCTATTTACTCACCATTGAGCGTATTTACTTACCATTGAGCCTACTCACCATAATGAGCCTACTTACTCACCATTGAGCCTATTTACTCACCATTGAGCCTATTTACTCACCATTGAGCCTACTCACCATATTGAGCCTACTCACCATAATTATTGAGCCTATTTACTCACCATTGAGCCTACTCACCATATTGAGCTTACTCACCATATTGAGCCTACTCACCATTGTTTTGTGTGTTTCAGGTGTACCGAGTGCCGGAGACTGCCACTGTGCTCATAGGGTAGGCTCTTAGTCTTGTTTCCCAATATATTCTCTGTCCTGATGTCTGTGGTATGTTCTGATGTGTTATGGTACCTGCGGATATTTTCTCCAGTTTCGAGATGTCTGAATATTTCGTCACAAATGTATGTGACAAAATATTCAAACTGGAGAAAATATCTGTATCAGAAAATACCCACAAACACTGTGCAATGTAATTTGTAGGTCTAATACATGTGGATATTTTAGGACTCTGTATCATGATGTAGGTACATTTGGCTAGTTTCTCGTGGAATGTCGAGCATCTATCTGTAAAAATGCCCAGGTATCATTGTATGTTGTGGTGAATAATAATTGTAGATATCTGTGCTGTGAATTATATTATATATATATATATTATATATATATATATATATATATATATATATATATATATATATATATATATAATTCACATTAATAATAATTATTCAAAATATCATATATATATATATATATATATATATATATATATATATATATATATATATATATATATATGGATATTTTGTCTACATTGCAAGGACCATTTGCTACCATAATTTCATCGTTTATATGGACAAAATATTGAAGTCAGTCATCACACTGAGTACGTTGTCTCGTCACTCCCTGCCACCTGGTGTGTACATTCCTCTCTTGAGGTGAACTGCCTTCCCTGGTATCACTTTGGGCTATTGAACCCAAGGTAAGGCTACCCCACCTGCGAGCACTGGAGCCTGACGTGGCTGTCATTTCTTCCCCGTCAGCTGTGCCCGTGTGTCTTCCCGGTTTCCCAGTAGCCTCTATTATATATAGACAGGTATGTGTATTTCTCTGGGGCTTGGCTGGGGGCAATGTGGGCCGCGCTAGCTCCCAAAACCTCCCCCGCTTCCCCACGGATGGATAGGTTCACTCCCAAGCCCTGTCCTGGGTTTTATTTAGATTACTGGTTTCTGTGGTTGTAATATCACCTGTGCGAGTGTAAGTAATCACTAGCCAACAGAGCCTAGCGTGTTTGAGGTACCAGAATTTATTATGTAGGCAAAGGCGTGGCAGGTGAAGCTGCAGATTTGTTGAATGTTTACTGATTGATCCGACCGACAAGTGACAGCTGGGTTTAAACAGGCACTTGTCCACCCACACACTGATGTAGGCGAAACAAAACAAACATCAACAAAGACGGATTAATAGATGACATACACGTGTGTGTCCGGTCTGTCTGCTGCTCTCTCCTCCACCCTCCCTCCTCTCACCTCTCCCTTGTCTCCCTTCCCTCTCACCCCTCCCTTGTCTCCATTCCCTCTCACCCCTCCCTCCTCTCACCCCTCCCATGTCTCCCTTCCCTCTCACCCCTCGTCTCCATTCCCTCTCACCCCTCCCTCCTACAATCACAGAGTCTGCATTATGTTTCCTCCCCCTTCCCTCATCCCCTCCCTCCTCTCCCCTTCCCTCCTTCCCCTTCCCTCCTCCCCTCCCTCTCGCCCCTCCTTCCCCTCCCTCATCTCCCCTCCCTCATCCCCACTCCTTCCTATCCTCTCCACTCTCTCCTCTCACCCCTCCCTCCTCTCCCCCTTCCTTCTCTCACACCTCCCTGTCTCCCCTCCCTCTCCCCTTCCCTCATCTCACCCCTTCCTCCTCTCCCCATCCCTCCTCTTATCCCTCCCTCCTCTCTCTCCCCCTCTCCCCCTCCCTCCTCTTCCCTCTCTCCACTCATCCCTCCCTCCTCCCATCCCACAGTTTCTAACTCCATATGTCACAAGGAAATTTTACAGGTCACCGAGAATTATTCCCTGATCCATTTTTATTTCATATTAAAAAAACTGAACTTTACTGTCACCAAACACGTTGAAAATGTGCTTACATGATTAGCTATACCAATTTTTTTTAGAGGTATCTAAGATTCATTCATTTTCTAAAAATCACATTTTAAGAATTGATTGGATATGGTTTAATAAGATGCATATAGTAACTCAGACTTTTTAATGTCAACACTACCACATTTCCAGGAAAATAAGGTGGGAATGAAACTGATTTCTCAACGTCATGAAATTCAGGGAAGTTTATTTACTGTGATGGAGAATGATAGAGCTCTCTGAGTGAAGTCCTGGAAAAATCAATGAATTGTTATTACAGAGAAATGTGAACTATGTGAAGCGTATTCTCGTATATTTACTTAATCATTGGGAAATATTTGTTGTACTTACTAAATATTTTGCAAATATTTAGCGAAATATTTATCAGGGACATTTACAGGAGAAGTAAACAATGACCAAATCTATGAAATCACTTGCAAGTGTGAACTCTGGATGTGACAAAGGTTGTGTACAGATTACCTAAATACCAAATTTGTGTACCATGAAGATGTCAGATTGTAAATGATGTGTATGACCAGACTTAATATATGACAAGCATACAGATTAGCCAGGGGCAATCTTGACCAGTCAACAAATGGGCCAGGGTTAGAGCATGGGTCAAGACCTTCTGACCTGTAGTCATCATCTAGGTAAGAAGTGGAGGGTGGTTCGTCTATAAATAGTCTGTTGTTCAGGTGTACCCAGGGAGAACCTTACCTGGCAGTTGAACACAATAAGGGTCAGGCCCTGTGCCCTGCCCGGCCGGATGTAAAATCTCCATGTGAATAGTGTATTCTGGTGGGACTTGGTGCATTGTCTCAGACAGAGGAAGGCACCAGTCTAATGACCGTGATGTTGATGACTGTGTCAGCATCATCAATTTGGCTGTTTGTGTGTATGTGTATGCATACGTGTGTGTGTTTTTTAATACTTGCACTGCTATGCTAAAACACTGGCTTAAGTGCAGCTTAAAGATTTGATGTGTAGGTCGGTGGGTTGGCTGGTAGGAATTGAGTCCATTTAATAGCACCAGAAAATAAATAAATAAATAATTTTCTTTCTTTCCAGTGGCACAATCAGTTGTCCAGTCGCTGTAATGACAATTGACAATGTACATGTCCTCATTTCTTGTTTGTTTCTGTATATAGAGTAGGTTCCAAAATAGGCAGTGTACAGAGATAATTAGTATTGGTGCATGATCACATAAATATATACTGTACTTGGACTGGTGGCCAAAAAGATAAATTTAATAAAAATGGAAATATTCATAAAATCTTACAGCGTTTGAATAGATACAGTATCCTAATACATAGTCATTTCAGTAGACTGTAAATAATTATTGTAAGGTGACTCTGATCTGTGTTTAACGAGATGCCATATGTTTCCTTCCAACACATATCTGTGTCCATCTGCCACGCAAGTTAATCTGTCGATCTGTGAGATCAGTCAGGTGACTCAGGTCACACACAGACAGTCAGTGGCTGTTTACTACCTATGTCTGTCTGTCTGTCTGTCTGTCCGTCCATCCGTCCGTCCGTCCGTCCGTCCGTCTGTCCGTCTGTCTGTCTTGCCAGGTGAAAACCACAAATGCTGGTTTCCAAGGCTGCGCAGGAGTCAATTTTTGCCAGTCACACATTTTTATGGTGGACAAATGCACTTTAACTCGTGCATAAAAAATATGGTTTACTACCTGAAATAAACTACAAACATGCATGTGACACACATTTTCAAGGCATAAGTATGATTTTTGACGACCGTTTTTACTCCTTTTTTAAAGATTAAATTTTTTTTATGTTTACAATATTAACTTTTTATATTTTATTAATACTTATCATGCTGATTGATTATTTACCAAGCCATCTTTAGAAAGGAACGTGTTACGACGTAGCAGTTCTGCAGCAACATGTTGTCACTGACCATATGAAACAGCTTGGCGTCTCTAATACTGTACCTAGTAAATTAATTATTATCCGTTTCTCGTCACCTTAAACGACACTGGGTTTACGCGACAAACTGACGGAACTTATAGATTCGGTTGCCTAGCAACAGAGGTTATCAGGGGATGGCACTTTACCTGATGAGTTCAGTAATAGAGAAGCATCAGGTCTTGAGGCAGTCTAGGGCTGCTAGGCCTGGCTAATGAGGAGACAGGTTGCAGTTAGGGTCAGTGATGTTGTGCTGGGAATGAATCTGTGTGCTTTTCTGGGAGTTTTTGACCCAAGTAGACTAGTAGAGGCAGTACTTTTGTACATGTACAGTAATCATGCCACTGTTAGGGGATTTGTCAGTATATACCGGGTAATCCAGTAATATTTTTATTGATCCCCAGTGTGAGATTGGTTAGAGAAATCATAATTTATATGCAAGGGCAATGGGAAAAAATACAACAAAATCAACAACATTTTATAAATGTAATAGTCCAAAATGTCTCCAGTCAAATCAACATAGAGTGAATGATACAAGTTTTTGGGGTCTTCAAAATAAGTAATTTTTTTCCTTTCCAATACAGAATGAACTTTGCGCATCCGATAAAAGTGATTGAATGAATATATATATATATAGATAAAGCTATACTTGTGGACGTAATCAACACTCACAGGGTCCTGCTTGTAGAGTTTAATAACTAGTTAGCCCCCTAAAGGCTGGTCACTTTGGTTTACCAGGACAGTGTCAGGCGTAGGGATGGTGTGGGAGTTGTTTGTCACAATGTATTACAGTAAGACTAAATCAGCTGTGAAGTGGCTGAGATATTACCACTCAGACACTACACCCAGATGGTATCAGAAACTGACATGATGACACGGCATTGGGTACACTCTGACAGCAAGGTCATTCCAGGGGGGCTACTGACTGGGTTTTTGAGATAATTTCAGATTGCTAAAAATCTTGCGTCCCACACCTCACATTGGTGGGGGGGGGCAGGGTGGTGTTGGTATGAAACTCTATATTTTTTAACTTGGTGAACTTCCATGGTCAACCCTAAATGTGAGTACATTGTGACCGTGGCTGTGTGGTATATGTTTCTTTCCTGGTAAAGTATGTAAAACATATCATTTAGTGTATCAGTCTTCAGACTTGGTGCGTAAATGTGAGTACATTGTGACCGTGACTGTGTGGTGTCTGTTTCTTTCCTGGTAAAGTATGTAAAACATATCATTTAGTGTATCAGTATTCAGCCCTTGGTGTGGCATTGACAAAGAGTAATTATGGCAAGGGAGGTAGAGGGAGGTACATATAGTTTAGATGGCTGTTATGATAGGACAGACACTTTGGAGATACTGACTTCAAACTTGTCATTGATGTGACTGAGTGTAGATAACATTATCAATATGCATGTCGCAGAACACTAATAATTAGGTGCTACTGGGAGTATTGTCCATTGAAAGAACGTACTTTGAGAATCTTGGACATGACCAGAGATGTCAGGACACGTCTATGAACATGAACTTCAAAGCAGGAGTTTCTAGTGTGAGAGACTATCAACATTTGTCAACAGTTATTTTGATGTGTGTGTGTGTGTGCGTGCGTGCGTGCGTGTGTGCGTGCGTGCTTGCGTGCTTGCATGCTTGCATGCGTGTGTATGCATGCGTGTACACATGTATTGGAATGAGTGTTTTTGTTGTTACCGAAAATAGAAAACTGGCATGTTTTAAATGGCATCTTATTCTCGTTATTTAAATTATCCATTCAGAAGAATTCATTCCATTCTGGTCTAGCGCATTGAAAATTGTTTTTGCAAAAAACAATTATAGATTGCAGTTATTTAAGAATTAATTACTGTTGTCAAGTATATAGCCATGGAATCTTATCTTTGTGACCTTCACACAGGTAATCTCTGTATAAACAGAACCAATGTAGAGGAATCTGTTGGTCAAACAAGAACGACTGGAAGTGACAGTCCGAGTGTGAGGAACATGTCATGTCACCATCCTCCAAGTCTTTTATATCGGGCAGTAACTTATATTTGACCTAGCCACATGTCCCAGACGCCAGGGAAACCACGGAAGATGACACTGCTAGAGGGTGGCTTTATGTTCACACTGCGCATTAAAGTTCACGTCAGAACCTCAACGATCCAAAAGAAACCACAATAGATCTTTTCAATATGTGTTCTTTTTGTGTTCCCCCAGTACATATTGGGTCTTAATGTATTTGTAAATAAATAAAGTGTGTTTTATTTAGTGGAGGACTGAGTGTTAAATGTGCTCATTTGGAGAATGATAAAAAGCTGTAAATAAAACAGTAATGAAACTGTAAGACATCTTGCATGCAGTTGTAATATTCCCAAAAGTAAACAACGTACGCCTGACCCAGGATATATGTCAAAAGATAGTTTGTTGTTGCTATCAACAGTCTAGAAACTGGTTCTCCAAATAATAGTAATTTGCCAGTTGACACCTGCGTATTTATTATAGTACTGTACACTATGTGATTTTTCAGTTGCCATGGCAACTTATGGTTTGCAGTTTGATGTGTTATGACAGCATAACACAAAAGTACTTTGATGATGTCTTAAATAAATCATTTATTTATTTCCCTTTACTCTCCCCCGTTCCTTTCTCCCTGAGCTGTCAGCTTGACCCATGCACTGACCATCACAGCCAAGTCTGCTGGAGGCCATGATCAGTGAGTTGTAGCGGACATGAGAGTTTTGGTCAGTCATAGTGGACATGAGAGTTGTGATCAATCAGTTGTAGTGGACATGAGAGTTGTGGTCAGTCAGTTGTAGTGGACACAAGAGTTGTGATCAGTCAGTTGTAATGGACATGAGATTTATGGTCAGTCAGTTGTAGTGGACATGAGAGTTATGGTCAGTCAGTTGTAGTGGACACAAGAGTTGTGATCAGTCAGTTGTAATGGACATGAGATTTATGGTCAGTCAGTTGTAGTGGACATGAGAGTTGTGGTCAGTCAGTTGTAGTGGACACAAGAGTTATGGTCAGTCAGTTGTAGTGGACACAAGAGTTGTGGTCAGTCAGTTGTAGTGGACACAAGAGTTATGGTCAGTCAGTTGTAGTGGACACAAGAGTTGTGATCAGACAGTTGTAGTGGACATGAGAGTTGTGGTCAGTCAGTTGTAGTGGACATGAGAGTTATGGTCAGTCACGTGTATTGGACACAAGAGTTGGGGTCAGGTCACACAGTAGTTGGGTTGTGCAGATTTAGATCTGGCATCAGGTGAATTTATGGCCCAGATTCT
Source organism: Ridgeia piscesae (assembly GCA_025642075.2). NCBI lineage: Eukaryota > Metazoa > Annelida > Polychaeta > Sabellida > Siboglinidae > Ridgeia > Ridgeia piscesae. Next base: position 418,241 of record JAODUO010000098.1, on the reverse strand, counting down.
GGAGTGACCAGTTGACCAGGCATATGCCACCCAAGTACACCAGGCATGTACCACCCAAGTACACCAGGCATGTACCACCCAAGTACACCAGGCATGTACCACCCAAGTACACCAGGCATGTACCACCCAAGTACACCAGGCATGTACCACCCAAGTACACCAGGCATGTACCACCCAAGTACACCAGGCATGTACCACCCAAGTACACCAGCCAGGCATGTGCCACCCAAATACACCAGACATGCCACCCAAGGCTGTTTATTAGGAGTGTCTCTGGCCAGGTAATTAGGTGCCTTGTCCATTACACAAGGTGATTTCATCCATTCTCCAAGGTGGTGCCTTGTCCATTCTCCAAGGTGGTGCCTTGTCCATTCTCCAAGGTGGTGCCTTGTCCATTCTCCAAGGTGGTGCCTTGTCCATTCTCCAAGGTGGTGCCTTGTCCATTCTCCAAAGTGGTGCCTTGTCCATTCTCCAAGGTGGTGCCTTGTCCATTCTCCAAGGTGGTGCCTTGTCCATTCTCCAAAGTGGTGCCTTGTCCATTCTCCAAAGTGGTGCCTTGTCCATTCTCCAAGGTGGTGCCTTGTCCATTCTCCAAGGTGGTGCCTTGCCTTTCCATTCTCCAAGGTGGTGCCTTGTCCATTCTCCAAGGTGGTGCCTTGTCCATTCTCCAAGGTGGTGCCTTGTCCATTCTCCAAGGTGGTGCCTTGTCCATTCTCCAAGGTGGTGCCTTGTCCATTCTCCAAGGTGGTGCCTTGTCCATTCTCCAAGGTGGTGCCTTGTCCATTCTCCAAGGTGGTGCCTTGTCCATTCTCCAAGGTGGTGCCTTGTCCATTCTCCAAGGTGGTGCCTTGTCCATTACACAAGGTGATTTCATCCATTCTCCAAGGTGGTGCCTTGTCCATTCTCCAAGGTGGTGCCTTGTCCATTCTCCAAGGTGGTGCCTTGTCCATTCTCCAAGGTGGTGCCTTGTCCATTCTCCAAGGTGGTGCCTTGTCCATTCTCCAAGGTGGTGCCTTGTCCATTCTCCAAGGTGGTGCCTTGTCCATTCTCCAAGGTGGTGCCTTGTCCATTCTCCAAGGTGGTGCCTTGTCCATTCTCCAAGGTGGTGCCTTGTCCATTCTCCAAGGTGGTGCCTTGTCCATTCTCCAAGGTGGTGCCTTGTCCATTCTCCAAGGTGGTGCCTTGCCCACTCTCCAAATATCTCCTGACCTGTTCACACAGGTCATTTTGGTCCACCCCTCTCCAGAATGTCATTAAGCTATAGTTCTGTGTATTATGTGTGGAATCGCTCCTAACATTTTAACAAAACATTAACAAATGACAAGCTGGAAATATTATTTTCTTATGCATCTGTCGACGTGAGATTTACTGCTTTGAATTCTAATTTCTCCATTATTTGTTTCAGTGGAGGAGTGCGGTTCGGAGAGCTGTCATCTCAGGAAGGTATGTGGCCAGGAAACATTAAATAACTACATCAGTAATAACTTTGATTCACTGCGTATGCTTTGTAGTGATAACGTAAACACATTTCGCTGAGCTTCTGTACTGCTATGGTGTCGTGTCGTGTTGTGTTGTGTCGTGTCGTGTCATGTCGTGTGTGGTGTAGTGATGTACTATACTGATGCACCGCACTGCACCACACCACACCGCACCACTGTCACTGTATAGTGTATGTAGCCTTAGTCTGTTCTGTATTGTTCTAGCTGTCCAGTTCAATCTCTGTCCAACAGTCCAAATCATGTAGACGTCGTCCTATCAGAACGTGCCAAATGAACTCGGGCCTATAATTCACACTCGCATTAATGATTATTGTCAGAAATCGATTGCTCATTGACCACGGTGACTAATTGCTATCCTGGTATGGCGTTCAGTGCAATTAGGGTTAGGTAATTATCTAACGAGTTTCTAGAACTGTTGGTAAATTCAAGGAACTGTGAATGCGGGACAACATACAATTTGGAACTTCAAAGCAATTGCTAAAATTTCTTATGAAATATTCTCAGTTCAAATGTGGACATTGAGGTTTGGGTGTTTTTGCTAGTTTATTCTATCATATTTTTCTGTCGTATTTCTGTGTAAATGGTCCTTAAAACAAAAAATCGAAGGAAACATGATTATAGAAGGGGGCACAAATGACCAGGTCTAGACAATATATATACACTTGTGTATATGCGATGCCACAAGCACAACTAAGACTCAGCGTTATGTAAACTCAGATAAATTGTGATAATTTCCCACAGCCTCCTTTGTTTGTGCCACATCTAACCTGACACCGTTGTAGTGTGTCCTGTAAATTGGATTGAGAAGCTTGTTCTCCTCAGAGGTTACCGCTAACGTCCTGCCAGGAATTGTCCTGGAAGGCAACGGCAGTCACTCCAGTGTCCTATGGCCGGGAGCATGTCTCGTGTAATGAGGCAGTGTGTGCGTGCCAGGGACACAGTGTAAATCAACAGCCTGGTTGTGCATTAGCTATGTGTGACAGTATCATTGAATAACGCACTCTGTGAATGGCACTTCGAGTGATGCAGCACACGTCTATTTACGCGCGTCAACGTAGAATTGTGCTTCGTGTGATTGGACGGCTGCTGTCAGTGTTTTGCGATGTCGCCGGCGGTGTGGCGCTTGCATAAACATAATTGCCGCAGTTACAAGGCCGTCGAAGCAGTGTTGTATTACAGCGATGGCCTGGGTAGATCAGGCGAATTAAACCAGATTGCTTTGTCGTGTATCTGAATGCAGCTGGCTCCTGCTAACCTGTGTTTGCTGCATGTAAATAGGCAGATTAAACAGCCAGCGTCTAGGCCTTTTACAACGACACGAACGTATATTTTATTCCAATGACTGTGCAGTGGATTTGTATTAAATAATTTTATGTTCAAGTGCTCCACCACAGCATCATGTCCCAGTCAATACCCTGGTATTTGTGTTAGGTCTGGGGGGGGGTAGTTATGCTGATTAATTCACAGGTTTCAATTCATGTTTTATAATTTATGTTATGATTCAACACTGCCTGGCAAAGAAGCTCCAAAGGCTATTATACAGGGACGTGTTATTTTTCTTGAGACGCCATTTCTTGGGGCTTACACAGATGTGATGTGCATTTCTCAGTGTCTCTGAAACAGTGTTTGTTGGTATTGGGTTTTATGTGAACACTGCTATTTTAATTGCACTTTTATGATGCATAATAGTTATAAATGGATACAGCGCGGGAGGCAGTTGACTTGTCATGTGACTTTAGCTGCCAGTGCAGTCTACAGCGACTGGGACATGTCTTCATTGAATAAAGTAGAACAGCCAGAGTGTCAGGGAAGGATTCACTGCATGGGCCAGATGAAACAAACATCCTGACTGTGAAATGGGTTAATTCTAGGTCTGCCTGTGCTTAAGATAAGCCGCAATAACACTGGTGTGTAATCCAGACACACTGTCCAATTCTCACTTAAAGTGACATGGTCCGTTCGTGGCTTTTTATTTTTATTGTAAAATTATGTTATAAGGTATAAATTATACCTACTATAGTGTAATGACAGTCAAAATATGTTTTCATGTACCATTTAGGGATTGACAATAAACGCAGTAAGGGCGCTTAACTCTGTGTAGACATCGACCATGAGGCGTTTTCGAAACCATTGAAGGCGTGGCTAAAACCCCAGAAGGAAATATGATCATGCGATGCAGTGTCACGTGAACACAAGTTGATGCCACTAACGCCACACCCAGCCAGGTGCACGGCTCCCAGTTGGTAAAGGTCAAAGGGTGGTACGTGTCACTCGTGGCAATTTGAGTGACAGCGTCGGGATTCTTATAAACATTCGACGTTTAACATTACGAAGTCAGTTCTGTTTCGATGAAACATTTATTGGCGGTCAGGACGCTACAATAGTTATAACTTATACTGATTAACATGATTTTGCAATAAAAATAAAAAGCCAGTGAAAGAAAAATAATATAGCTGAGACTGTATTGTAATGTAATCAGGTTTAGTGATAAATAAGTAGTTTTATGAGCGTTATCTAAATATTGATTATTAGCTTTATTTATTTTTTGAATCGGTAGAAGCTTATTTGTCACGGTGATAATCAGATAACGAATATGAAGCATTTGATTATGGAAATATACAAAAGTGTAAAATTAAAACAATCAACAGTGTGAGTAATATATTTAGCGGAATATAATTAAGCATCATTATTAAATAAAGGGTGGGATATTGTTAGTATGACAAACAGTTGTTGCTATCTCAATTAATAGTTGCAATGTTTCCAATATAACCTTTCTCTCAATGTATCGAACAAAGTATATTTATTTTACTTCCCGTCTATCAGGAATTATAGTGCCCACAAGATGCATACAGATGTATAAATTGTGTATACAAATCTTATTTAGTGTTGTAACTTATGGTTCAACCTGGATGGTTTAACTGCATTGAAAAAATAAGGTTAAACCTGTACATTTGACATCTTGAAAGTTGTGGATCAAGCCTACCATTCTGATTGCTTTTGCATCGAAATAGTGTTTATTTGCACGTATATAATTTTACCAAATAAACTCACATCCGTGCTTAGCCCAGTTAAACTGGGTACTCGCACATGAAGCCACAATTCTTGTGAATTATGACAGCAAAATGACACGTAAAGCTGAAATTGTTTTTATAAAATGTTTTATGGAAGGTAAATAAGAAAAAATTCAAGGTTCTGCTCTTATCAAGTTGTCACAGAAATGAGACATTTGCACAAGTAGGTAATCCGTGAATAAATATAACCATCTACTGGAAATCTCTAACTCAAACACTGCCAAACGGAAATTAACAAAGTGCAGGCACAGGGAAACATGTCATGAAGGCAGAGGAAACATCTTATGTAACCCTGCCAGTCTTGCAACTCGGGGACAGTAAATATGCTGTGACCTTGGCATGTCCTTGACCTGGATGTAAGAGTCGGCAGCAGAAGGTGACCCTGTCACCCCAACAGTGAGAGAATGGTTTATGCAGACCCTGTCTCACTAAACATCAACTCAAAACAACATTTGTTTAAACAAGTCCAAAATTATCTTTTTCTTGCATATAGTGCAACTGGTTCCCTTTTGTATATTTTCCAATAAATTACGGGTTTTTGATGAATGATTTTAATGAATATGTGAAGTTGATATATATTTGGGGAAACACCAGGGCTTTATGCAGGATAAAATTATTGCCAGTCACACATGTTTTGGTGGACACATGGATGTTAACTGTTAAGTAAGTTTACAAACTTTAAATGTGTCTGATGATCTGACATGGACTACAAACAAATGCAAATATAATAATAGTTTATTTCACTCTCTCTGGGCAATCAAAAAGATTGAAATGGTGACACCATTTTCACTCACTTTCAAGGCATAACTAACAATATCTTTGGTTTTGGAAGACTTTTTTGTTTGCTCCTTCATTTTTACCCGTCCACCATATTTTTACCCGTCCATATTCGTTTTTACCCATCCAAATGACGGGTGGACGGGTCTCTACATAAAGCTATGGGAAACACACTAAACATCAACTCAAAACTATTTTTTTTAAACACGTCCAAAATATCTTTTTTGCAGTAGTGTGTATTTTCCAATAAATGAAGGTTTTTGATAAATTATTTTAATGAATATGTGAAGTTAATATATTGATTGAAACATGCTAGTGGAATGTAAATATGAAGAAATGAAAGGTGCTGTTATCTACATCGGTACACTGAGCTTAATCTCTTACTACACCAGCAATCCAAGATTCCGCTTAGTTCATTTTCCAGTGCAGTTTAGTGTACTGACAAAAAGGATCAGTTCCAATTCAGTTGACTTTGAATTATTTCCCATTCACCTGTGTTCACCTGTGTTCACCTGTGTTCACCTGTGTTCACCTGTGTTCACCTGTGTTCACCTGTGTTCACCTGTGTTCACCTGGCAGTGTCACTCTTCCAGGAATCAACTGTTGCCATGTGCCTGCGGTGGTTCAATTCTAGGAACTACTTGGTGCTGTGTGTTTGCAGTGCTGGAATTGTGGCAATCACATGTAGTTGTGTTTGCGGTGTTTGACTTCACATGTTGCTGTATTGTGCCATGTGTTTGAGGAATTTTACTTCTAGGTACCACCTGTTGCTATGTGTTTGCAGTGTTTGATTTCTAGAGATTGTGTTGCTAAGGGTTTGCAGTGTTTGACTTCTAGGAATCACCTGTGGCTAAGTGTTTGCAGTGTTTGACTTCTAGAGATTGTGTTGCTAAGGGTTTGCAGTGTTGGACTTCTAGGAATCAACTGTTGCTAAGTATTTGCAGTGTTTGACGTCTAGGAATCACCTGTTGCTAAATATTTGCAGTGTTTGACTTCTAGGAATCACCTGTTGCTAAATATATGCAGTGTTTGACTTCTAGGAATCACCTGTTGCTATGTGTTTGCAGTGTTTGACTTCTAGGAATCACCTGTTGCTATGTGTTTGCAGTGTTTGACTTCTATGAATCACTTGTTGCTATGTGTTTGCAGTGTTTGACTTCTAGGAATCATCTGTTGCTATGTGTTTGCAGTGTTTGACTTCTAGGAATCACCTATTCCTAAGTATTTGCAGTGTTTGACTTCTACGAATCACCTGTTGCTATGTGTTTGCAGTGTTTGACTTCTAGGAATCACTTGTTGCTATGTGTTTGCAGTGTTTGACTTCTAGGAATCACTTGTTGCTATGTGTTTGCAGTGTTTGACTTCCAGGAGAACTTGCTGAAGACGATGATGCAGATAGAGAACACATACTTTGATCTGGCGTCAAGTTGTGACTCTAATTGCCTCGTCATCTGTGACCGTGGAACCATGGACGGCTCCGCATGTGAGTTGCCATTACTTTTTGATGATATTCACTTACGAAAGCCTGTTTTAAATTGTTTTTGTCTTCAGAAAGTCTGGTTTTAATAAGTTTTATTGCAAATTCTGTTCAATATATGACTTGTGCAATGTTAATGTTTTTCATTCAGGGATTTATCATAATATCGTTTTAAGGAATTCTGTTTTTAGGAATAATTTTTTTTACTTTTGTGAAATTGGATAGACAAGCACGTCCAACTGCTTGTACTGTATAGCAATATAATATATTAATTAAAACAATTGTTATGAGGGGTTTGTACACAATTAACTTTCATACCAGAGAACATTTATGTGGTTTTCATTTATAAACAATTTCATGACAGAAATAATCACACATTTAATGAAGTTTGAATTATGTGAGTACTATTAAAATGTATTCATGCAGTTATTATTGATAATAACCATGATAATATTTTGCTTATTTCCCATTAATTCTCTTATATGTAATCCATGAATCTGGCCCTGAGACTGCAGCATCTTGAGAGGTTGGGTTCAGGCCGCTATTTTCTGCTGTGTTCAGATCTGGCCCCGGAGCAATGGGAGAAGATGAAGTGCAAGAATAAGTGGAACAACGTGGAGCTGAGAGACAACAGATACAACCAGGTGACTACAGCAGTGTGTCTGGGGATGTGTTCCCCTGTCAAGTTCACATGTTGCAGAGCTGTGTCAGTGTTTGTGTCTGCAAACGCGTCATGTCGCTGTATAAATATTGTGTCTGTGCTGACGTGTCATGTTGCTGTGTCAGTGTTTGTGTCTGGAAATGCATCATGTCACTGTATAAATATTGTGTCTGTGCTGACGTGCCATGTTGCTGTGTCAGTGCTTGTGTCTCTGCTGATGTGTCATGTTGCTGTGTCAGTGTTTGTGTCTGCAAACGTGTCATGTCGCTGTATAAATATTGTGTCTGTGCTGGTCATGTTTCGGTGCCATGTGCTGACATGTCATGTTGCTGTGTCAGTGCTTGTGTTTGTGCTGACGTGCCATGTTGCTGTGTCAGTGCTTGTGTCTCTGCTGACGTGTCATGTCGCTGTGTCAGTGGTTGTGTCTGTGCTGATGTGTCATGTTGCTGTGTCAGTGTTTGTGTCTGGAAATGCATCATGTCACTGTATAAATATTGTGTCTGTGCTGATGTGTCATGTTGCTGTGTCAGTGGTTGTGTCTGTGCTGACATGTTATGTTGCTGTGTCAGTGCTTGTGTCTCTGCTGACGTGTCATGTTGCTGTGTCAGTGTTTGTGTCTGGAAATGCATCATGTCACTGTATAAATATTGTGTCTGTGCTGATGTGTCATGTTGATGTGTCAGTTTTTGTGTCTGTGCTGATGTGTCATGTTGCTGTGTCAGTGTTTGCATCTGTGCTCACATGTCATGTTGGTGTATCAGTGTTTGTGTCTGTGGCTCTGTGCTGACATGTCATGTTGCTGTGTCAATGTTTGTGTCTGTGCTGAGGGGCCATGTAAAACAAATTCATGTTGCTGTGTCAGTGATTGTGTCTGTGCTGATGTGTCATGTTGCAGTGTCAGTGTTTGTGTCTACTGACATGTCATGTTCTGTATAAATGTTTGTGTATGTGCTGACACGTCATGTTGCTGTGTCAATGTTTGTGTCTGTGCTGAGGGGCCATGTAAAACAAATTCATGTTGCTGTGTCAGTGATTGTGTCTGTGCTGATGTGTCATGTTGCAGTGTCAGTGTTTGTGTCTACTGACATGTCATGTTCTGTATAAATGTTTGTGTATGTGCTGACACGTCATGTTGCTGTGTCAATGTTTGTGTCTGTGCTGAGGGGCCATGTAAAACAAATTCATGTTGCTGTGTCAGTGATTGTGTCTGTGCTGATGTGTCATGTTGCAGTGTCAGTGTTTGTGTCTACTGACATGTCATGTTCTGTATAAATGTTTGTGTATGTGCTGACACGTCATGTTGCTGTGTCAATGTTTGTGTCTGTGCTGAGGGGCCATGAAAAAACAAATTCATGTTGCTGTGTCAGTGATTGTGTCTGTGCTGATGTGTCATGTTGCAGTGTCAGTGTTTGTGTCTACTGACATGTCATGTTCTGTATAAATGTTTGTGTATGTGCTGACACGTCATGTTGCTGTGTCAATGTTTGTGTCTGTGCTGACGGGCCATGTAAAAAAAATTCATGTTGCTGTGTCAGTGATTGTGTCTGTGCTGATGTGTCATGTTGCAGTGTCAGTGTTTGTGTCTACTGACATGTCATGTTCTGTATAAATGTTTGTGTATGTGCTGACACGTCATGTTGCTGTGTCAATGTTTGTGTCTGTGCTGATGTGCCATGTAAAAACATTCATGTTGCTGTGTCAGTGATTGTGTCGGTGCTGATGTGTCAGGTCATCCACATGGTGTCAGCGGCGAATGGGGCGGAGTTGTTCTACTGCACTGACACACACACGACGCGCTACGAGGGTCTGGAACATGCACGCGACCTTGACCGCGCCACAGCACAGGTGAGTCTGTCCACGTCTACCACAGGGGACAGGGCTGGGTCTGGGTCGGTCACTGCATTCCCAAGTCAGCGTCATTATGTGTCGTAGTGAAGATGGATCAGGTACAAATGAACGCTCAACATGTTAGTGCCATGTACACAGTGATACACTTCAGAGATCCATGTACAGTACATACCAGTGGTGTCTTGTACACACTGATACACTACACAGATCCAGGTACAGTACACACCTGTGTTGCCATGTACACAGTGATACACTCCACTGATCCACGTACAGTACACACCAGTGGTGCCTTGTATACAGTGATACACTACACAGATCCACATACAGTACACACCGGTGTTGCCTTGTACATAGTGATACACTACACAGATCAACGTACAGTACACACCAGTGCAGCCTTGTACACAGTGATACACTACACAGATCCACGTACAGTACACACCAGTGTTACCTTGTACACAGTGATACACTACACAGATCACACGTACAGTACACACCAGGGTGCCATGTACACAGTGATACACTATACAGATCCACGTACAGTACACACCAGTAGTGTCTTGTACACAGGTAGTGAGTACAGATAGTGCACCCTGATAATCATCAATATGGGTGCAACAAAGTATCAAATGCAATTCATGTAGATTGTATCAATGTAATTACTCTGATATCTGATTAGCCTCGGCAGTTATATAAATGCACATATCTATTATAACTATATCCTCCCCTATACCGAGCGTGCTTGAAGGCTGTGATCAGTTGCTATTTATATAAGTAAACGTTATGTATGTTATACAGGTGTTTTTATTTTTTCAGAATTGTATTTTGCTTCAAATTATCTAGCATCGCTAAATGTGCCCAGTCCAATATGATCTTGTGACGCCCTATGAGAAATAAAAGCAGTTGTCCAACTCTGGATAAATCCAAATGCCAGGAAGATCCCAAGACTTGTCCCCACACGTAGCAGTGAACACACCAGAAAGGTTGCCCCCGTATGGATTGATCTGAACAATTTAGGGTGATGTCTTTGAAGTGTAACAAATCAGAAGTACCGCCCGGGGATTTATCGTAGAATATTCCCCCCAGGAGGTAATAAAGGAGAAAATATGCCCTATGATAATATTTATACACTAAACTCCAAAGTAGACGTCTGTTCAGAAGTGTTTACAATACAATATTCGATAAAATATAAGACGTAACTTATATATATATATATATGTATGTATGTATGTATGTATATATATATATATATATATATATATATATATATATATACATATATATATATATATATATATATATATATGTATATATATATATATGTATATATATATATATATATATATATATATATATACACATGTATATATATATATATATATATATATATATATATATATATATATATATATATGTATATATATATATATGTATGTGTATATATATATCTATATGTATGTGTATATATATCTATATGTATGTGTATATATATCTATATGTATGTATATATATTTATATATATATATATATATATATAAAACTATGTAGTTATGCTTTAGTAAATAGTATGCGACTACAATAATACATTACTTATTTCAAATACAATTTTCAAGTATATCATGTGTCGTATAAGAATTGAAGTATAACATGCGTGTCCTTGCACATTGTCAATTGCAGGTCTTCCACCAATGCATTCCATAACCTATCATGTGTGTGAATGTTGTCAGGCATGGGTGGGACATCCATACTTTGATGTCATTGACAACTCCACAGACTTTGATCGGAAGGTGATGAGGATGGTGGCTGTACGTATTTACGCTGTCACATTTGATGAGGTTTCTCTTTAAGAGTTCTTTATGTTTTCCTTGGAATAGATGTATGATATTTCATGGAGATGTTATTTATAATAACCGTGATATCGTTGTGGTTGTTTACCATTGATTGTACCTGGTTGAATTATGCTAAGTAATTCATGTTGAATGCAAATATAAATTACAATGGTGTATGCAAAATGTTGATCTGATGGTGATTCATAAGCATCCAGGTATCCAGGTAATTGTAGAACTGTGTTGTTTAAAATCTATGGGACCATAGAACTAATCCCCTGCAGGAGGTTGATACATGTGTGAGTTGGCTGTTACTGGTAATAATTCTGTGAAACCACATTGTTCAAGTGGTCATGTCGTGTGTCCATCAGGCCGTGTGTAACCGACTGGACATTGACGCTGGAGACCGACTGGCTCTGGACAGTCACAAGCGCAAGTTCCTCGTCCACTCGCTGCCCCCAGACTCGGTACGTCCACTGTGTCCACCCCTTGGACGGTCACACATGATCGACCATGATTGCCATGTTCAACTAGGATTGTCACACATTATCAACCACTGGTGTCACTCATGACTGACCATGATTGTTACACATGTCACAAACTTACACCAGCCACAGAACTGCCACACATGACCAACAATAACAGTCACACATGACCAACCACAGAACAGTATGGTCACACGTGGCCGACCAAAGAATTGTCACACATAACTGACGAGAGAACTGTCAACTGACTGACCACAGGTGTCACACGTAACTGACTGACAAGAGAACTGTCAACTGACTGACCACAAGTGTCACACAACTGACTGACAAGAAACTGTCAACTGACTGACCACAAGTGTCACACATAACTGACTGACAAGAGAACTGTCAACTGACTGACCACAAGTGTCACACATAACTGACTGAAAAGAGAACTGTCAACTGACTGACCACAGGTGTCACATAACTGACTGACAAGAGAACAGTCAACTGACTGACCACAAGTGTCACACATAACTGACTGACAAGAGAACTGTCAACTGACTGACCACAAGTGTCACACAACTGACCAACGAGAGAACTGTCAAGTGTCAACTGACTGACCATGATTGTAACACATGTCACAAACTTACACCAACCACAGAATTGTCACACGTGACCAACAATAACAGTCACACATGACCAACCACAGAACAGTATGGTCACACATGACCAACCAAAGAATTGTCACACATAACTGACGAGAGAACTGTCAACTGACTGACCACAAGTGTCACACATAACTGACTGACAAGAGAACTGTCAACTGACTGACCACAAGTGTCACACAACTGACTGACAAGAAACTGTCAACTGACTGACCACAAGTGTCACACATAACTGACTGACAAGAAACTGTCAACTGACTGACCACAAGTGTCACATATAACTGACTGACAAGAGAACTGTCAACTGACTGACCACAAGTGTCACACATAACTGACTGACAAGAGAACTGTCAACTGACTGACCACAAGTGTCACACAACTGACCGACGAGAGAACTGTCAAGTGTCAACTGACTGACCACAATTGTGTCACACATAACTGACTGACGAGAGAACTGTCAACTGACTGACCACAAGTGTCACACATAACTGACTGACGAGAGAACTGTCAACTGACTGACCACAAGTGTCACACATAACTGACTGACGAGAGAACTGTCAACTGACTGACCACAAGTGTCCACATAACTGACCACTATCGTCAAACATTCTGACTGCAGCTGCCATTTATTATCAGACATTATGATCTCTTATGATCTGATTCAATAGTCACACACAATCAGATCCCGTGGTAAGACTCAATGGTCACACCTGATCGACCATCTCTCACACAAGTCCAAAGCTGCTGAAGACACTAAGAATTAATTGTAAAAATTGGAATTCTGCAGAGTACATTCTGGCTAGTGTTCCTAGCAAAACAGATTTTTGTGGTGGACAGATGCGATATTATGTACATAAACAACATGCAGTTGGCCGACAACATTTTCGGAGTCTCAACGCTGATGGTTCGTGTTTCTGCCACCAGGTGTTCCCAGAGTTCCAGGACTTCATCGTCGTACATGACTACCTCGTTACCCCGAACCGTCAGATGCAGGCTCGCATACGTAGGCGCGGCCAGAACGGTACGCCTCCAGTCACGGCCTTGACCTTCAAGGTCACTGGTTGACCTTCAGGGTCACAGTCAAATGAGGTCGAACAAATCTAGTGCAGTTTGGTTGTCTCAGGACAATGCATTTCAAAATGTAGGTTTTCACAAAGAATGTAATATTAAAATGCTGTCTAAAGTACAAACCATATTATATCCATAATATGATGATTCTGTTCATAGGAGCAAATACAACATTATTAATATATAATGTATATTAACAATGTTATATATATATATATATATATATATATATATATATATATTATATATGTATATTTGCATGTGTATGTATATTATTTAGAAGATTATAATATATATATATATATATATATATATATATATATATATATATATAATTAGCAAATACTCAGTCATCATGGTTACGCTGTATATGTTTGAGTTAAAATATAATTTAGGTAAATCTAAATATTTTATTAAATGTTAATAACGCATAGAGACAGTGACAAAAACCAGCAGTGACAAGTCACCAGGTAAGATGTTACTGTGACAACAGCCGTGATCTCAGAACAGGAGATCAGAGACACAACATACACAGATCATTCAAAGCTATGATGAAAGTGAAAGAGACAGTAAAACTACCACAGAAGTGTAACAAAGCAGGGGTTTGGATGAAATATGTTCTGTGTCAGCGATGATGGTCATGTGATGGTCATGTGACGGTTGCAGTGCGGTGGGACCAGACGAACTGTTGCTGGGACATGGAGACAGGCAACTGGACGTACACGCACACGATCCGTCGACCGGAGATCAACAATGAGAGGCCGGAGCTGAAGATGCAGATCAGTGCCCGGGAGTATAAGGTGGGAGACTGGGGAGTATAAGGTGGGAGACTGGGGAGTATAAGGTGGGAGACTGGGGAGTATAAGGTGGGAGACTGGGGAGTATAAGGTGGGAGACTGGGGAGTAGAAGGTGGAGACTGGGGAGTATAAGGTGGGAGACTGGGGAGTATAAGGTGGGAGACTGGGGAGTATAAGGTGGGAGACTGGGGAGTAGAAGGTGGGAGACTGGGGAGTATAAGTTGGGAGACTGGGGAGTATAAGGTGGGAGACTTGGGAGTATAAGGTGGGAGACTGGGGAGTATAAGGTGGGAGACTGGGAGTATAAGGTGGGAGACTGGGGATTATAAGGTGGGAGACTGGGGAGTATAAGGTGGGAGACTGGGGAGTATAAGGTGGGAGACTGGGGAGTTTTAAGGTGGGAGACTGGGAGTATAAGGTGGGAGACTGGGGAGTAGAAGGTGGGAGACTGGGGAGTAGAAGGTGGGAGACTGGGGAGTTTAAGGTGGGAGACTGGGGAGTAGAAGATGGGAGACTGGGAGTATAAGGTGGGAGACTGGGGATTATAAGGTGGGAGACTGGGGAGTATAAGGTGGGAGACTGGGGAGTAGAAGGTGGGAGACTGGGGAGTATAAGGTGGGAGACTGGGAGTATAAGGTGGGAGACTGGGGAGTATAAGGTGGGAGACTGGGGAGTAGAAGGTGGGAGACTGGGGAGTATAAGGTGGGAGACTGGGAGTATAAGGTGGGAGACTGGGGAGTAGAAGGTGGGAGACTGGGGAGTAGAAGGTGGGAGACTGGGGAGTATAAGGTGGGAGACTGGGGAGTATAAGGTGGGAGACTGGGAGTATAAGGTGGGAGACTGGGAGAAGGTGGGAGACTGGGGAGTAGAAGGTGGGAGACTGGGGAGTATAAGGTGGGAGACTGGGGAGTATAAGGTGGGAGACTGGGGAGTATAAGGTGGGAGACTGGGGAGTATAAGTGGGAGACTGGGGAGTAGAAGGTGGGAGACTGGGGAGTATAAGGTGGGAGACTGGGGAGTATAAGGTGGGAGACTGGGGAGTAGAAGGTGGGAGACTGGGGAGTATAAGATGGGAGACTGGGGAGTAGAAGGTGGGAGACTGGGGAGTATTAAGGTGGGAGACTGGGGAGTATAAGGTGGGAGACTGGGGAGTAGAAGGTGGGAGACTGGGGAGTATAAGGTGGGAGACTGGGGAGTAGAAGGTGGGAGACTGGGGAGTATAAGGTGGGAGACTGGGGAGTAAAGGTGGGAGACTGGGGAGTAAAGGTGGGAGACTGGGGAGTAGAAGGTGGGAGACTGGGGAGTATAAGGTGGGAGACTGGGGAGTAGAAGGTGGGAGACTGGGGAGTATAAGGTGGGAGACTGGGGAGTAGAAGGTGGGAGACTGGGGAGTATAAGGTGGGAGACTGGGGAGTATAAGGTGGGAGACTGGGGAGTAGAAGGTGGGAGACTGGGGAGTATAAGGTGGGAGACTGGGGAGTATAAGGTGGGAGACTGGGGAGTATAAGGTGGGAGACTGGGGAGTAGAAGGTGGGAGACTGGGGAGTATAAGGTGGGAGACTGGGGAGTATAAGGTGGGAGACTGGGGAGTATAGGTGGGAGACTGGGGAGTATAAGGTGGGAGACTGGGGAGTATAAGGTGGGAGACTGGGGAGTATAAGGTGGGAGACTGGGGAGTAGAAGGTGGGAGACTGGGGAGTATAAGGTGGGAGACTGGGGAGTAGAAGGTGGGAGACTGGGGAGTATAAGGTGGGAGACTGGGGAGTATAAGGTGGGAGACTGGGGAGTAGAAGGTGGGAGACTGGGGAGTAAAGGTGGGAGACTGGGGAGTATAAGGTGGGAGACTGGGGAGTAGAAGGTGGGAGACTGGGGAGTATAAGGTGGGAGACTGGGGAGTAGAAGGTGGGAGACTGGGGAGTATAAGGTGGGAGACTGGGGAGTAGAAGGTGGGAGACTGGGGAGTATAAGGTGGGAGACTGGGGAGTAGAAGGTGGGAGACTGGGGGGTATAAGGTGGGAGACTGGGGAGTAGAAGGTGGGAGACTGGGGAGTATAAGGTGGGAGACTGGGGAGTATAAGGTGGGAGACTGGGGAGTAGAAGGTGGGAGACTGGGGAGTAGAAGGTGGGAGACTGGGGAGTATAAGGTGGGAGACTGGGGAGTAGAAGGTGGGAGACTGGGGAGTATAAGGTGGGAGACTGGGGAGTAGAAGGTGGGAGACTGGGGAGTAGAAGGTGGGAGACTGGGGAGTATAAGGTGGGAGACTGGGGAGTAGAAGGTGGGAGACTGGGGAGTATAAGATGGGAGACTGGGGAGTAGAAGGTGGGAGACTGGGGAGTATAAGTGGGAGACTGGGGAGTAGAAGGTGGGAGACTGGGGAGTATAAGGTGGGAGACTGGGGAGTATAAGGTGGGAGACTGGGGAGTAGAAGGTGGGAGACTGGGAGTATAAGGTGGGAGACTGGGGAGTAGAAGGTGGGAGACTGGGGAGTAGAAGGTGGGAGACTGGGGAGTATAAGGTGGGAGACTGGGGAGTAGAAGGTGGGAGACTGGGAGTATAAGGTGGGAGACTGGGGAGTAGAAGGTGGGAGACTGGGGAGTATAAGGTGGGAGACTGGGGAGTAGAAGGTGGGAGACTGGGAGTAGAAGGTGGGAGACTGGGGAGTATAAGGTGGGAGACTGGGGAGTATAAGGTGGGAGACTGGGGAGTATAAGGTGGGAGACTGGGGAGTATAAGGTGGGAGACTGGGGAGTATAAGGTGGGAGACTGGGGAGTAGAAGGTGGGAGACTGGGAGTAGAAGGTGGGAGACTGGGGAGTAGAAGGTGGGAGACTGGGGAGTATAAGGTGGGAGACTGGGGAGTATAAGGTGGGAGACTGGGGAGTAGAAGGTGGGAGACTGGGGAGTATAAGGTGGGAGACTGGGGAGTAAAGGTGGGAGACTGGGGAGTATAAGGTGGGAGACTGGGGAGTATAAGGTGGGAGACTGGGGAGTAGAAGGTGGGAGACTGGGAGTATAAGGTGGGAGACTGGGGAGTATAAGGTGGGAGACTGGGGAGTAGAAGGTGGGAGACTGGGGAGTAAAGGTGGGAGACTGGGAGTATAAGGTGGGAGACTGGGGAGTATAAGGTGGGAGACTGGGGAGTATGAAGGTGGGAGACTGGGGAGTATAAGGTGGGAGACTGGGAGTAGAAGGTGGGAGACCTGGGAGTATAAGATGGGAGACTGGGGAGTAGAAGGTGGGAGACTGGGGAGTAGAAGGTGGGAGACTGGGGAGTATAAGGTGGGAGACTGGGAGTAGAAGGTGGGAGACTGGGGAGTATAAGGTGGGAGACTGGGGAGTAGAAGGTGGGAGACTGGGGAGTAGAAGGTGGGAGACTGGGGAGTATAAGGTGGGAGACTGGGGAGTAGAAGGTGGGAGACTGGGGAGTATAAGGTGGGAGACTGGGGAGTAGAAGGTGGGAGACTGGGGAGTATAAGGTGGGAGACTGGGGAGTATAAGGTGGGAGACTGGGAGTAGAAGGTGGGAGACTGGGGAGTATAAGGTGGGAGACTGGGAGTAGAAGGTGGGAGACCTGGGAGTATAAGGTGGGAGACTGGGGAGTATAAGGTGGGAGACTGGGAGTAGAAGGTGGGAGACTGGGAGTATAAGGTGGGAGACTGGGGAGTATAAGGTGGGAGACTGGGGAGTATAAGGTGGGAGACTGGGGAGTAAGGTGGGAGACTGGGAGTATAAGGTGGAGACTGGGGAGTATAAGGTGGGAGACTGGGGAGTATAAGGTGGGAGACTGGGGAGTATAAGGTGGGAGACTGGGGAGTAGAAGGTGGGAGACTGGGGAGTATAAGGTGGGAGACTGGGAGTAGAAGGTGGGAGACTGGGGAGTATAAGGTGGGAGACTGGGGAGTATAAGGTGGGAGACTGGGGAGTATAAGGTGGGAGACTGGGGAGTATAAGGTGGGAGACTGGGGAGTATAAGGTGGGAGACTGGGGAGTATAAGGTGGAGACTGGGAGAGATATAAGTGGGAGACTGGGAGTATAAGGTGGGAGACTGGGGAGTATAAGGTGGGAGACTGGGGAGTATAAGGGGGAGACTGGGGAGTAGAAGGTGGGAGACTGGGGAGTATAAGGTGGGAGACTGGGGAGTATAAGGTGGGAGACTGGGGAGTATAAGGTGGGAGACTGGGGAGTATAAGGTGGGAGACTGGGGAGTATAAGGTGGGAGACTGGGGAGTATAAGGTGGGAGACTGGGGAGTATAAGGTGGGAGACTGGGGAGTATAAGGTGGGAGACTGGGGAGTATAAGGTGGGAGACTGGGGAGTATAAGGTGGGAGACTGGGAGTAGAAGGTGGGAGACTGGGGAGTATAAGGTGGGAGACTGGGGAGTAAAGGTGGGAGACTGGGGAGTATAAGGTGGGAGACTGGGAGTAGAAGGTGGGAGACTGGGGAGTATAAGGTGGGAGACTGGGAGTATAAGGTGGGAGACTGGGAGTATAAGGTGGGAGACTGGGGAGTATGGTGGAGACTGGGAGTAAAGGTGGGAGACTGGGGAGTATAAGGTGGGAGACTGGGGAGTATAAGGTGGGAGACGAGTTAAGGTGGAGTAGGGAGTATAGGTGGGAGACTGGGGAGTATAAGGTGGGAGACTGGGGAGTAGAAGGTGGGAGACTGGGGAGTATAAGGTGGGAGACTGGAGAATATAAGGTGGGAGACTGGGGAGTATAAGGTGGGAGACTGGGGAGTATAAGGTGGGAGACTGGGGAGTAGAAGGTGGGAGACTGGGAGTATAAGGTGGGAGACTGGGGAGTATAAGGTGGGAGACTGGGGAGTAGAAGGTGGGAGACTGGGAGTAGAAGGTGGGAGACTGGGGAGTATAAGGTGGGAGACTGGGGAGTATAAGGTGGGAGACTGGGGAGTATAAGGTGGGAGACTGGGGATTATAAGGTGGGAGACTGGGGAGTATAAGGTGGGAGACTGGGGAGTATAAGGTGGGAGACTGGGGGGTATAAGGGGGAAACTGGGGAGTATAAGGTGGGAGACTGAAGAGTATAAGGTGGGAGACTGGGGAGTATAAGGTGGGAGACTGGGGAGTATAAGGTGGGAGACTGGGGAGATATAAGGTGGGAGACTGGGGAGTATAATGTGGGAGACTGGGGGGTATAAGGTGGGAGACTGGGGTGCATAAGGTGGGAGACTGGGGAGTATAAGTGGGAGACTGGGGAGTATAAGGTGGGAGACTGGGGAGTATAAGGTGGGAGACTGGGGAGTATAAGGGGGAGACTGGGGAGTAGAAGGTGGGAGACTGGGGAGTATAAGGTGGGAGACTGGATGAATATAAGGTGGGAGACTGGGGAGTATAAGGTGGGAGACTGGGGAGTATAAGGTGGGAGACTGGGGAGTAGAAGGTGGGAGACTGGGAGTATAAGGTGGGAGACTGGGGAGTATAAGGTGGGAGACTGGGGAGTAGAAGGTGGGAGACTGGGAGTAGAAGGTGGGAGACCTGGGAGTATAAGGTGGGAGACTGGGGAGTATAAGGTGGGAGACTGGGGGGTATAAGGGGGAAACTGGGGAGTATAAGGTGGGAGACTGAAGAGTATAAGGTGGGAGACTGGGGAGTATAAGGTGGGAGACTGGGGAGTATAAGGTGGGAGACTGGGGAATATAAGGTGGGAGACTGGGGAGTATAATGTGGGAGACTGGGGAGTATAAGGTGGGAGACTGGGGAGTATAAGGTGGGAGACTGGGGAGTATAAGGTGGGAGACTGGGGAGTATAAGGTGGGAGACTGGGGATTATAAGGTGGGAGACTGGGGAGTATAAGGTGGGAGACTGGGGAGTATAAGGTGGGAGACTGGGGGTATAAGGGGGAAACTGGGGAGTATAAGGTGGGAGACTGAAGAGTATAAGGTGGGAGACTGGGGAGTATAAGGTGGGAGACTGGGGAGTATAAGGTGGGAGACTGGGGAATATAAGGTGGGAGACTGGGGAGTATAATGTGGGAGACTGGGGAGTATAAGGTGGGAGACTGGGGATATAAGGTGGGAGACTGGGGAGTATAATGTGGGAGACTGGGGGGTATAAGGGGGAGACTGGGGAGTATAAGGTGGGAGACTGGGGAGTATAAGGTGGGAGACTGGGGAGTATAAGGTGGGAGACTGGGGAATATAAGGTGGGAGACTGGGGAGTATAAGATGGGAGACTGGGGGGTATAAGGTGGGAGACTGGGGAGTATAAGATGGGAGACTGGGGGGTATAAGGGGGAGACTGGGGAGTATAAGATGGGAGACTGGGGGTATAAGGGGGTGACTTAATTGAATCTATGTAGATGTGTCTAACTGACCTTGGTACAGTTGTAAAATGAAAGTAACCTTATGAGCAGTCACCTTACATCCACCTGATATTGTTACGTACCCTAGAACCAGCAACAGTCCGTAACTGGTGATGGATTTAAATAAAATAAAGGCTGTGACATGATGTGATGTTATGTGACGTGGCGTGGCGTGATGTGACAGGACATGGCATGGTGTGACGTGATGTAACGTGGTTTGTTGCAGTTGTTACTGGCGCAGCGTGACAAGGACCATCACACGGTGTACAAGAAGCGCCGCTGTTTCCTGTGGAACAACCAGTACTTTCAACTGGACATCTACGACGAGCCCTGTGTGCCAAGGTCACTGTCACTACCTTATGTTTCTTCATACATGTTTTTAAAAGTGCAAATATCTTACTAACAGAATTTTTCTTCAGATGACTGTCTTAGTACTAGTATTTTAGTATTTTAGTTTAGCGATGATGATGTGTAATGTTAAATAAAGCATGCCAAACTTGTGTGCCAATGAATCTGTCTGTGTCACAGACACGTTGACACCTTGTGTTGCATGTGTTGACGTCTTGTGTTGTAGGTGTTGACATCTTGTGTTGTAGGTGTTGACACCTGGTGTTGTAAATGTTACACTTTGTGCTGTAAATGTTCACACCTTGTGTTGTAAGTGTTGACACCTAGCATTGTAAGTGTTAACACCTGGTGTTGCAGGTGTTGACACCTGGTGTTGTAAATGTTGACACCTTGTGTAGTAAGTGTTGACACCTTGTGTTGTAAGTGTTGACACCTAGTGTTGTAAGTGTTAACACCTGGTGTTGTAGGTGCGAGGGTCTGTTGCTGTTGGAGACTTACACGACACACCTGAAGAAGGATGACCTCCAGCTGCCGACCTTCCTAGAGATCGAGCGAGAGGTCACGCATGAGCGTCAGTACTCAATGTACAACCTCACAAAGCTGCCGCCCACAGACGGTTCGTCACAACTGTTGGTTGACAGCGACACAGAACATAAAGAGGCGATGCTCTCCATCTTCAGCACGCCGCCTAAGACACATCTCACAAACGGCACGTGTTGAGGGTTGAGGCGGCACGTGCAGCTGATTCGTTGCCAGCGTTCCGGGCCAAGTGTGACAGGTGTCTCCCTCTAGTGGTGTCGTCAACAGAAGCGCGTGACACGGTGAACTGTGTCCAGCTTTTGTATTGCGAGGCTGTCGATGATCGTACAGAGGGGATTTGTCCAAGGTGTTGATGTGTACTGGTCTATTTAGGTTTTTTAGGGTTTTAGATTTGACACACGTTTGTGTCTTGGCATACACTGATGACATTTGTGTAGTGACATTAGTCATGTTTTGACATATGTTGGTGTCATGACATTTATGTAATGACATGATATATGTCGACATACATTGGTATCGTGTCATAAATTTGTGTCATGACTAACTTTGGTGTCATGTCATCAGTTGTGTCATGACATACATAGTGTGTCTTCATATACATTGGTGTCATGTCAGTGACGTCATACATTCGTGTCACCGTTTATTGCTCTAGTAGTCTGTCAGACACAAGCCCGGTGTTCGCGTTCCCTTCCGTTTTTGAAGAGGGGCGACGTGACCGCGATATTCGGCAGCTTGCTTTTTAAGAGCGTGTTTTTTGTGTTGTTTATTTACCAGCCAAATGCGTCGTTTTCTTTTTCCCGTATTCGTCTGCGTTTCCAGTAGTGCATGTCCCGCACAAAATAGTAGTCAATGTGGGGGGGGAACAGTCCCACCTCTGCAGCTGGGAGTTTTTCCCATGGTGACACACTAATGATGACACATTTAAATAGAAGCACAGGGGTGATATGAGCGAAGAATCTTCAAGTGATGATGGTGTAGCTTTAAGCACGTTACTTGCAAATCCAGGAAGGCGTAGAAATTGTTTTGGTAGCTGACTGACGAGACAGTGTGATTATCTCAAATGTGTTTTTTGAGTTTTGTATTAACTAGTATGATTATGATGACATTTGTTTTTGATGCGGTGTGGTGCAAGCTAGGGTGATTATCCTGTAGTGCATTTAGATGGGCTCTGCTGTCATTTGGTTGTCTGTAATTAATTCTTTGCGTAGCATCGTGTGGGCAATTTCTTGTACGCATGCATTTGTAATGTCTAGTTCCTTTCGGGTGTATATAAGTAGTCTTAGTTATAAATACATCGACGAGCGGTGCATATACAACTGATACTTTTTAATTTATGTCTCACTGTATCTCGGTTTATATTTTAATGACCACGGTAGCTCTTAAATTGTTTCTGCTATCATCTACACTGTGACAGCACTTGCTGTGTCAATACAGTTAGTGCTGACACCTACCGGATTTACTGGAGGTGTTTTGAATCTGCCAGTCGTGTGCATCAGCTCTCGTTTGACACGGCTAAACACGGCCCGTGTAACAACACACGTTTCCTTGTTTACCTCGCGACCGTTTTACTACAGAAACCATAGCGTTTTTTGCCAGACAAAAATATTGGACTCAACCAATTTTAGCATCAGTGTTGTTACTGCAGTAATAAGTTTCGTTTTAGCCAGTTGAAGGAGCCATATGTTCTTGGGCACGAACCATAGCATTGACCTTTAATAGCCGAAGACGTCAGTCCAGTCCTGTAGTGGACCATAACATGTGTAAATAATAAAACTAGATATCTATTTGAATCGGGCGCGTAAAAGGAATGTAAATCGATTTTCATTTGCCGACACACCGGGCGCTATAAATTATGTGTTATATATTTTAAATGCCTCGGTTCTACTAACTTATTGATCTCAGTTTACATATGAATTAGCAAAATTATGCTTCGTGTTTAATGTTGACATATAATATTAACTGAACCCGAAGAAAGGTTGATACTTACTGTCAAGGGTGGAGGTTTGTGGTATTTCCCGAATTCCAGTTTTACGACATTTCTGGCAGTATAGGTAATGTAGTATTCAAATACTGATTAGATAAAGTACATCATTGTTAATTCAGTTGCTCTCGCTGCTGATCAGTTACCGAATACAAACCGTTGTTACATTTTGTTTCCATTACGCAAATTGTACGTGTTGTGATGCTATAACGTAATGCTGTTGACTTCTATGACTTAGACAGGAGCGTACTGAGTTACAAATGATGTGTTAACTTAATGGAATTAGAGTCTCAATGTGTAATAGTATTATAGTTTGTCTGATTCGCCTAGTCATAATTTTGGTTTCACTGTTTCCGGGCTGTAAAATCGACCATTGGTAGATACAGGTAGCAGTATGACCTCATAGCAGCTTCGTGGTCGTGCGATTACAAGCAAATCGGGAAGTCTTTGTGGTGCCAAATTTTCTGTTTGCGTTTCTGTAAGTAACGTACGGGTTTGGTCACCATGGGTCACAAAAAGCTACGGAATGGCGTGTTCATGAGCGGCGTCGCGCTTACATTTATCCGGGTGACGTTTCTGCGCATGCGCACATCTAGCGAAATGTGTATTTAGCACCGACTACGATTGTTGCGCTAACATATATTCGGGCGTTATACGTTACCTGGGTGACGTTACGTGCACACATGACTTTTTTGTTTTCTGCAGACATCAACACTTTCTGACATAAAACAGTTTCCTCCAAATGCATGCGTCACGTGATGTCACTCTTATGAGTCCGAAAAATGAAAACCGCAAATTGTAATTATATACACTAATTATAACGCTAGTGTTTTGACAGCACAGGAAACATATTTGACTGGAGTATGTTATCGATCGATACGGGCGTCAACTATTATGCATTACGTATATGCACGTAAACATCACCCGGATACAATATTAAAGAAGTGTAAGCGTGACATCGACTCACGACGAATTGTCGCAACCACGTGACACGTTCTGTGTGGGGTGACCAGTAGTCTATCAGCGATGTCAAAGAGACTGTGCTTGACGATAGAATCAAACAAGGTTGTAGACTGTATCTATGATTTCCTTACGTTTACGTCAGTGTATGTTACCATACTGTGTTTTCCTCATTCAAAACCTCTCAGCTCAAAACATTGCATAGCCACTGGTTGCATAGCACATTGATTGAACCCAGTGAATCCGTTTGTACCAATCAACCGGTCCATCGACATCGTCTGTTAGGTTCGATGACGTGTAGACGCCGAGCAGTGTACGTCATAAGCGCCGTTTGTTTAATAAAAAGAATGCGTACTTTTGTTGAAATCCTTGAACGAGTTTAATTTGATCGTCACATCCGGTAGGTTGTGAAATATAAAGCGATGGTGGCAGCTCCTCTGTTTGATTTTTTTCATATAATATTGTGTTCTTGTGACTAGAAAATGCACGTAGAAGGTTTATTGTCTGCCAATTTCTGGTTAGTCACTTTATTAAGCTCGGAACAATGTTCTCAATTTGGAACATTCCGTCATATTCGCGCGCTAGGGGTCGCTGTGACTTATTACGTCAGTTCCAGCTGTAGCCTACACCTGGAACATCCACCTCAAAGACGACTCTTAATGAAATCGCCCGCCGAATATATGATTCAAACCAGGTGAGGTGACCAACAACATTAAGCCAAGTGATGCAATGTTTCGGATTCTCCCCAATCGTGTATCCGTCTACAAACTGGGGCCGGTGTCAGATAGAATATTGACCCTCGTAGAAATGTTACCCGGGGGTCAAAATACTATAATAGACAATTGACCCCTCCCTATGAAAAATTACCCACCCTTTGTTTCTTCATGGATTTATATTTTTTGTATATATTTGAGTATTAATCACATTGAAGGTAATGTTTTGTTTATATTTATGCAACATTGCACTTTGATACATTAATAATATTATTGTTATGCCATAATACTTTTTTCCAGTGAAAAATATCCTTTTCAAACTGACAATGCTAGTGGGAATATTATGTTGACACTTGCAACAGCACAAGTATTTAATTTCGTCTCCAATTTCATGGAAAACATTCTGCTTGGTCCACATTCTGCTAACTGCCTTAAGCAAAATTATGAAAAGAGGTGGGGGTCATATTTCAATGGTATAGTATATTGACCCGTGGCTCATAATAGTAATATTATAAACATGTTTGTCAATTTGTATTTCTATGTACATTAAGCCACGGGTCAATATACTATACCATAGAAATATGATCTCCCACCCCTAGAGCCACCAAAAACAAACTTTTGATAGTATAAACAGTTTTGAAATCCTTGCATTTTACAAAGTATGAAAGAATTTGATATTTAAAAAATATCAATTACATTTTCTAACAGGTTCAACAAAGGAAAACTAACTTTTTCATTTTTATTTGGTGACCTAAATTTAAGATAAGGTATCTTTTGAAGTGAAATAGTTGGTTATGTTCTGTAATTTAACATTATGATCAAAATCATTATTTCAAATATATATCCATAAAATATAGGGGTGGGTCATTTTTTATAACTGAAAATCTATGGAAAAGTGACCCGGGGGGGTCATTATTCTACATAGAATAGTGACCCGCTGGTCACTTTTACCCCAGAGTCAATATTCTACATGAACATCGAAGGGTAGGGTATTGCTGTCAACTCGTATTGCCAATACGACTTGCTTTTAAATTATTCACCATTTCAACTTCCCGTGGTGTAGTGAATAAGGACCCGACCAGGAAGTTCACGCAGTACACTCGATCTATCGCACAAGCCGCAGTGAGAGTTGTTGCAGACAGACGTTGGACGAGGACGAGACAACTACAGCAATGTGTCGACGCGTGTGTCACCTAGCCGTGGGTATCGTCGTGTGGCTGTTACACCCGGCCCCCGTCAGGTCGCAGTGTATCACAAAACATTGTGTAGACGACGACATCGACGTGAGTGCGTTGACGACCATGATGTATCGTATGCAAGACGCACTGGAAATACAACAGTACACGACAACAAGACAACAGGACACATTAGACAGATTACAGAATCAAATCATCGAACTAGAAGAGGAATTGGCGAAACAGCAAACGAGTATGTATAATTACGTCACTGCTACTGCTGTCATTCTCTCACAGCCCTCCAAAATCACAAAAATGGCGGGAAACAGCTGCGTTCTTGTTCCAACGTTTTTGCTATATATATATATATATATATATATATATATATATATATATATATATATATATATATATATATATATATATATATATATTTTTAAATATCATCCAAACATTCAAACATTCAAACCTAACCCGTTTAAAATGAATAACGATACCAAACTTATCTATAAATATGTGTAAAATAACACGATTTCATTTAGTTGAACTAATATATTGAGGAATATTAAATAAATATATTTAAATACGTTAAAAACATAAGATAAATAAACCTAATGCGGACACTAAAGTAACGACACGAAGTTCCAACTACCACGTGGAAATCGACTATAGATAAGTTACTTTTCTTAGAATGTATAGTTTTATCTCAATCTCAGTGTCGTAACAGGGCAACTGTTATGTTGCATCTTTGTGTTGATATAATATTATTAATAGCCATTAGTGCAGTGAGAATGATATTTCCGTTGCCCTGTCACATCTTGGGCGGCAACCAACTGGGTACTTATCGCCTACGACAGAAGTGAAGCATTCTTCCTCTTTGAATAACTCAATTCGGTCCTACTTGAATGATGACAAATTTCTTTGCCAAAAACGGTAGGACAGGGAAGCATAATTATATTCTCTGTACTTTGTCACTCTGTGATCAGGCTGCCAGTTGCTGGTCCTGAGTTTCCTACACTCCTAATTTTCCGGGATTGGAGGGGACACGGCTTCTTTACACCCCCCGGCTACCCCAACTGACCACAGCATTGTTGTGCTCGCCTTGTTGTTAGTGAAATGTTAATTACTCGGTTAAGAAATCGTACCATAAAGTAGCCTAAGTTGTTCCTGACGCGAAAGTTGTAGTTAATAAGTAAATGACCAACTTGTATTGTTTCCTGTCCCGGAGTTGTGTAGTTGTAAGACGTGGACGTTCCAGTGTCAGTCGAATATTTCAAATGCTTTAGTCAGGTTCTGTATCTTGAGAAAGACGAAGCAAAGAGGGAGGGAGCAACATCCTAACTGTTGATAGATTAGAGAGTGAAATCTAAATTAAAGTTATATACATTATAAACAATGACCACAATTGTCCCCAAACAATATCGTGATCACTAGTAACACTGTCTGAACACGCGCACCTGCACACAAGCACACCCACGCACTCGCTCACGCTCACGCGCACGCGCACACGCGCACGCGCACGCACGCACGCGCACGCACACGCACACGCACACGCACACGCACACACACACACACCACACTCACACTCACACACGCACATTCACTCACGCACAATACACTTACGTACTCACAAACAGACGTTACAACTTACATTGCTTTGTATGAAACATTGGTATTGTTACAGCTTATAGCTTATCATTTCATCTACTTATACGTGGTCGTAATACGTAATTCACACAAACAAAACACTATTCTATTTGTCAGTTTCCGTGGACGGTGCGCGGAGCCCCTGGTCAGACTGGTCCAGTTGTTCTGTCACGTGCGGTGGTGGACAACAGCAGAGAACGCGTCGCTGCGCCAACCCGGCACCGAAGGACCGAGGCGCCGATTGTAGTGGGCAGAATGCGGAGTCTCGGACATGTAACAGCATCTCCTGTCCAGGTAAGCCAAATTTAACCATGTAATATATATTATATCATCTTTTATGCCGTACAGAGCCCCTAGTCTGGCATAACACGTGGTGCTATGCAGGTGCAACTTTGCATGCTGTGATCATCAGTCGTTGATGAGGCCTGCTGGAGGTGATCGTTGCCTTTGTGCTCTTCGTTCAGGTCGAATCTGACCGTCTTTCCCCTGGAGCAGCGTAACGTGCCTTCAGGTCTGAATGTTGGTAGCGGCCATTTGCAGCCAGGGCTGGAGTGCTACAAGACGCGACACTATTTATTGAACACTAAGGCCGACTTCGATTGGCCTACTAGGGTTACTCGCGTAACCATAACGTGGTATCCGGTTTATGTTAATTTACACTGCGCACGCAATACCACGAGAGTAATCCAACTGAACAGCGATGATCGTGATCACGGAGAACCCCTTACGTAAATAAATAAAATAAAGTAATCAGTTGTTCAGTGTGTAAATTGTGATGTTCGTGTTCTTCTCGGTCTTTCATTATAATACACAGAATGTGGTGACTTTAACATAAAATAAATGTATATTTAAGTGATTGTGTCGTGTAATGTTTAATTAATTTATTGTGTAGTAAGGGGCCTACGTTCCCTGTTGGCGGTCGCTGCTAAAGACGTCAGTTACTCGAGTGAATCCTCTCCAAATCGCGATTGCCTCGGGTAGCGGCGATGTTTATCTAGGTCAAGAAGGGACACGTGAGCAAATGATCTTGGATGTTCCCTTGGTACTCGTGTTACTCGTGTTACTCGCGTTACTCGCGTAGCTGAATCGAAGTCAGGGCCTAACTGTTCGAGCGTTCGGCCCTGATCGTGAACAGACACGATCAAATCGAGTTCAACTGGTTGTTCTATGCCTTGTTCTTTTGGGGCTTCCCGATCTACCATGACGATCAAATCGGAGTGGGGCTGTTTGCTTGTTCATCGCTGCTGAGACATCTACGTCGATCAACAGTCGAATGTTGGAATTTTGAAGGATATTCTAGAAATTTACATCAACGTACCGGAAGGCTTTCATCGTTAGTGTCTCGCAAACAGGTTGAACCGATTTCAGAACACATCCTGTATCAAGATTGCAGTTATTCATGCACTTTTTCTACAAACACACGCACGCACGCACACGCACACGCACGCACGCACGCACGCACGCACGCACGCACGCGCACGCACACACACACACACACACACACACACACACACACACACACACACTTACTTAGTGACCTGCTTGGTCGTTGAGGGGACATAAGCAACGCTGCAGTTGTGATCTTTTCCCGTTTTTCTTTGTCAGTAGCTGCGTTGAGGAGGTCCGTCATGGAAGGGGCCGTCCATTCCCATATTGTATTCACTCAACTCTTCCTCGGACGTTCACGGCGTCGTCAATCCTCCAGGGTGCACTGCAGGGTCGTCTTAAGGAGTCTAGAGTGTCATGTTACATTGCCCAAGCCATGCCAACTTCCGTCTCTTAACAGTTACCAGTAATGGTCCTTGCGAACTCACTACTAGTGTGATCTTGTTCCGCGTATATTCGTTGGATTTATGCTCCATGTAGGATATGAGGAGTACCTTCCTGAAGCATTTAGTCTCGAATGCGTCGACAACTATACCATGTGTTCGAGATAACAAACGCCCTGTTAGTTAAAGTTGTGCTACACCGCTGAACACGTTTCCAATTTTCTATATATTTCTTTACGTTCTTTTCTTGTTTCTAAGAGTTACGAAAAAGAAGCCGGTAACGACTGTCATTGCTCCGACATCTACACATTTAGTGGTGTGTTCCAATTCTACAACATGTTTGCTCAACCTGGTCTAACATTGTGTGACCACACTGCGCTGTGTCTACTACTACTACTAATAATAATATTACGAAGAAGAAGAAGAAGAAGAAGAAGAAGAAGAAGAAGAAGAAGAAGAAGAAGAAGAAGAAGAAGAAGAAGAAGAAGAAGAAGAAGAAGAAGAACAAGAAGAAGAAGAACAACAACAACAACAACAACAACAACAACAACAACAACAACAACAACATTTATATAGCTCCAAAAATCTAGATAAAATCCATTCGGAGGCGCTGTGAGTACATGAATATGTAAACATATATATGCAAAATATTAATACGTTACGTAAGATTAATGATATAAAATTTGTCAAAGTAAATTAAATAAAAAACTATGTATAAAATAATAATAATAAACAATAAATGAATAAGTTAGCTAAATATGATTACTAAAATAAAGGGTATATTAATAATTAATGAGTGAAGACATTTGGTAAAATTGGTGTAAAACATGTATGATGTAATAAAAAAGGTAAAATAAAAAGTAATAATAATAATAAAATAAACTGACTGGTGTCCACACTCCATACACAGCCCGAAATAAGTGAGTTTTGAACAGTATTTTAAAAGGTAAGAGGCAACAGGTTTTCACCATCTCATTTGGAAGGGGATGCCACAGTCGTGGAGTAGATACCGATAGGATACAAATATAAATAAATAAATATATAAAATAAACATTAAACATGATCAGCTATAGTAACTTAGTGTTGGTACTCGTCCAAGTCATGTAAACAATACAGAGAAAAGGTGCCTATTAAGCACATATCTAAAAGTGTCCAGTGATGTTTTGCTGGTAGCACTTAACGGCAGAGCGTTCAACACGGCTGCCATAGCGTGAACAAAATGTACAGTCAGTTGTAATCATTGTAACGTTGTCAACAGGTGCAAGGGACTGTGCTGACCTGTTGAAGCAAGGCCACAACACAAGCGGCGTGTACGACATCTATGTGACGAGTCTGAACAAGAAGGTCCAAGTATTTTGTGACCAGGAGTCAGAACACGGAGGTTGGCTGGTAGGTTGCTATTACTGATTATTGAGTAATTAAATGTTAGCCCATCGTGTGGGCCTCGGGCTAAAATTGGAGAACCTCACTTACCGTACAATTCAATGCACCAATGGGTTTGATAAAGAATAATAAATGAATACATTACTTTCATATGAAGACATTAATACACTGTTGGTTTGTTGGTTGAAAGGTATTATGTGATTACTGTTCGATTGGTTCGCGAATTTTAGGGATCGATATACAATGATAGTTTTAAATTAACATTTCATACTAAAATACATTATAAATGTCATCATGGATTACTTGTATGTAGTGTGGAGGTGTGTGGATTGTAATGGTTTGTAGTAAAAAGGTGTGTTGATTGTAAAGGTATGTAGTGTGGGGGTGTGTTGATTGTAATGGCTTGTAGGGTAGGGTGTGTTGATTGTAATGGTATGTAGCGTGGAGATGCGTTGATTGTAATGGCTTGTAGGGTAGGGTGTGTTGATTGCAATGGTATGTAGTGTAGAGATGTGTTGATTGTAATGGTTTGTAGGGTAGGGTGTGTTGATTGTAATGGTTTGTAGGGTAGAGGTGTGTTTATTGTAAAGATCTGTATGGTAGAGATGTGTAGATTGTAATGGTTTGTAGGGGTAGAGGTGTGTTTATTGTAAAGATTTGTAAGGTAGAGATGTGTAGATTGTAATGGTTTGTAGGGTAGAGGTGTGTTGATTGGAGTGGTTTGTAAGGTAGAGGTATGTTGATTGTAATGGTTTCTAGTGTACATATGTGTTGATTGTAGTGGTTTCTAGTGTAGAGGTGTGTTGATTGTAAATGTAGGGTAGATGTGTTTTGATTGTAATGGTATGTAGCGTAGAGGTACGTTGTTTGTAAATGATGTAGGGTGGAGGTGTATTAATTGTAATGGTATGCAGTGTAAATGTATGTTGATTGTAAATGATGTAGGGTGGTGATTGTAATGGTATGCAGTGTTGAGGTACGTTGTTTGTAAATGATGTAGGGTGGTGGTGTATTAATTCTAATGGTATGCAGTGTAAAGGTATGTTGATTGTAAATGATGTAGGGTGGTGATTGTAATGGTATGCAGTGTTGAGGTACGTTGTTTGTAAATGATGTAGGGTGGTGGTGTATTAATTGTAATGGTATGCAGTGTAAAGGTATGTTGATTGTAAATGATGTAGGGT
The DNA here is from genome assembly GCA_025642075.2 of Ridgeia piscesae. NCBI lineage: Eukaryota > Metazoa > Annelida > Polychaeta > Sabellida > Siboglinidae > Ridgeia > Ridgeia piscesae. Next base: position 386,061 of record JAODUO010000098.1, on the reverse strand, counting down.
GGCGATGTGTTGAATGTAATGGTATGCAGTGTAAAGGTATGTTGATTGTAAATGATGTATGGTGGTGATGTGTTGAATGTAATGGTATGCAGTGTAAAGGTATGTTGATTGTAAATGATGTAGGTTGGTGGTGTGTTGATTGTAATGGTCTGACGAGCCACTGGTTTGGCATTATTTTATAATTGCATTCTTTATGATTATTGTTTATCAGCAGAGAGTTTTCATTTAAGATTCAGTTCATTCAATACATGAACAGTTATAGACGTTTATTACCCCAAATAATATAAGTTCTTCGATGTGTTCCTTATCGGACCAGAATGAGAAATTTCTTTAAGGGAGGTGTTACAGTTTTAAATGTTACCATCCGAACATTATAAAACGTGTACCCCACAGCCTACAAATTATGGTGTTCTTAGGTTATCCAGAGACGACAAGATGGCTCGGTCGACTTTTCTCGCAACTGGAAAAACTACAAGGAAGGATTCGGCGACTTGAACGGCGAATTCTGGCTCGGTGGGTGAACCAAGGAATACCACGTTCACTCAGACTGTTGGCAGAGTAAAAGGGCGATCATTATTGATGCATGAAAGTTGTACATATTAAGCACATTTTGTACATGTTAAAGCTCTGTGCGTGCTGGAAATTATAGCCAACACCCGCTCCGTAACTAGTTATTCGACCCGCAGCCCGTCCCCCATATTTTGCCACGTACTGGCCCGCAACATATTGCTATTGCTAGCAATGGACACTGTATGGCCATGCTGCTCGGTTAGCCATCGCTGACGTTGGCGAATTGTTGATATTGATAATGGCGATTTTGACGTTTGTGTAGACTGCCAGTTGTTCCGTTTTGTCTGTTCAGGCAATGACTATCTGCATGAGCTAACATCGCAAGCAAACTACACCTTAAGAGTCGACTTGACGGCCTTCAATGGCTCCACCAAATACGCAGAGTACACGACCTTCGCTGTTGCTGCTGAGTCCGCTAAATACAGACTTTCGATAGGTGGATATCACGGCACGGCCGGTGAGTGTTAAACACCGGCAGACAAATAAATCTTGTTCGTCCATCCGTCGGGGGATGATGACAATGACATCACTGGTCTGTCGCATGTAGGCGTTGTGTCCGGATGTAGTGATAAGCCAGATTCGGGCACGAAACGTTCTGTCGCAGTTCGGGCATTGAAGATCAGTATTAATCGCAGAGCTTGCTTCCGCAGCACTTGATCTGTGGAGCAGTCTGTTTTCTTACACCTAACGTATCCTGATTTGTTCATAAGACTCAGCCCCTTCCAGATCAAGCTGCGTTAGGTGCCTCGCTCAGCTGCTAGACTTTCCCCAGTAGACTGTAGGCACGCAAACACATAAATACAAGAATGCAGACACATAAATACAAGAATGTTAGCCCCTATGTGGCTGCCGAAGTAGACAACTATGTTTCGTTATGAACAACATTGAATGACCCGATCTATATCCCTTGCGAAACCAAAGGTAAAAGTGCAGCACATGAATTTACAATGCTATCACAACATATTCTATACTTGATAACGATACAATTAAAGAGTTGCCACCATTACGCAAGACATTACAAAAGAGACCCTTTGAGTCAGTGCTACCATTACCTAAGACATTACAGAAGAGACACTTTGAGTCAGTGCCACCATTACCTAAGACATTACAAAAGAGAAACGTTGAGTCAGTGCCATCATTACCTAAGACAATACAGAAGAGACACTTTGAGTCAGTGCCACCATTAGGCAAGACATTACAGAAGAGACACTTTGAGTCAGTGCCACCATTACCTAAGGCATTACAGAAGAGAAACTTTGAGTCAGTGCCACTATTACCTAAGACATTACAGAAGAGACACTTTGAGTCAGTGCCACCATTACCTAAGACATTACAGAAGAGACACTTTGAGTCAGTGCTACCATTACGTAACACATTACAGAAGAGACACTTTGAGTCAGTGCCACCATTACCTAAGACATTACAGAAGAGAAACTTTGAGTCAGTGCCACCATTACCTAAGACATTACAAAAGAGAAACGTTGAGTCAGTGCCATCATTACCTAAGACAATACAGAAGAGACACTTTGAGTCAGTGCCACCATTAGGCAAGACATTACAGAAGAGACACTTTGAGTCAGTGCCACCATTACCTAAGGCATTACAGAAGAGAAACTTTGAGTCAGTGCCACCATTACCTAAGACATTACAGAAGAGACACTTTGAGTCAGTGACACCATTACGTAACACATTACAGAAGAGACAATTTGCGGATTCACCACGGAGCACAACAAAGCTTAGGCCTACATTGTAACTCGTAGTCACGAAAGAATTTAATATATTAAGTCGTCGTCTGGTCTCACTCTGTTCACGATACTTTACACGTACATATATTTTACCAATGCGGGAGTGATTGTAGTAGGTTTATGATGTTGTTTATGCTGCAGGCGACTCAATGGGAAGTGATGATGGCGCGGCATTCACGACAAAAGGCAGTGATAATGACAAGTCTGGGATCAACTGTGCAGTGCGCTTTCCAGGCGCCTGGTGGTTCGACAAGGTGTGTAGTTACGCCCTCGTGAACGGCGTGTACCGCCAAACACCACGGAGATGGAAACAGTGGGACGGAGTCAACTGGAGCGCCTGGCTCGGGTCGCGATACTCACTCCAAAGAACGCAAATGAAGATCAGATCGACCACAACAGAAAAACAGAAGCGCTGAATGAAGAAAGAAAACAATGTCGTCTACCATACATGACCCCATTCAACTGTCAAAATTGTATTATATAACTATGTAAATAAATCATACGGTTGATTAAATTATTTGGTTTCAGAATGACGCAGCAGGGTAAACATGTAAGCATAGATAATTATTGTTGACAAGGGAGTAACTTCGTTATTGTCAGAATGAAATATTGCAATGAATATTCGCAGTATTTTGTAGAACACATACTGTGTTGGTATTTCGTCATTTTTTAGTCAGTGAAACTACCCGTTACCTTGGTCGGAGTCTAATGTGTTGCATTGGTGGAACGTTATCAAACGGACAGTGTCGTAATATCAACAACACCACACAGAGGAAAATAACATTACCAATCATAAATACAAATAAAATAGTCCCCTTTAAATGAAAACGAGAGGACATCGAGAGATGGAGACAGAGAATTATAATTAGCTAAACTACGGCATGGCGTTGGAAATTCACCTTTTCAACTTTTGTTAAAATTGAACCTTTTACATTTGATATATTTTGATATTATAGATGAGGTTCGCATAAAATACAATTAAATAGTACATTTTATAATAGCAAAACTATGATAACACAAAATTGCTCAAAACAATATTAATAACCATTTAAATGATTTAACATATATTGAACAAGGCAACGTCGACTCATACAGTAAGGCTTGGAAGCGTTTGCTTAAAGTTTGCTTTTGGTACAGTATGAACAACAAGTAGACACTTATAGAAACCAAAACTGTTATGCTCAGAGTCCATTTACCATGTCGTTGAGAATGGTCCATATACGATATCCATGTACAAATGACACAGACAGACGACTTGTAGCAAACATCTCACTAACAGCACACATATCACACGCATGCATTGCATGTTCTCATAAAACGACAAACATGAAATAGCAAACAAAACTGTAACAATCGTCGAAAACAAATATTGCAGTGCATCGATATGGCTTCTGTATTTCAATTCAGTAACAACAACACGGACATTACCATGCTGACTAATCTAAGTTTTAGTAGGTGTGTTTCATTGCAAAGTTTATATAAATTAATACTTGGAATGTGCACAGTGTATTGCTAGCAGTGTTTCATTACGCTTTTATTTAGCAAGTAGCCGAGTTTCAAAGCTAAAACGTGAACATCATGATCCTCTGAGGTCCCATCTCCATTACCCTGGGTAAATATTCCAGCTGAGTTGTTAGGCTTATTTCATTGGGGAAAATATAATTGTTCAGGCGAAACCACATTTGTGCTAACGACATCAACAAATAAAATCTTAGAAAATGCTTCCATAATATTGTACATTAAAATGTGAGCAAACCTCAAATCCAATAATAATACTGTTGACACAAACTTGGACACTTTGCTAAAAATATTCTGTGTATTTTGTAAAATGATTGTTCGCCTTTAAAACACGGATCAACTTTGCTTGCCACATGGTAAGATTTTAACTGCGATTTTTAAATGCCAATAATAACTAAAACGATGCACAATATTTAGACACGAAGTGACATAGTTGTAGATGGCATAATTATCTTTATAATCCAGACCTTTAGGAGAACTGATATCCTTCATTTGGTTTTGTGATTGTGTGTCTTTGGTGGAACTAAGGTTTTCCAGAAAAATGAAAAGGAACAATTCCACATTACTTATCTAACAAGACACGCAATTTTCAACTAAGCAAAATCCATATTGTGTTGGCAAATGCATTCCAAAATGTGATAAAAAGGCAATAATATTACGAAGACTGTTATCATACTGAATAAATGATGTACCCAAAGGTATACATTACACATGTATATTTGTAGCATGAACAAGTTATTAGTTGTATTTGGTAAAGCGTAATGTTGGTTGATGCATATTATGTTGTTGTTACGAAATTTATTTTGTGGCACCATTAAAATAATGCTTATTGTGTGACTCTGTATCTAAAAATAACAATGAATAAAATCTGTCATGAAGTACACTGAACAGTGCAATATGTGATTTTCCTTTATGTGCATGTTCGCTGAAGAACGTGCGTGCGTGCGTGCGTGCCTGAGAACTCGTCAATTAGTAGATGTTAATAGGTGTGCCTGTCTATTGTGACAGAGTACCGAAAATAATAGCATTAAAGGCAACTGGTCGTGGTCCGTGACGACACGGACAGTGACAATATATTGATACGACTGAGAGGGAGGAGTGGCAACAAGAGGTACATTTTCACCACACAGTCGAGGATACTCCGTGCGAATGTTGGGGTATCGAGGCTGGAGCACATCCGGAATGAGGACATAAGAAGGGTTCTGAACGTCCCACCAATCGACGAGGTCATGGCGTTCGGGCAAGTACATTGGCTACGAATCAAATGTACTACTGTTTAGTTCTGGTCGATTCAAAGGGTAACATAAAAGACAGCATACTGATACCGTCTGTCTTTCCCTGTACTGTTCCTACATGCGTATTAGGAACAGTGTTGCATGTTGCTATCGAGATTTCGTTGTAAACCGACGTAAGGCACTTTTAGCGAACCGCTTGTCTCTGTGTTACGACAGTTGAACCAGCAGACGGCACCGCGTGACGAAGTATTTTACAAAGTGCAGGTAGAAGCTAGGTTTTTATTGGTTACATCGAACAAGATGGTCCAGTTCATGTTTTCGCTGGTTTTGCTAGAGTTTACCAGTCTAAGAACACTGACTGAGTAAGCCACTGATGTGAAAGATTTGATTATAGATGCAAATTTGTGTAAACTCCTTTAGGAGCATAACACCAAACCATTGACTGGTTTGCCTTTTAATAGACGGCCTGTTGATATGTGTCACGAAGTTGGCCGTTTGCATAAATCATAGGCTTTGCAGCGATATGTAGTCTACACAATCGACACCCACATTGATCTCTTTCATGCTGTCCAGATACGATCGTACGCGCTAGTGTTACGAGTCTGTTATTAATTCTCTTGTTAAATGGGACCTGGGCTAATCTTCAGGTCTACGCGTTTTGCGTTGGATAATTGGTCAACTGGACATACAATTAAGTATATCGGTTGTGTAAGTTATTTAAAGTAATAAATTCACACAAAATCACGGTACACAGCACCTTCGAAATAGCGGCCACGTCTTCAGCATTTAAAGCAGAGAGCACAACATTGACATTGCCGTATATAGGACGTCACATTGACGTGTCATTATGTCTAACATCTCTACACAAAATTAAATGTCAATTGTTGACAATCTTGATTCATTCTTCTTTCTTGGGTGGACTACAAATAGTTTTCTAAACGTATTGTATGAATCAAAATGTGACAGGAAATTGATAAAAATTGTATAGTCAATAAGGGCCCGACCAGGAAGTTCGCTGCAGTACACTCGACCTACCTCACAAGACGCTGTGACAGTTGATGGAGATAGACGTTGGACGAGGACGAGACAACTACAACAATGAGTCGACGCGTGTGTTACCTAGCCGTGGGTATCGTCGTGTGTCTGTTACACCCGGCCCCCGTCAGGTCGCAGTGTACCACAAAACATTGTGTAGACGACGACATCGACGTGAGTGCGTTGACGAACATGATGTATCTAAGTTTTAGTTATTAGGCATAAACACTCAATGTTGATGTTGCATGCACATGTTATAACGTGTTGTATGAAATGCTGGTATTGTTGTAACCTATTGTAGCTACATAAACGCTGGCATAACACGTAACGCAATTCAACTAAAGAATATATTCTATTTGTGTTTAATAACGTACCCATTGTACTCGTCTGTAGTTGTGGTCGGAGCGTGGAGTCCATGGTCAGACTGGTCCAGTTGTTCTGTCACCTGCGGCGGTGGACAACAGCAGAGAACACGTCGCTGCGACGACCCGGCACCGAGGGACGGAGGCGGCTATTGTAGTGGGAAGAATGCGGAATCACGGCCGTGTAACATCATCACGTGTTCATGTAAGCTAAGTTTAATTATATATTATATTATCTTTTGAACTGTTTAGAGCCTCCATGTGTGGTATGCCAGGATGTTGTTTTATACTGATCCCACTTTCGGCGTGGACATTAGCCATTGTTTGATGAGTTCTTGTGGAGGCCAATATATCTCTCGTTGTCTTGTGATCTTTGCCTTTGTGCTCTTCGTCCAGGTCGAACAAGACTGTCAATTGTAGTTTGCGATCTGTTATTTATATTGGTGTTTCGTGTTTGTCCCCTAAACCAGCGTATCATACCTTCTAGCCTGATTGTTGGTAGCGTTCGTTTGTAGATAGATAAGTTGCAGGCCAGACTCCAGATTTATGATATTCGTGTCCTGTTGTCTTTTTAGTGAGTGGATAAAGTGCAACAATTTGTGGGACATAAACAATTCGAGCGCTGGGCCCTGGTTTGAACGATTAAATCGTGTTCAATTGGTTGTGTCTTGTGTCGTTCGTTTGATGCTTCTAGTTCTACCATGACTGTTAAATTATATTTGAAGAGGGTTGTTTACTTCGTCATGGCTGTCCAGATTCCAATCCACTGTGAACAGGTGGACTATTGGGAATATTGAAGGATATTATAGAAATGGACGTACAACCTACACACACGCATTATGCTTCAGTGTCATGTCTCGCACTGTGTTTTGATCGGCAGAAGAACACAGCTTGTGTCAAGATTGCAACATATTGTCATGCAGAGTTATACCAAAAATACACTTCACTATGCTTGGTGAGTGCCTAAACTACTATACTTAAACATAATATGTTCAAGTATGATAATTGATCGACTCACTCCATCCATAGTTAAGCTCTGAGGATCACTGGTGTGAACGAACAGCGGGCAAGAGTGGATCTAAGCATACCCTCATTACATCGTATACGTCAGGTGGCTGCTACAACTATGCTGTACTAAATGCACATCCGCTTATGTCCACCAGATCTGAAGCTGATGCTTTCTCAGCCTTATGTGTTTACACGACCAACCCACACCAGTCTGGGTCGAGGCAGGCGCTCACAGAACCAACATCAAGAACCAACTCCACGGGCAGAACTTTTATTCACTCTGTGTCCAGATCTGGAAGGGTCTTCCAGACAGCGTAGTTGGTGAGATCTATGGCAATGGTGATCAGTCCTTCAAGAGTCGTGTACATCATCATCTTATTTCTACAGTAGCAGAGAGTTTGATGACACCTTTCTAAGTTGCTGTGAACCACTGATTGATTGGCTCATTTGGACTACAGATACAGAGTATTAATATACAAGTCCGACCTACGCTGGAATACGCATGTCCAGCACGGTCGACTTCACCCTCTTTGGGTCTTCAGAGTTATATGGAGCGAGTACAAAGACATCCTATGAACATCATATACCCGAACACTCCCTATATGGCATCATTAGCAAATGCACAGGTGATTTATCTGAAATAGAGACGGGCGCAGTTATATTATAATGTCTTCACATAATCTGCATAAACTAGGTCCAAAAGCAAGGACTACAACATATAATACACGATGTCGCACTCGATATCGTTTACCCTGAGTAAAAACCAACAGGACCAAGAATTGTTTCACTGACTGGTGATATGGATATATGTATAAGTGTCTATGTATATGTTTCAGTGTATGTATGTATGCATATATCATACAATCTCTATGATTGCCCAGAAAGAAATAGCACTTAGTAGTTAGTACTACACACACACACACACACACACACACACACTAATATATATACATATATATATATATATATATATATATATATATATATATATATATATATATATATATATATGCCTGTTTAACCTATCTGTTCATGCCTAATATGGCTATTGTTCACAAGACCATTTTATTGGTATATAGAAAACGACAACTATTATGTTGTTTAATACTAATACAGTTAATGCACATCCTCATTTATTTTATTAGTTTTCTTTGTGTGCCATCAGAGACACTCTCTCTTTGTTGAATTATCGTTGGGGTGGGGTTTGGGTTCTTCGCTACAAGATTGCAATGTTTTCACAGTTACTTACTTTTGGATAAGGAGGGTGTTGAAGATTTACGCGATGTAGAAGGGGTAATATTTCAGCTTTTTCCCGATGTCGAAGAATACTGTTGGTGACATATAATAATAATGACGCTAATAATAATGATAATACTAATAATATTAATAATAATTTATTTGTATATCAGTATGAGAAATAGTATTTAAAATTGGATGATAAATTAATAAAATAATATTTAAAAACATTATGAATATATTCCTATTATTATATGACATAGTAACATAAAATAAAATAAAACATTCGTTCATTACTTATTATTATTCAGTGAGCAATGTAGAAAATATACGAATATATATATATATATATATATATATATATATATATATATATATATAATATATATATAATATATATATATATATATATATATATATATATATATATATATATATATATATATATATATATATATATATATATATATATATATATATATATATATATAATATATAACTAAATGGCATAGCTGATATGTAATAAAATAATTATTTTAAAATAATATTAACAAAAACCTATGGGTAAATTTATTTGATTAAATTTACATGATCACATCGCAAAACGCTAATCTAAACAGCTGTGTCTTTAGAAGTGTTTTGAACTATGGCTGTGTCTTTGCCGTCCTGACACTGTCCGGCAGTCCATTCCACGATCAGATTTGGTTGACGCGAAATAACACGATGCATGGTCATGCATCACCGAGTACAGTATTGGTCTCCTTCAGATTGTCCTGATACGATTATACACTCGAGCCATGAATGAATCTCTGGTCACAGTGAGGCTTCTATGAAACCTCTCATGCAGAACCGAGATACATCGGCGGTGGACGTCGCATTAACGTTTCATTATGTCCAACATGTCTATGTATAGTTGTATGTCAATTGGTGATGTTCCTAATGCTTCTTCCCTCGTTATACAACAACTACCTTTCCGAACGTGTTCTACGTTTTGAGCTGTGACAGACATTTCATTAAAATGGTGTAGTGACTAAGGACCCGACCACGAAGTTCACGCACTATACTCGATCTATCCCACAAGCCGTAGTGAGAGTTGTTGCAGACAGACGCTGGACGAGGACGAGGACGAGACAACTACAGCAATGAGTCGACGCGTGTGTTACCTAGCCGTGGGTATCGTCGTGTGTCTGTTACACCCGGCCCCCGTCAGGTCGCAGTGTATCACAAAACATTGTACAGACGACGACACCGACGTGAGTGCGTTGACGAACATGATGTATCTAAGTTTTAGTTATTAGGCATAAACACTCAATGTTGATGTTGCATGCACATGTTATAACGTGTTGTATGAAATGCTGGTATTGTTGTAACCTATTGTAGCTACATAAACGCTGGCATAACACGTAACTCAATTCAACTAAAGAATATATTTTATTTGTGTTTAATAACGTACCCATTGTACTCGTCTGTAGTTGTGGACGGTGCGCGGAGCCCCTGGTCAGACTGGTCCAGTTGTTCTGTCAGCTGCGGCGATGGACAACAGCAGAGAACGCGTCGCTGCGACAACCCGGCACCGAGGAACGGAGGCGCCGATTGTAGCGGGAGACACGCGGAATCACGGCCGTGTAACACCATCACGTGTCCAGGTAAGCTAAGTTTAATTATGTAATATATATATTATATTATCTTCTGAACTGTTTAGAGCCTCCGGGTGTGGTATGCCAGGATGTTGTTATATACTGATCCCACTTTCCCCGTGGACATTAGCCACTGTTTGACGAGTTCTTGAGGAGGCCAATATATTTCCCCGTTGTGTTGTGATCTTTGCCTTTATGCTCTTCGTCTAGGTCGAATATGACTGTCAATTGTCGTTTGCGATACTGTTCTTTATCTTAATGTTTCGTCTTTCCCCTAAACCAGCGTACCGTACCTTCTAGCCTGATTGTTAGTAGCGTTCATTTGTAGATAGACAAGTTGCAGTCCAGACTCCAGATTTATGATATTCGTGTCCTGTTGTCTTTTTAGTGAGTGGATAAAGTGCAACAATTTGTGGGACATAAACAATTCGAGCGCTGGGCCCTGGTTTTGAACGATTAAATCGTGTTCAATTTATTGTTTTGTGTTGTTCGTTTGATGCTTCTAGTTTTACCATGACTGTTAAATTGTATTTGAGGAGGGTTGTTTACTTCGTCATATATATAGATTCCAATCCACCATGAGCAAGACGTACAACCTACAAACACGCATTATGCTTCGGTGTCATGTCTCGCACTGTATTTTTATCGGCAGAAGAACACAGCTTGTGTCAAGATTGCAACATATTGTCATGCAGAGTTATACATGAAATACACTTCATTATGCTGGATGAGCGCCTAAACTACCATACGTAAACATATCGACTCCATCCAGAGTAAAGCACTGAGGATCATTGGTGTGAACGAACAGCGGGCAAGAGTGGATCGAAACATTCCCTCATTACATCGTATACCTCAGGTGGCTGCTACAACTGTGCTGTACAAAATGCACGCCCGCTTATATCCACCAGATCTGAAGCTGATGCTTTCTCAGCCTTATGTGTTTACACGACCAGTCTGGGTCGAGGCGTGGGCTCACAGAACCAACATCAAGAACCAACTCCACGGGCAGAACTTTTATTCACTCTGTGTCCAGATCTGGAATGGACTTCCAGACATTGTAGTTGGTGATATCAAGGATTCCATAACTATAAGATCCTTGGTGAGATCTACGACAATGGTGCTCAGTCGGTGAAATCGTTCTAAGCTGTTGTGAACCATTGGTTGGCTCATTGGGACTACATATACAGTGTATGATAATATACGTCCGACCTACACTCACAGTGACTCCTAACAAACTACGTGTATGTGTTTATGTATGTGTATATGCGTATGTGTATTTATGTTTGAGTGGATGAATATATATATATATATATATATATATATATATATATATATATATATATATATATATATGAAGATAAATATTGTCAATAGCGGCAAAGACGTAGATCTCAGTCGTCGATTTGATTGACGTGGGGTCAGTAGTTCCCCGAGATAACGCGAGGCTTACCGAGTACACAAACAGGTTGTTCGTCGGGCGACTACAGGCCGGCAGCCGGCAACCAATGTGAATGCTGCAGCAACCAATAGACGTAGCTTGAGGCGGGTTTCATGAGACCAGTTTAGCATTTGTGAAACTAACACGACGTAGACTTGACCTAATTAGGTCGCGGTGGGAATCCCAGTACCTGTGGCGTCTCTGGGCACCCTTTTTCTCTTTAGCTGCCGCCTTTGCCGTTCGTATAGCAAATACCAAGCTATGGTGACTGTAAAGGCTATCCAGTGTAAACATTAAACATGATTAGTCTAGTCTCGCTTAACCGACTGTCGGCCGGCTGCGGAACTACGCCGAGAAGACAGTCTGGTGAGTCTCCCAGCTATTGTTTGTTTATCCGCGTGATCTATACAATGCTGCCACCTCACATACACTGGTTAATCCTGCCGTATTTTTTATTTTATAAACTACTGCAAATTTGTATTTCTATTTATGTTGTGTTAATATAAGTTGAATTTTGTAATACAGCATTATTTGATAAACACGTATCCTTATTTAAATTGTATGTTATCTATGTGGGGCTAAACAGTGCTGCTACCTCGCGGATACTGGTTATTCCTGCCGTTTATCTTATTTTAAAAACAACTGTAAATTTGAATTTTTACTCATTTTTGTGTTAGTATAAGTTCAATGTTGAATACTTTTCATAGGATATCATTATCTTGTAAAAGTGTATCGTTATTTTAATTTTTATTTCGTAGTTGGCCTGAGAGCGAATCAGCGTGTCTACCCTAATCTGGGGTAAGGCCTAACAAATGCAGAGCGTTTCTTTCCCCAGGCGGAGTTGAAAGTGTTGCCACCTGACGGAGCCTGGTTAACCGAGGCTAGGGCGTGTCGGGAGCATCAACGAACTTGGGGAGCAAATATTTCGACTAGCGTAAAGTTACGACTACTAAATACATGGCGCAGCCTAAGTGCAATTATGGAGCAGACTCATGAAACGCAACTGGCGATGTTTTAGGCTTACGCCGAGTTATCGCCCGGCACGACGTCGTAAATAGGCCCTATGAAACCGGCCCCTGGCTGCGTAGTTTTGCACGTGTTGCAAACGCTGTATTGTGCGCGGAACTTCCTTGTGCAGACACAATGACGCCTGCGAAGATCGTAGGCTGTTCCGACGGCCGGCGTCGCGACTCCTCCTAGAGGTGGTTGCGAAACGAAGGCTGCTTGACTCGGACCCTCGCTATAGGGCATCTGAATCTGAATCTGAATCTGAATGGGATACGTCGTAAAGAAGCCAATAGTGGCTATTATATATGACGGGGGTGTGTGCGCATGTTATTGAGTGTTTGAGCCGCAGGTCAGGCGACTGAAATCAGTTATGGTTTCAGCCTGGACCTGCGACTCGTTTAGTTGGTTCCAGTCGGCTATTGTTTTTACAAAAAATGAATTCTTAAATTGTTCAGTGTGGGCTGTGGGTACTATAAAACATCCGGTGTTGTTGGTTGTTAGTTGTTGGAAAAAATTTGAGGATACATGGTCGGGGAAGTGTTTAGGCTTAATGTGTCTTTTGTTTGTTTTTTGGGGCCGGAAGAATGTATCAGTGGGGAGAGCTGGGATATATCCTCTATCAGTTCTGTACATGAATTTTAGTCTTTGGTCGCGTCGTCTATTGTCTAATGTGTCGAGGTTAAGGTTGGTGAGCATGGTTGTGACAGATCCTGGGTGTCTAGAGCGGTAGTCTCCAGTGATGAAGCGAGCTGCACGGTGTTGAATATGTTCTAATTTGTCTATGTCCCCCCGATGGTATGGGTCCCACAGTATGGCTCGGTATTCTAAGACAGCGCGCACAAGGGCAATGTATGCCGTCCGTTTGCTGTTAATGGGGCATCTGCGTATATTTCGTCTTAGGAAGCCAAGTGTGCTATTTGCTTTTTTGGTTATTGTAGAAATGTGTGAGTGCCACTTTAAGTCATTAGATATGGTGATGCCAAGGTACGGGTTGGTAGTTACATATTCCAGAGTTTCATTGTTTAGGCTATAGAAGAATTTTGTTTTATTTTTTATGCTTAGGATGTGACATTTGTTTGTATTAAAATTCATCCCCCAGGTATTGGCCCACTTCCCAAGTTGCGTTAAGTCCTTCTGTAGCAAAATATGGTCGTTGAATGTCTGTATTTTCCTGTATAATAGGCAATCGTCTGCAAAGAGGCGGACTTGAGATTTGACAGAGGTTGGTAAGTCATTTATGTGACACAAGAAGAGCAAAGGGCCTAAGACTGCGTCTTGTGGGACGCCAGAATCAACGGGTATTTCTCTCGACATTTTACCGTCGAGTACGACTTTCATTGTTCTTCCAGTCAGGAATTTGTTTAGCCATTCAAGTATTGTGCCTCCGATTCCATAATGGGATAATTTTGTAAGGAGTTTTGAGTGGGGAACGGTGTCAAATGCCTTGCTAAAATCTAACACTGCCATGTCTGTCTGGGTTCCGGTGTCGAAGGAGGAGAATAGGTCATGATTAGTGGTTAGAAGTTGTGTTTCACATGAGAAGCCTGCTCTGAAGCCGTGGTTAAGGTCTGTTAGGATGTTGTGTTCTTCAAGGTAAGTCATAAGGTGGCGGTAGATGATGTGCTCAACAATTTTACATGGAACAGATGTAAGGGAGATGGGACGATAGTTTTCTGGTAGATGTTTATCTCCTTTTTTGAATACGGCCGACACGTTTGCAGTGCGCCAGTCTGAGGGTAGGACGGCTGTGTCCAATGACCGTTGGAAGATGTCCCTGAGTGCTGGGGCTAGGGTGTCAGCACAGTTCTTCAAAATGACATTCGGGATTTGGTCAGGCCCACATACTTTGTGGGGATTGATGGCTTTGAGTAACTTGCATACTCCGGCTGTATTAATGTTAATATCACTTATAATTGGGTGTTGTGGAGGGTCAAGGTGTGGGGGAGCAGATCCACCATCTCTGGTGAAGACACTCTGGAATTGGTCCAGGAGGATTTCAGCCTTCTCCTTGCTGTCACACACCAGTGAACCATTCTTTTTCAGGGGGGCTACTCCAATGTTGTCTTGTTTTCTGCTTTTAATGTATTTCCAGAAGGTTTTTGAGTTGTTTGTCTGGAGTCCTTGGGTTATGGTATTATTGATGTATTCCCATTCGGCTTTACGCATACTTCTCCTACATGTTTTTTGGATGAATTTGTAGTTTGTCCAGTTGTTTGTTTCCTTAGCTTTCTTATAGAGTCTTCTCTTTCGCTTTAGTAGTCGATGCAGCTTCCCATTTAACCATGGGAGGTTGCATCGGCTGGAGCTCAGTTTTGATGGGATATGTTTGTCAATAGATTCTGTTAGCGTATTCTTGAAAGTTGACCACAGTGATTCGGTGCATGCACCTGTGTTGTATTGGGTGTTGATTTTGTTTGACAAGGTGTTAAAGTCATCATTAAGGCTCTCCCAGTCAGCGCGAGCAAACTGGTAGATCTGTCTGCGTTGTTTATTTTGGTATTGGATTTTTACGTCGAAATCTGTGACAATAATATCGTGTTCGGATATGCTTGGTACCGACACAGAGTGTGTTACTATTGTTGGATTTGTAGTGAAGACTAGGTCTAAGAATTTGCTTTCTCTAGTGGAACTATTATGGACTTGCGTCAGTTGGGCACTTTCGGTTACATCAATGAGGGATTGCTGAGTGGATCGGTCTGGACTACAGGTATTTACATTTCCTATTTCCCATGATATGTCGGGGCAGTTGAAGTCTCCGCAGAGGATTATTTGTTTTTGTTTTGAACTTCTTGTTATCGTTGTTAGGGATTTGTTAAGTTCTTGTATGGTATTGTTGCATCGGTGTGGCATGTAGAAGGAACCTATTAGCATGTTTTTTTTTATTTTGAAGTTGTATTTTTGCCCACAGAATTTAACAGTCACTATCTAGGTCTGGTTGGTTGGAAGATACGATGTCCTTCCGCACAAGCAAGAAAACACCTCCTCCTGCTGTGTTGCGGTCTTTCCGGTATGCGGTGTAGTTTTCTGGGAATAATTCACTGGATTTTATGTTATTGTTGAGCCAGGATTCAGAACCACAGATGACGTCTGGTTTTATATAGTTTATAGATGCTTCAAGGTCGGCTTTTTTGTTTATCACACTACGACAATTCACGGTCATAACACGCAGGTTTTTCTTTTGTGGGAGGTCAAATGCAGATGTGCTTGTTCTGGAGCTGTTGAATTTTGCTTTGTTGGAGGAGCGTGATGAATTATTGGACCTTCTTGTTGGATTCTCTGACATGTGTTGGTCTGTTGATTTGGGACTGCTAGTGAAGAGTGGGTTGAAGGTTGGAGAGAGTGATTCCAGAGTGATGTTTTCATTAGCAGTTGGTTCGTAAAAATTTGGAGAGATTTCAAAGTTTCGGAAGGTGAAGCTTGATATATTAAGTGTTTGGCACCTACAGCAAAGCCACTGTACGTTTGAGCGTTGTAACAAACTATAATCTTTGGTGCACATTTCAAGACATGACCGATGGTACCATATGCTGCATTCATCACAGCATACAGCTTCTTCATTGGGTGACCACGAGACAGCGAGCTCGCAAAATCCACACGGGTGTACAGGTTGATGCCTTGGACCGGGGTTGGTTTGTATGTCTTCCGAGAGGAAAAGGGCAAGTATGGTCAGTGTCTTATTACTTTTTGGACTAGGCCATGTAAGATGAGCTGAATTGAAGGAGCGGCGTGAGAAAGCAAATATTCCATTGATCGAGTTAGTTTCAGTAGCATCAAAGGACTGTGAAAAGAATCTATTGGAGGCTAGTATGAGCAAAAGCACAAACAGGAATCCTTGGAACATTGTTGTGCACTGCTGGATGAAAAGACAATCAGTAATCGATAATTTGTGAGTCCAAATGATATAGGCTGCAGTACTGCTGAACTATTATCTGTTGTTTAATATATTACGTGTATGAGTGTCAAGACGCTAGTGCAGTGCAAAAGGAAAATGTAGGTCTTCACCCAAATTGGGCCCCAGGGCGTCACTGGGAGTAAGGCGTCTGGCGAAGGGCCTGTTAGTAGGAAAGGTTATTGTTTTTAAGTGTTGATGAATTGATTTTGTTTCATTGGTACTGGCAGCCTATCAAAGGAATGGATCTAAGTTGTTGAATAACGTGACAACGTTACTTTCCGTCTAATTTGCGTAACTGCATATGTTTATAACTAATTTAATGTAGTTTGTGTTTGTTGTGTTTGTCACATTAAAATGTGAGGAAATACGATTTTATTTGAGTTGTGTTGGGGGTTTGGGTGTCGCGCGCTTTAGTGGTTGTTTACATCGGCGCCATTTTGATGAGCCGGTTGCAGAGCGGACTAATTTTGCCACATTTTGCAAGTTACTTTAATCTTGCGTATGTTTTTATTTGGGGATTATATGTACTATATTTGTAACTAACTCAATTCAGTTCGCGTTTATTCTGGTCGTATAAAGTATTTGAAATACGCTTTTGTTTGAGTTGTGTTGGGGGGATTTGGGTTTCGCGCGCTTTTAGTGGTTGTTTACATAGGCGCCATTTTAAGGAACTGGTTGCTGTGCAATTTAATTTTGCAAAATATAGTTTAGGGTAAGTTGTTCGGAAAAGTTATTGGCGGGTTATGTTCTAAACGTGATACTATTGAACATCTGTGAATTTTAGTTTGCAAGAGCTATTAGATGTTATCCTGTTAGTGATAATAGTAGAGCCGTAAAACAAAACGACTACACCTGACGCATGCGCACACTGACCTCATGTAAGTGGGTCCCGATACTTGGCATGACTCCGCGCGACTGGAGCTTATTGAGGACTTAGCGAGACTAATTGGGGACTGGACACAAGAATAATATTCTAACGATGGATGACAGTTGTAGCTTCCGACTGATGAATACTAGGAAAATCAGTTCATAAATATCTTGTGTTATACGTTTCTTATCATAAACTCTCTGCTAACTTTCAGTGATGTACGAATGAAGTCATGAAAGTGCTGCGTCTGTAATGCCGACTGAGTGTTGCAGTTGATTGGTCAAATAATCGTCATTAAGTGTATCAAATGCGCTGGACAAATCGAGCATCACAAGAAAAGCCGTTCCTTACGTTGTTGGGGTGCTATCGTTATCTATCTTGTCGTACTAATGTCACATAATTAAGAGTAAGGTATGGATGGGTAAGGCGCCCACCATAAGCAGGAATCGCTGCAGTTGTTTTAATAATGACCCAATCGAATAGATTTTAAGTTGCAGGTAACTCAAAATATATATCATAGTTTGTGTATAAGTATTTTACACATAGATACAAAAATATAATTTAAAATTATACTTTTAAAAATAGCAACGAAAAGGGCGTCTTGCGCCATAGGTAGGGCTAGACGTCCATCTGGTTGGAGTAAGATGCCTTTAAAAAAATCGTTGAATAATTACAAGTATGCGAGTTAGTGTGGATGGTATGTGGTGGGTGGGTTGTGGTTAGGTGGGTGGGTGTGTATGTTGTGTGCAATGTATCAGCTTATTTACTTCTGACGTAGGCATGCGATTGAATAAATACCAACACCCACAGTGTTGTAAAATGCATTAAAACAGGTATGCAATAAGTTCTTACAGAAAAACGAACGAACAATCTACACAATTATGAACTACTAACCAAACTGGCTTTCGATGTTTCGGTAGTGTCATTTCGTTCTCAAATGCAACTGATGCAGTGTCAACTACCAAGCCATTCACTGCCACTAGTTGCAGCAGTTCTCGCAAATATAATTTGCATTCCCTCAGTGCACTCTCTATGTGCCCAGTCCCTACAGAGCACACACTGGACCCAGACCTCGCGACTTCTGCTGTTAGAGAATGGCTCTCCACAAATCTGACAATGCCATTTCTTCATCTTCATCGCTGCTTAGATCGCTCCGGAATCTCTTTGCATGAACGGTTATCGTCATCTGTTTTTTCTTAGGCATCGGTCGTTTCCCCTTCGGTTTCACGACTCCTTTGCCCTACCGCTTAGATGTTTCACCTTTCTTCGTAAGTGCGTTTTTATACGGCGATGACGACACCCAGGTTGCTGATTCCTGTTTTCTCGACTTGCTGCGTGCTGATGATGTTTTCAGCAATGGAGATATGTTCTTAATAAGGTCACGAATGACCGTCGTAGCCGGTGTCGAGGCGACACACCCAACAGTGAATAGAGAGACAGCCGTTTCGTCCGCTGGCTTGTCAGTAGTTGCGTGATCAGCAGAAGAAGGACCAGCTCTTGGAGGTTCATCGGATGAAGGGCCGGCATTTGGATGGCGATCACATGAAGGATCGGCAGTTGAGGAGCCGTCAAGTAAAGGACCGGCAGTTGGAACATCATCAGACGAAGGGCCAGCAGTGGCCTGGTGGGCTCCTGTCAGGAGTGCTGCAGCAAAATCGTCGTCAGTGAAGACATCTGAGTCGTTAGGCCACCGACCACATGCCCTGAATCCTGTGACTGGTTTGTCAAGGGTGGCTGATTTGTTGCAGGCCAGGTTGTATTGAACACACCAGCCATGTCGTAAAACGACATTCGTCGACCTGGATTGGTGACCATCCAGCTGTCTACTGCGTTGTTGTACGCGGTCTTCATGGATTTGAAGAACGTTGTGTCGAGCGGCCGCATCCTGTGTGTGAAGTGAGGTGGCAGAACTAGCAGTTGTATGTCTTTGGACCTCGCGAAGGTTATTGCAGCCAATGATGGTTTTCCGTACACGCAATTGTCGACGCAGCGAAATGTTCAAGTCATTTGACGAACACGTCTGCATCAATCCAACCGTTCGGACTGCAGTAGCCTACAGATTCAGGTGGTGCCCCGTTAAGCAAAGCTGTCACGATCCTCTTCCGTGGAAAATAAACATTGGTGGCAGATAACCACCTGCTGCATTGATGGCACACACGACTGTAACTGTAGCGCCACGTTCCCCACTCGTAACCTTTGCAACGTGTTTCGCTCCTTTGGTTGCCACGAGTTTCCCAGGTCTTTGGACATTTGTGATTCCAGTCTCATCCATATTCCATACTCGACTCGGTGTGTATTGCGCTGTCTTTACCGGCCATCTTAGTTGTTTCGTTAAGCGGGTTGTTCACTCCTGTTTTGACAAGCACTCTCATAAGCGAGAGGACTGACATCCAGAGTTGTCAATCCATACATGCACCAACATAATCGTGATCACTGTAACACTGTCTGCGTGCACGCATACACACACACACACAACAAAACACACGCACACACACATACGCACACACGCACACACACACACACACACGCAGACACGCACGCACGCACATACACACATACACGCACACACACACACACACGCACACACACACTACACACACACACACACACACACACACACACACACACACACACACACACACCACACACACACCACCACACACACACACACACACACACACACACAACAAAAAAAAAACTACACACACACTCTCTCTCTCTCCACACACACACACACACACACACACACACACACACACACACACACACACATACACACACCTCTCTCTCTCACACACACACACACACACACGCACACACGCACATACACGCACACACGCGCACACACATACACACACATACACACACATACATACACACACACCACACACACACACACACACACACACACACACACACACACACACACACACACACACACTTATAAATATTAATCTACCTGTATGTTATTAGTAACCGACACAGTGTTGTTGGAGGACAGCCATAATTGTGTATTGACTTTGCTGTTACTGGTAAGTAAATCATTACCCATGTGATGTGTTCAACAGTTGCCCGCGACTGCGCTGATCTATTGAAGCAGGGTCACACAACGAGTGGCGTATACGAGATCTTCCTGGCGGAACTCAACAAGACAATCAGAGTATTTTGTGACCAAGACACAACAAACGGAGGTTGGCTGGTATGTTGCCATTATTGATGACTGAGTAATTACATATTAGAACATTGTTTGGGCTTTAGAGGAAATAAATCGAACGTGACGTTTGAATAACACCAAAAATTGACAGTATATGTTAGATATATGTAAATGACTGTAAACTGTACATGAAGTGGTAACGCTGAGTATATAAATTTGTACCTGATATATTTGTTCTTGGTGGACGCAGGCTCTTTAAACTCATAACATTG
The DNA here is from genome assembly GCA_025642075.2 of Ridgeia piscesae. Taxonomy (NCBI): domain Eukaryota; kingdom Metazoa; phylum Annelida; class Polychaeta; order Sabellida; family Siboglinidae; genus Ridgeia; species Ridgeia piscesae. Next base: position 365,083 of record JAODUO010000098.1, on the reverse strand, counting down.
AAATCGTTGAATATTTTGTGACACGAAATATCTTCGGTATGTTACGAGCGTACTTCTTTTGCCGGTGCATATTCCGCGAAATTTCTGAAGTAATTTTTTATATCGATATTCCCATTCTACAGTATTGTCTACCCCAGAAATCTTCCAAAGACCTTTTGGCAATTAAAACATAAATGTAATCCTCATGGTTCTTGGACTATAGAAAATCAAATTCTGAATAATTTAAATATATTTGGTGGTTATTTGTTAAAATACAGATTTTCCGGCACAAAGATTTACCAATATAGGTAAATTTGATGTCACATGATAGCAGAATAAGAGTACTTTTTCGTCATGGAAGATCAAAGGTAATGCTTGCTCTTTCTTCCAACGTATGCGTATGTGCAAATTGGATATGGTCACATTGAATTTCATAGCTCATATCGTAATTTAGAGAGAAGTAATTGAAGCATTGTCATTGAAGCATTCAAGCAATTATGCAGAATCAGTAGATGTTTTATACAATGTTCTTTTGAACAGGTCATGCATAGATACATGCATATATATATATATATATATATATATATATATATATATATATATATATATATATATAATATATATATATATATATATATATTGTATCTATATTATAATGGCCAATCAATGATTCAGGGTAGCTTAGATAAATGTCATCTAACCGTCCGCTTCTGTAGAAATATGAATTATGATGCACACGGTTCTTTAAGGATTGAGCACCATTGCCATTGATCTCACCGACTACACTGTAAGGAAGTCCATTTCAGAGAAACCGGAAACAGTTGTATTATCGCAAAGAATTCCAGTGCGTCAAATTGCTCCTTATTGCAACACAACGATATATGTTTAAAATAGAGGTGTTACCATTTCAGTCATCATAAGTTCGACCCTCCTAATTAATCCCCACGTGCTTTGTAGCATGTAATGTTGTTGTTGTTAGGTTTTCCAGAGACGACAAGATGGCTCCGTCAACTTTTTTCGCGACTGGAAAAACTACAAAGAAGGATTCGGCGACTTGAACGGCGAATTCTGGCTCGGTGGGTGAATCCAGTAATAACGCTTTCACTCAAACGTTGACGTAGTAAAACCACATAGTTATTAATGCACCAAGAGTGTAGACATGCAAATCTTCTGCACACAATTTTAAATCAAACAAACTACTAGAGAGAAGACAGTTAATGTCAAGACATCTAAACATCTTCCTCTTAAACGTTTTGAACCTGGTGATCCAATGACTGTTCCGTGAAAATCTTCAACAACATCCATCCACACCTAAATTGTCATTGAAGATGTTACATGATCTGATAAATTAACAATTATTTTAAATAAACAATGTATACATGACTACATTTATCTAGGCCCTTTGACGTTTATAAGTGTGTTCGTGCATACATATGCACACATATACGTACGCAATACGCTGGTAGGGTGGGGCTAGGAACAAAGGCCGTCTTGTATTTTCAAGGTTACATGCTAGGTGGCTGTCTGTTGTGGACAAATTAATTATGTACTTACTTTCTTACTCACTCACTCACTCACTCACTCACTCACTCACTCACTCACTCACTCACTCACTCACTCACTCACTCACTCACTCACTCACTCACTCACTCACTCACTCACTCACTCACTCACTCACTCACTCACTCACTCACTCACTCACTCACTCACTCACCCCCCCCCCCCCCTCCCCTCACTCACTCACTCACTCACTCACTCACTCACTCACTCACTCACTCACTCACTCCACTCACTCACTCACTCACTCACTCACTCACTCACTCACTCACTCACTCACTCACTCACTCACTCACTCACTCACTCACTCACTCACTCACTCATTCATGCACTCACTCATGCACTCACTCACAAATTCTCAGTCGACTCTTTGGACATTTCTGACAATATTACATCAACACAAAACGGTATTTCATTTTACCACCAACGGATAATCTGCTTAATATCGATTATATAATGTAGCTTCGTAGAGCACTCATCCAATTGTTGCCGCCTTGACGACCTATACGCGGGTCTTGACAATGAGAATACTAAATACTGAATACACTGGTTTTTTACTCCACTAAACTCGGATTCCGACGATATTGGCGCTATAGAAGTCATTATTTTTATTATTCATTGGATATATCCTCCAACGCAATTGTACGAAACCTTGTTCAGAATTGTTTTCCTTTCCACCTCTAAGTCCACCTTCATGTTGCAAATAACCGTTCCATGGTTACCTCTAGTGTTGACTTTGTTGATGGCTGTTACGTCTGTGACGATGTTTGGCTTGTTTGCTGCGATGTAGTAAATTTATGTCTTCGTTACTCCTCCGTGTGACCTTTTCCACGTCCATCTCTTCCCTACTTTCTTCTGAACGTGGTACTCGTGATTTTGTGCATTCTTTATAATATTTATTATTGTCCATTCTACCAATCTGTTGCGTCATGCGTTTCTTATTTCTAGTTCAAATGGGTCTATTGCCGTTTCCATAGGGTTTGTTTTTCTCTACGAGTGCATCTCCCAACATTACCGTGTAATGGGCTGGCTTTCTTAAGATCTCATTCACGTCGTTACAGAAACTTTTGTGTCGTCTTCTGAGTATGATGTTGTTAGTGCATATACTTCCAGTATCGTCAGTTTGTAGCGCTATGCTATGTTCATAACAAGTTGTGCTAATCTGGGGTTAATACTGTTTACCCTCACTATGTTGTCTTTCCATTTCTGATATATGACGAATGCTACATATGCATGGACAAAAGGCATAGTAGGTTGCTGCTTTGAAAGATAACGAAGCATTCCTCTATTCTTCTCAATTGTTCTACTCCGATCACATCCCGCTACGTTCTTCTTACTGTACTGGTATATGTTCATCTCTTTGTAGTTGCATGCAATTGTTCGTCACTAGCCAGTAGTACTAACACTATTTCCGTGGTTCTTTTGAACCAGATATTATTAGCACCCCTCCAAGTTGCCCTAGCTGACCAGAGCCGCCTTCGTGGTCATAGAACCTTTCTGCTGGGGACAGTGGCTTTGTAGTACTTTGCACTTTGCATGATTGTTTTATTGGCCAACCCTTCCACTCTTGCAAATGCGTTTTGAAATGGTGAGGCATTATAGGGTGAATGAAATTTTTAAATATTTCGACACGGTGGCTTTATCAGTACCGAACCACCGACCAGCCGGCATCGCAATTCGAACCCCGTCAGTCCGTTTGGGAGTCCAGCACACTAACCACTCAGTAACCTCGCCATATAATTGAACTTAATTATTTGTCATAAGACAGTTTTAAATTGTGTAACTATATAAAACTACACACGTCTAAATTAGGCATCGTGACTCACGTCTCCAATAAATAGTGTACTTTCCCACTTATTAACGATGCGTGCTGAAAGTATCGACCCTTGCTAAACGTCGCAATACTGCTCACGACACCTGTAGATGTTTCAATAAGATCTACTATTTTTTTTACAAAACGCAAATCCCCATGGTTTTATTACCGAGAATAATATTTCCATGCAAACCAATAGCGCGTCATAGTATTGATAGTTTAAAGTGTAACATTGAGTTTATGATCTCTTAATAACGTAAGTGAAATGGTGCTCAGGAGTCGCTCATGGTGCAACACCCTGACTATTCTAATTAAAATACGATAATGAAATATGATACTGATAATCTTGATAGATGAAATGGCTAATTCAGAATATCGTTGCTTTCACATTAAATGGCTACGCACATTTTCTTGCAGTTTAATTATTTTTAATTAAGGTGTATCAAAACAAATGTCCAAAAAGAGTCGACTTGACGGCCTTCGATGGTTCCACCGCACACGCAGAGTACACGACCTTCGCTGTTGCTTCTGAGTCCGCCAAATACAGACTTTCGATTGGAGGATATCACGGCACAGCGGGTAAATATGAAATATAAGCATAACATATAAAGCGATGCTAGTTCATGCATATAAATACTAGTGTAGATGCGTAATACTGTGTTATATACAACGGATAGGGGTTAACAGTTTATCTTTACGGAGTCAAAATATCAATTTGTAGTGGTTGTGAAATATGTTCTGCATTTAGTAACTTTAATATTGATGAGAATGACGGAGTTGTAGCTGGACCCGTGTACAACTCAAATCTAAACGCTACAACACATGTCGTTAAATCCAGTTATTTACCTGCGTGACGTTCTTAGACGGCGTGACGGCGGTAGAGCTGAAATTCTTAGACGGCGTGACGGCGGTAGAGATGCAGATCAGATGATGCATATCCGCGGGAATTGTTTCTGTATTATTAGATACGTTGGAACTGTTTCAAATCCTATTATCAACCATTCATGGAAAACAAAATATTCGAATTTCTGGGAAAGGATGGCGGTAAATCTGAAACATAGCATTACTGGTGCACAGGCGCCAACAGGCGTAGAGCCTGAACATTAATCTGACTCAACACTTAAAAAGTGACCCTGCCCGACATTGTAAAAATGGGCATATTTAGAGTTATTTGTATTTAGTTTTTTTGATTCAGTTGGTTAGGGTTAGGATTAGCCATTCTTAGTAGATGGGCCGATTAGTTCGTTAATTCAGATAGCAAAATAGCCCTCTGCCTAGCAAGTAGTCCGTGTCGTTCCTTTGCGAGCGCGCACCGACTTCGTTGAGTGACAGGTGGCGTTAGGCCACGTAAGATTGACCCAAGTTCAAGCTCGAATAAATTATACGATAATATAATGATAGTACACACACACACACACACACACACACACACACACACACACACACACACACACACACACACACACACACACACACACACACACACACACACACACACACACACACACACACACACACACACACACACACACACACACATACACACACAATACACACACACACACACACACACACACACACACACACACACACACACACACACACACACACACACACACACACACACACACACACACACACACACACACACGTGTGTGTGTAACATTTTTGTTCTCCAGTTTCTTGGTTCGTGATATTAGTAAAATGATTTACCTCTGACTTGCACCATATGACACATGCGGTAGCATGACCTTGTGTCACACGATGCAAGTCACGTGACACGACCGTAAAATTCAGTCTGCTGAAGAAGGCTGTGAGAGACGAAAACATAAAAACCTTTCTAGAGAGGTCAATAATTGTATTACTATTATTATATTATCATATAATTTAGTCGAGCTTGAACTTTTCACTGGTTTGTAAATGACGCATGTCCAAACGTATCCATGCCAAATGCTAACAACGACTTAACATGCAGTAACACATTTAATAACAAAGTAAACTTGTGTACGTTGATTCATCACGAAGCAAATAAACACAACATGTATTTTGGTTCCTAGTCACGTACAAAGGTTAGTTTGTTGATGGTGTTTCTGCCGCTCGACAGCAGACTTCCCTATGTCCTACACCGGGGCTCCACTCCTGTCATGACACCAGCATTAGTATAGTACTTATACATCGATAATCTCAAATGACGTCACGTTATCGCTTTGTGTTTTTCTTATCAACACGCTTCTTTTCTCAGCAATGCGCCAGTCGTTGCTTAATCATAATCCTCGTGCAGATAACATTTTGCGTGTGTGCGTGCGTGTGTGTGTGTGTGTGTGTGTGTGTGTGTGTGTGCGTGCGTGCGTGCGTGCGTGCGTGCGTGCGTGCGTGCGTGCGTGCGTGTGTGTGTATTTATGGGAGTGGGTATGTTTGTACTTGTTTACATTTATTTGCATTTTTGAACATTTTTATCACAATGACTCATCAAGTAATTCGACCTAAATCTATACCCAACAGGACAAGGTAATTTATCCATTATACGGTAGAGACAAATTGAAGCCGCAGGCAAAACAATTAGTCTAGGTTTCATCGTCTACGAAATTGCATAATTGTCTGCGTAATGTAATACACTGGTAGCTAAAACTGTTTTGTTGATTACAAAGTTTGGTCTCAATAGTTTTGCATATGTTTGCGGGTGGACAACAAAAACAATTGTCTAACTCAAACATTTCATTCGTAAGCTGTTATTTTACAAAACATTGTGGGGAGCGGTGGTCCCTTCTATCTGGTGTCTATGCCAGGGGAAGTAAAATATCCCACACAGGGGTAAAATGTGTAACCTGTAGTGAACTCACTAATTCTAGAGGTCATCTCCTGCGTTAGCCCAAGTTAGGGTTGTTTGAAGGAAATCACATGAGACCTGAGACCTGAGATCATGTATTTTCTTGTCCTACACATTTATTATGTTGTTTAATCTTATCTGCATATGATATATTATATTGCTTACTTTCCTTTGATAGCATGGTAAATGCTAAAATAGCAGATAATGTATCTTAGTTCTTAGTGTGTCTGTTATAATTGTGTTCTCGGTGATTCTCGCGTGTTTATGATGTCATTTATGTTGCAGGCGACTCGATGTATTACAATGATGGCGCGGCCTTCTCCACATATGACCGCGACAATGACAGGGCGCCGTTTAATTGTGCAACGAGTAACTATAAAGGTGCCTGGTGGTTCAAACAGTGTAGCTTCGTCACCCTGAATGGCGTGTACCGCCCCGACGGCCCACGCAGGTCGACAATGTACGACGGCCTAGCGTGGGACGCATGGCTAGACTTGTATCGCTCTCTCCAAAGAACAGAAATGAAGATCAAGCGTCAAGAGAAAACAAAACCGGACGGAATTGTGTGATGTACCCACACATTACCTCACTCTTCCATGAAAAGTGAAATATGAAACAAAATAAAAAGGGACTACGGTTAAGAATTAATAATTTATTTGCCAGAATGATACGGCGCAAGACAAAAGCTACGTTTCAGTGGTACAAGTAACTGTCAACAAAAACTAGGCCATATCGAGAGAAAAGCTAAAGTACAGAAATATTACGAATCAAAAATAACTTCTGAATAAAATAGTATTCAATTACTAAAATTCGAAGTGTTCGGCAGGTTTTATTTATTTGTTTAATTGGTGTAATAACCATAATGCGGTAATAGTGACGCAATACATTGTTTTGTTTAATCAAATACGGATATACATAAAATAAAGTGTGTTGTTTACTACCAGTAAACGGTTCTCCAAGCAAACGGTTGTGTCGATAGCAGTTCTTCACAATTATTAATAGTAAACATCAGCGATCTCTCGCGGCATTCACGTCTTCTGCCTTTCATCGAAAATATGCTCAGTGAATTAATTTTGATGTGCCTTTATGATACAGCTGTTTCGGTGTTAGTGGTATCATCATGTAAAATTACTATAATGTTGACACATGGTCTCTAAGCAATATTACACTAGATATCTTTGTAACATGATACACGGCTTCCGCATTGATATACTGTTGTAAAACGTTAACATAACTACGGAACACATTGCATGCGCAAGGATGATTTTGACAAATGCTATGCTTTTTATTTAACCACCTGGCAAATGGCACTTGTCGTATTTTCGAACAACTTATTGTATCATCGACGAAACGTGATTCGTGATTAGTTTAATCTACTGACAGACGTCTTGTATCTCAAGAATGTAAGCTAATGAAATTATGCTTAGTTGGAGCACATCGTGACTGACTTCTCAGTGTACACGTCTGTTGTGGTGCTATCTGTACATTTAATGATTTACAAAATAAAGTCATACAATTCTAACTAGGACAACTATGCCAACATGTTGTTTGCAAAGCAATGTTGATAATCACAACATAATAGAGGGACATAGCCATTGTTAATTCATATCAGTATGGTTTTTTACTTTGTTTTTGTAATAACATGCACAAGTGATGACCAATGTTAACTCGCGCAAATACATTATTCAAGGGATCTATTTTCCAAGACGAAGTAAATGGACCTAGGTCCGTAAACTATATTTATCCATTTGTGATATTACATTGGTAGAAAACAGCTTACTAGAAGAGCTAATAGATGAATCGCTCATATATCACAAGGAATAATCGCACTGCCATCTTCTGTATGTAGGCATGAAGCAAATATAAAATAGCAAACTAAACAATAATACCTGTAGAAAAATGTATTGTAGTGTATCGATAGCGCATGAGTATTTAATTTGACATACATCATAATGTACCATATGATGTTCCACGAAGGAAACAATAAACAAGAAAATGTTCACCTACAAATATTTCATCCATTCCGAAAGACATGCACGACAAGGCGGATGCTACCATGTTGACTTATCTAGGCTCTCGTAGGTGTATCTTGTTCCTTAGTTCACAATGCAATTGGATTGTGCACACTATATTGGTGACACGATTTTTCATTATGCTTTATTTGTTAAGCCATGGTGTTGGTAGAGACATTTCGTGTTGTTGTAATGCAAATATATGTCACGCATCCATCAATGTCAACATGCCATACCCTCATCTTCGGTGACGGGTGACATTATTGCATCCAATGTAACGTGGCATCACGTCCTTTGATTAGATGTTTTAATCTTTATTTGGTAGGCTGTTGTCCCCGCCTTTTACGAGCGAGATACTAAACTTTTGAATGCTTGCGGCATCTCGGCTTTGATTGTGTGTGAATGTCATTATAATAATATTTGTAAATACATTCAAATACTATGTTAGGCTATGATGACATGTTTCAGCAGGACCTAATTGGTATCTTTATACTTTTGTTTCTGTTTTGGGTAAACTCACAGATTTCTTTGTCCTACTAAATTAGATATAAGTACCCATGTTATTCGCAAACGAAGATAATATGCACTTTTTATTTATAATGCACAATATATCTCGATTTCGCTGTGGTGTGATACCCTAATCTTGGATATTGGGTGTGACACCCAAATGTTAGATATTGGGTATTATACCCTAATCTTGGATGTCGGGTGTGACATCCTAATCTTGGATATCGGGTGTGACACCGTAATCTTGGATATTGGGTGTGACACCGTAAACTTGGATATCAGGTGTGATACCCTAATCTTGGATATCGGGTGTGATACCCTAAACTTGGTATCGGGTATAACACCCTAATCTTGGATGAAGGGTTACACCCTAATTTTGTATACCAGGTTGATACCATAATCTTGGATACCGGGCGTGACACCCTAAATTTGGATAAAGGGCGTGACATCCTAATCTTGGAAAGCGGGTGTGACACCCTAATCTTGGATGAAGGGTATGACACCCTAATCTTGGATATCGGGTGTGACACCATAATCTTGGATATCGGGTGTGATACCCTAATCTTGGATATCGGGTGTGACACCCTAAACTTGGATGAAGGGTGTAACACCTTAATCTTGGATATCGAGTGTGACACCCTAATCTTGGATATCGGGTGTTGCACCATAATCTTGGATATCGGGTGTGATACCCTAATCTTGGATATCGGGTGTGACACCTTAATCTTGGATATCGGGTGTGATACCCTAATCTTGGATATCGGATGTGACACCCTAAACTTGGATGAAGGGTGTAACACCTTAATCTTGTATATCGAGTGTGACACCCTAATCTTGGATGAAGGGTATGACACCCTAATCTTGGATATCGGGTGTTGCACCATAATCTTGGATATCGGGTGTGATACCCTAATCTTGGATATCGGGTGTGACACCCTAAACTTGGATGAAGGGTGTGACACCTTAATCTTGGATATCGAGTGTGACACCCTAATCTTGGATGAAAGGTGTGACACCCTAATTTTGGATATTGGATGTGACACCCTAATCTTTGATGAAGGGTGTGACACCTTAATCTTGGATGACGGGCGATTCCCCTCCTCCTAGGGTGGTGTAACATTATAACAGTTGACGGAATAGATTATGTATGTCAGTACGTCAAATGTGAGGATGATACACCGCTTTTAGTTGATTGTGACATTGTGAATTAGTTTTGTCTTCTTTTGGACGTGACAGTTCCGTATGGTGGGAAATGGCAATCCGCTTTTGACTGGAGTGTCACCCCGCCTTTCATAAGGTGTGACACTCAACATTTGGCGAGATGTGGCACCCTGCCTGTGACTGGGAGTAGATTTGATATTTCTTGGGAATATAGGACTTGATATAACATTGCATTGTTGTGTATTATTGAAACAGTATCGCCTGCTGATACGTGTATCTTCTACGTCTTCGCTTTTCCCCACTAGTTGGGGGCAGCGGCCCGAATTCTTGCTCTCCAAAATGTTCTGTCCTGCGCATCCTCCGGGGTGATCCGCAGCTTGATGAGGGTGAGAAGGAGCTGGTTCTCTACCGACATCTTCTGGGGTGTACTCCAGCGGTACTCCAGGTGATGAGCTGCTGGACCGAGACTCTGGAGGACATACTGGAAGTGACGGTAGTCATCCAGACCAGTGTAGTATTGGAGCATTTTGGGGTTAGCCGTCAGTTCTTCAACTGACAGCTTGGCGATGTGTGTCGTTTGGCTTGCTCTATCCACTTGCTCGAAGCTGGGTGCAGCTGCTTCCTCGTCGGCAGTGATGGGGTTGTTTGTTGTCAACTACCACATCCTGCACATCCAGGTTGGGGTCGAATGATGGCTCGTCCAGGGGCTCTTCTTGACACCTGCGAAGCTTCGCTCGCACCGCCCGTTTCTTTATGTAGCCAGTGTGTGTGTGTGTGTGTTGTGTGTGTGTGTGTGTGTGTGTGTGTGTGTGTGTGTGTGCGTGCGTGCGTGCGTGCGTGCGTGCGTGTGTGTGGTGGTGTGTGTGTGTGTGTGTGTGTGTGTGTGTGTGTGTGTGTGTGTGTGTGTGTGTGTGTGTGTGTGTGTGTGTGTGTGGTGTGTGTGTGTGTATGTGTGTGTGTGTGTCCATTGTCCCACCGACAGTGTCTCTGTGCAGCATTGTCGCGTCGTGGACATGTCGACTGTTTTTGTATCCGCAAGAGGTCACCACCGGTACGACTAATATCAACCATCATGTCCGTGGATGGGTCACTGAGCAGGGTATTAGAGCAGGATAACAATACTAGGGTCAGCGCACAGATGACCTTCCGATGTTGTTGTTGACCCGCCTCTGTTTCTACTTAACGCAATCGTAATGTCGCGTTTTCACCGACAGGTTGAGAAATAATTCTACAACGTAAGATTTTATTAATCAGAACCACGTATTTATTAGTAAAATACATAGAATGTTCGAAACAAGAGATCATTCACGCGGCCAACGCGGTGAAGGATTGGGGTGATTAGGGGAGTGGTGAGGGTTTTTTAGACCGTGCTTCTTCCCCAATATTTCCTAAGTTACGGAGAAAACATTTCGCCGTCATCACCCGGTGTGCGCATGCGCGATATATGTAAAATCATCAATGTGCAGCGAAAAGACAAAGCATTTATGATATAAATATTACGGGTTGTTCGTTAGGATGTATATAACCTATCAGCAACGTTATTTGTCGCAAATTAACACGAGGCAAACAAGTTTTGAGGCATATTTTGATAGCAAGCGCAAATCACGTGACTCTAGTGCGCCATAATCCGTGACATTGATTTAAAAAAAAACTAACATTTAATTGCACTGAACGATATTTTAAGAAACTCTTCACAGTAATCATCACAGGAAAGTTAACGAACAGCTTGTGGCATTTATACCGAAAATGCTTTGTTGTTTCGCTGGACATCGATGATTTTACATTTATTGCGCATGCGCAGAAACGTCAACAGGAACGTTTTTAACGACCGGAAAAATGTAAGCGCGACACCGGGACAGCGGAAGCGGAATCCCCGGCTTTCAACCCCCGAAATGTAATCTACGTTGCCTTTCCTTCTGATGGAAGCGATGCCGTCGACGCAATGTGCATTGTCACCGAAGTCCTGTGGTTACTATTTGTGTCCTCTAAGGCTGTCACAGAAGATCTATGGTGACTGCTGTGTCCACTACGGCTGTCATCGGGGACGGGAAGTCAGTGTTGTGTCCATTACGCTGTCACCCAGGACCTGTGGTCTCTATTGTGTCAATCGACGGATGTCAACGAGTATATGAGGTCACTGTCATGCCCATTGATCTGTTGTCACTAACGTGTCCACTACGACTATCACCGATGAGCTGTGTCCACCGTCTAGACCACTACGCCTGTCACCGAGGATCTGATGTCACTGTCGTGTCCTCTTCGGTTGTCACCAAGATTTGAGGTCACTGTCGTGTCTACCATGGCTGTCACCGACTATTTGAGGTCACTGTATTGTCCACTGTGGCTGTCACCGTGGATATGAGGTCACTGTTGTATCCACTCCGGCTGACAACGACGATCTGGGGTCACTGTTGTGTCCACTGCGGCTGTCACCGATGTTCTGAGGTTACCGTTGTGTCAACAAAGGCTGTCACCGAGGATCTGGGGTCACTGTTGTGTCACCGAGGACCTGTGGTTATTATTGTGTCCACTACAGCTGTCATCGAGGATCTGAAGTCACTGTTGTGTCACCGAGGACCTGTGGTTATTATTGTGTCCACTACAGCTGTCATCGAGGATCTGAAGTCACTGTTGTGTCAATTACGGTTGCACTGTATTGTACTGTATTGTCCACTGTGGCTGTCACCGACTATATGAGGTCACTGTTGAGTCCACTACGGCTGTCATCGAGGAACTGAGTTCACAGTTGTGTCTACTATGGCTGTCACCGAGGTTCTGAGGTCTCCGTTGTGTCAACAAAGGCTGTCACCAAGGATCTGTGGTCACCGTTGTGTCAACTTCGGCTGTCACCGAGGACCTGTGATCTCTATTTTGTCCACTACGACTGTCAATGAGGGTCTGAGTTTACTGTCGTGTCCACTGCGGCTGTCAACGAGTATCTGAGGCCACTGTCATGCCCAAGTCGGCTTTCGCCCTGGATCTGTTGTCACTGACGTGTCCACAACGACTGTCACCGATGATCTGAGTCCACTGTCTTGTCCACTATGGCTGTTACGGAGGATCTGAGGTCACTGTCGTGTCAACTGCGGCTGTCATCGAGGTACTGATGTCACCGTCGTGTCCTCTAAGGTTGCCACCAAGATCTGAGGTCACACTCGTGTCTACTATGGCTGTCACCGATTATCTTAGGTCACTGCGGCTGTCACCAAGGATCTGAGGTCACTGTCGTGTCCAATGCGACTGTCACCGAGGATCTGATGTTACTGTCGCGTTGTCACCAAATCTGAAGTCACTGTCGTGTCGTGTCCACTGCGGCTGTCACCATTGATCTGAAGCCACTGTCGAGTCCAGTACAGCTGTCACTGAGAATCTGATGTCACTGTGGTGTCCTTTACGACTGTCACCGAGAATCAAAGTTCTAAGGAGGTAAATATAAAGAGAGGAAGATGCCAATGGTCTGAGGAGGTGAACACGTATAAGAAGCAGCTAATGGAACTATTTCCCTGTGAGCAGTTGCACTTACAAAAGTCTGAAGTTACAGTGTTAGTAATAAACACGTAGGTATGTTTCAGGAATGTGTACGGTTGCAGGCGTCAAAGGCCACACAGCGGCGTGAGAACTGCCCCATAATATCTACACACTACCTGTATTTGCCACTTTCAGATTGTCCAGATACGATTGTACACTCGAGTCAGGAATAACTCTCTCGGCACAGTGAGGCTTTTGTTAAACCTCTCATGCGGAACCGAGATACATCGGCGGTGGAAAGTCATTTCCACAAATATATGTTACAGAAAGACGCTAATTTATTCATAACAATGATGTAAGCATTTACCGATTAAATAGGTACTCATGTTCCATATGGTAGCGTTACTATTAATATGGCATTGAATGCAACGACGTGACAAACAATGACGGTGCGTAACACACTTGAAATAGCGGCCGTAACATTTAATGTAATGTAACATCTAGGACGTCGCATTAACGTGTCATTATGTCCAACATTTGAACGCATGTATGTATGTCAATTGGTGATGTTCTTTATGCTTCTTCCCTCGTTATACAACAACTACCTTTCCGAACGTGTTGTACCGATTAAACTGTGACAGAAATTTCATACAAATGGTGTAGTAAATAAGGGCCCGACCAGGAAGTTCACGCAGTACACTCGATCTATCGCCAAGCCGCAGTGAGAGTTGTTGCAGACAGACGTTGGACGAGGACGAGACAACTACAGCAATGAGTCGACGCGTGTGTTACCTAGCCGTGGGTATCGTCGTGTGTCTGTTACACCCGGCCCCCGTCAGGTCGCAGTGTACCACAAAATATTGTGTAGACGACGACATCGACGTGAGTGCGTTGACGACCATGATGTATCGTATGCAAGACGCACTGGAAATACAACAGTACACGACAACAAGACAACAGGGCACATTAGACAGATTACAGATTGAAATCAACGAATTCAAAGAGGCATTGGCGAAACAGCAAACGAGTATGTATTGGTAAATCACTGTTACCACTGGTAATATTGTCCGGCCACAATCCGATAATAGTTTTAATAGAGGCAGCAGTTGTACCGTGAACGCACATACGCACACGAACACACACACACACACACACACACACACACACACACACACACACACACACACACACACACACACACACACACACACACACACACACACACACACACACACACACACACACACACACACACACACACACACACACACACACACACACACACACACACACACACACACACACACACACACACACACACACACACACACACACACACACACACACACACACACACACACATCAGTAACACTAGAGGTATACTGTGTTGCATTAGTAGCGTCTTTTTCAGTTTTAGTTATTAGGCATAAACACTCAATGTTGATTTTGCACGCTCAGGTTTAGTATGAAACGTTGGTATTGCTGTAGTCTATTGTATGTACTTACACGCTGGCGCAATACGTAATTCAAGCAAAGAATATATTTTATTTGTGTTTAATAACGCATCCATTGTACTTGTCTGTAGTTGTGGACGGAGCGTGGAGTCCATGGTCAGACTGGTCCAGTTGTTCTGTCACCTGCGGTGGTGGACAACAGCAGAGAACGCGTCGCTGCGACAACCCGGCACCGAAGGACGGAGGCGCCGATTGTAGTGGGAGACATGTGGAATCACGGCCGTGTAACACCATCACGTGTCCAGGTAGGCTAAGTTTAATTATGAAATATATATTATTATCTTTTGAATTGTACAGAGCCCCCAAGAGTTATATACTGATCCCACTTTCCCGGTGGACATTAGCCACTGTTTGACGAGTTCTTGTGGAGGCCAATATATTCCCCCGTTGTGTTGTGATCTTTGCCTTTGTGCTCTTCGTGCAGGTCGAATGTGACCGTTACTTGTCGTTTGCGATCTGTTCTTGATCGTAGTGTTTCGTCAAAGCTTAGTGTTTCCCCTAGATCACGGTACCGTGCCTTCTAGCCTGATTGTTGGTAACGTTCATTTGTAGATAAATAAATTGTTGTCCATTGGCCGGTTTCATAAAACCACGTACATTTACGGGCAATTATACGGTCTACTGGTCGCACATAACAGCGACTAGTCGACGTAGGTTACGGCCGGTTTCATGAGACCAATGTAGCATTCGTGTATCTAGCTCGACGCAGACTTGACCTAATTAGGTCGCGGTGGGGAATCCCTGTGTTTGTGGTGTCTCTAGACACCACATTTCTCTTTAGCTACCATCTTTGCCGTTCATATAGCACATACCAAGCTATGACGACTGTAAAGGATATCCAGTATATACATTAAACATAATTATGTTGAGAGTGGGCATGTCGGGAGCTTATTTTGTTTCTTTGACATATGCAAGCTTGTTTACGTTCACACACACGCACGCACGCACGCACGCACGCACGCACGCACGCACGCACGCACGCACGCACACACACACACACATATATATATATATACTGAAATGTCCATATATTACATCATTACATCATATACGTCAGGTGGCTATTATAACTGTGCTGTAAAAATGCACGCCAGTTTCAAATCCATCAGACCGGAAGCTGGTGCTTTCTCAGCCTGATGTGTTTAAACGAGCAACTCGCACCATTCTTTAATTAAGTCATGCACTTACCGACCCAATCTCAAGGACCTACTCCACGGGCAGAACTGTCATCCACTCTGTGGTCCAGAGCTGGAACGGAGTATCAGAGAGTATATTTGGTGAGATCTACGACAATGGTGCTCAGTCCTTCAAAAGCCTTGTGCATGAAACTACAGGTACAGTGTATATATGCCTGTACCTGTTCATGCCTGCAAGACCATTGCGTATAGAAAACGATATCCATTATTTTATATAATTAATTCCATATTAATACAGTTAATGCACACATCAATCTTCAGTAACGGTTGGATTCTTCTGTGTTGAACTAGTTTTCTTTGTCTGTTATAATATTCAGACACACTCCCTATTTGTAGATTTTCCCCCGGGGAATGGGGTTCTTCGCCACAGCATCGTAATTTTCCCATTATAACTGTCGGACATGGTTATTTCTGAAGGAGGGTGTTGAACATTTTCAGCGATGTAGAAGGGGTAATATTTCTGCTTTTTCCCGGGGTCGACGAATACTGTTGATGATATTTGCGTTGTTAGAGTGTTGTTATCATTATTGTGCTTGTCGTATTAACGTAACATAAGGTTTTATACGGTTTTTAAACGTCGCCATTTTAAACTTAAGCGGCATTACGTCTTCCAAACCAAAATGTTCAAAGCAGTAGTTCAAGATATTGTCCTAGTTCCATTTGTCTCTGACCGAAAGCCCCATGGCATAGGAAATAGTATGACTAACTGGATAGAAACATGGCTTACTGATAGAAGACAATGAGTATTAGTTGATGGGGTGGTTTCAAACTGGAAATCGGTTTTGAGTGGAGTACCACAGGGATCAGTATTAGGACCTATTTTATTCTTAATATATATATATATATATATATATATATATATATATATATATATATATATATATATATTATTTGGATGATGATATCACAAACAAGGTGTTGAAGACGATACAAAAGTGTTTAGAAAAATTAAAAGTGATGCAGATAGACAGCATTGACACGATGATCTGGCTACTTCTTAACGACAAATGCCCATTTTAGTTGTTCTTATGTGGAATAAGTTAGGGAGTTAGGGTGTTAGGGTTTAGTGTAGGTTTAGGTTAGGGTTAGGTTGAAGATTATTTGGTCCGCGCCTGTATGGCTGCACCTATTGTCGGTGTCCAGAAATACTACGGATTTTGCCACTTCTACCCGGTCTACATCGCTCTTGTTTGTATATACGCTTCATGAATACACTAGGAGGACGTCGGTGGGAGTG
Organism: Ridgeia piscesae; assembly: GCA_025642075.2. NCBI lineage: Eukaryota > Metazoa > Annelida > Polychaeta > Sabellida > Siboglinidae > Ridgeia > Ridgeia piscesae. Next base: position 347,812 of record JAODUO010000098.1, on the reverse strand, counting down.
ATTTTTTATCAAGTGTTTGTACATTTTTATTAATTTATCCGACTTACATTTGCAATTGCACCTGTATGACAGTGACAATCTCGTGGTTAGTCATGTGTTACCCGAACAAAGTGGACATTGTTTACACGCCCATCCTGACCCAAGACTATCTGTATCGGCTACGGCCCAGCGGTCACAGTCACTTTAGGCTTAACAATGCTGCCTGGAGAGCTGCTTGTGAAGCGGAGGTGGCACTCCATCGGCCCACCCATCGAGGCTGTCGTGGGGGTGCACATAAACAACGACCGATACATGTCAAACGTTTCGCTGATCTGCTTGAGTCACTCAATATCATTCAACATGTCCACGCTCCAATACACATTGACGGTCACACAATTGATCTTATCCTCACTCCATCCGGAAATCACGGCATCATTTCGACAAAAACAACGTTGCTGCTCTCCGATCACGTTTGGGTGAAATGTCTCGTCGACATGGAGAAACCGGTCGTTCCGCGGAAAACAATGACGTACCGAAAGTATAAAGCCATTAACAAACCTGCGTTTTGTAACGACATCGCCTCGTCTTTACCGACCGCGATCTCATCCGGCAAACAAACAACAACTGAACTTGCAAACCACTACAATGTGGTCTTGACCAAGCTTATCGAGAACATGCACCACTACAGACATGTCGCATCGCCGATCGTCCACTGGCACCTTGGTATAATAAGAAGGTTATCAAAGCCGTGTGAACGGAAGTGGCGTCACACGTCATTTCAAGTACATCGTGAAATATATAAGACACAATGCGCAGAGGTAAAGAGGACGACCATAAAAGCGAAGTCAGACTACCATACCTCTGAGATAGAACAGTGCGGGTGTGACAATCGGCGACTGTATCGTCTATTAAACGGACATCTGCAGCGAAGAAAGTCCCACTATCAGCCAGTTAACAACAACATCCACGAACTCGCATCAAGATTCTCAACCTTCTTCTCGGCGAAAATTGAGACGATTCGTGTTGCATTTCAATCCTATTCCACACTCGCCTCGTCCTTGACCAGAGTCCACCATCCAGCGCCATGGGTATCACGACTTGAATTGTTCCCAACTGCGACGACATCAGACATCCACAGTTTGCTCATCAAGTCACCTACAACATCCTACGTGCTTGACCCCTTACATACATGGCTGTTAAAAGACGTGAGTGATAACGTAGTACCATTCCTAACTAAACTCATCAATTCTTCCATGGCATCTGGTGTTGTTCCGTGCTGCCTGAAACACGACAATGTCACTCCTATGCCTAAGAAAGCCATTATCGACCAGGACAATATGAACAGTTATCGACCAATATCAAACCTACCTTTTGTATCAAAGCGACTCGAAAGATACGTTGCACGCTGCCTGCTTGATCACATGACTGTTAATAATCTCCTTGAAATATATCAATAAGCATACAAATCTCATCACTCCACGGAAACTGCGCTTTTTCTGGTACACAATGACATCCTCGGGGCACTTGACATGTCGGCTGCCTTCGACGCAGTTAACCATGAAATACTCCTCAGCCGTTTAGAACATCGCTACGGAATGGCTGGCTCCGTGCTAGCATGGATGCGGTCATATCTAACCGATCGGTCGCAGTGTGTGTGTCTACAAGATGGTGCTTCCAGCAAAACCGGCGTCGCTTGTGGCGTACCTCAAGGATCGGTGCTGGGACCTCTGTTGTTCTCTGCGTACACAGCTCCTATCCGTGATATTATTAGGAGGCACAATCTCGGCTTCCATCTATACGGTGATGATACCCAGCTATACATCAAATTTGAGAAGACAGAAATTAACAGATTGTTGTCATTACGCCGAATTGAGCAATGCTTAAACGATGTTCGTACATGGATGGGCGACAATCAGCTAAACGTGAATGACGACAAAACGGTCGGACTTGTGCTGTCATCACGCAACAATCGAGCGAACCACAACATAAACAAAGGTAAATGCACTACTTGTGTTTAGTAATGCACCCCTTCTACTTGTCAGTGCCTGTGAACGGTGAATGGAGTCCTTGGAATGCATGGTCCACTTGTTCTGTCACCTGCGGTGGTGGACAACAGCAGAGAACACGTCGCTGCGACAACCCGGCACCGAAGGACGGAGGCGCCGATTGTAGTGGGCAGAATGCGGGGTCTCGGACATGTAACAGCATCACGTGTCCAGGTATACACCAAATGTGTATATGTGTATGTATGTACATGTACGCATATGTGTATGTGTGTGCGTGCTTGCCGTGTCTGCGTTATATTTGTGGAGTTTTCTATATCCTTCCAAAAATCTCTATAATGTTTTATTAATTTTATCAGCATTTTTCCGCAATCAAGTAATTCTATCAGTAAGATTATCCGCATTAAAGGAAATATCGTTGTTGTTGCAAAATCTAACTGCAATTATAATTTGGACCTGTCCTGCCGGATAACATCATAACAGAGCGTAACGACATATACAGCACACATTCTGGGTTTGCCAATGTCCTACCACAGAAGATAATTATGCTTCTTTAGCTGCAAGTATAGATCCTTTACGAAATCGTACCATCCACTTGGAAACAGTTTTGTATTCCCAGATACTTGGTTTACGTTTTTTTCACCTGATTTTTTTATGATGCAGTACAGTCAAATATCAAGGTCAGCATTATGATTATGACAGTTTTTCATTTATTTCCGTCAGGGATTGTAATATTACACAAACACTGATAACGTACATCTGTCATAGTGGGCTATCTTATTGTAGGAGAGTTTATCTCATTGTATACATAGGGATACACACAAACACACACACACACACACACACACACACACACATATATATATATATATATATATATATATATATATATATATATATTTGGATATTATAAATGTATATTGTTGTACGCTTTCAGTTTTATGCACATTTTGATTATGCATTTTTCTTTCTCAGAGATATTTCCGATCCGTCTTCATTTTCTAGTTGTATCTTGTTAGAATATATACTACTCCAAACATTTTCGAATATATATAAAATATATATATATATATATATATATATATATATATATATATATATACAGACAACAAACCTGTTTGGAGATCAGCTATATATTCTAACAAGATACAACTAGAAAATGAAGACGGATCGGAAATATCTTAAGAAAGAAAGATGGCAGCATCCCCAAAAGTGCACGTAAAATCGCAAAAGGACCTATGTAGGAAAAAGAAAAAGTCGACAACCTCACAAAAACGTGGAGGAAGACTGGAGAAGCGTACCCAAACAATTACATTTAAGCCGGGATCAGGCTGCAAAGCAGGCTGCAGGCAGGACATAGGAGAAGCCTTGTTTTTCCTTCTGTGTGCCAGTGGGCATGAAGATAATTAAGTAAGTAAGTAAGTATTTCCTATAAAAACAGTGGCTCAACACATCCAAGAAAGGAACAAAATACTTATCAACGAAAGGTATAACTTAAGAAGAAATAATTAAGCAACTTAAAATAAATATTATTTTCAGTGCCTGTGGACGGAGCGTGGAGTACAACACGAACATTAGATTGTTGGAAGGTATTCTTGAAATGGACATCAGCGTATGAAAAGCTGTTGTTCCGTCACAAATATAATCCAACAAAATTATGCAGTCAACAACAAGTCAAATCGTGGACATCATCACCAGCATGTGCTAATAATAATAATTCCGTTTCTTAATATAGCGCGGTTTAATTGAATACTAATCAAAGCACTCACATATTAAAATGACATGTTGAAGAAACGCTCAATGTAAATTATAAATTACTAAATCAAATTAGCCAATATAAAACATAAATACAGAATAAATAAATATAAAATTAGCATGTGAAAATACAATATCATAAAACAAAACACAAAATACATTATAACATAAAACCAGGCAACGATCATCATTTCAAAACATCGATTAAAAGAAGAAAATACTACATCGAAGACACTTGCTAAGTTATATTGTAAATGCTTATCAGAAAGACAGATACCCACAGCAAGTAAATACGGAAATATGGTGATACTCTTCAAGAATGGAAATGAGAAAACTATCAAGAACTCTCGACCAACCTATTATCAAGCATACATAAAGTATTCCAGAAAATACTAATGTAAAGGCTAGATAAATAACTTGAAGAAAACCAACCAATCCGGGAGCAACTTTGATTCAGAAGCAGGTATTTAACGACAGACCACATCCACGTCGTAAACCAACCGTAGGAGAAGTGCAGAGAATTATAATATCCCACTGTTCAACAACAGGAGATAGAAGATGGTGCATCGAACTTCTGAAGCACACCTACACCAACAGCTTGATAATAGTCCACATAAACAAATAAAGCAACATGCTCAACATCAGTAGAGGAGTACGACAGGGAGATACAATTTCGCACAAACAGTTTCGTCAACTCTCTAAAGCACTTTACGAAGACTGACCTTGGACAGCTGGAGAATGTCTAAGTTACCAAGAGAAGAAAGGGTGTAGAAATCATAAGTGTCATGTGTCACATCCTGTCTCAATATTATAATATGCTTTCTTCAGGCAGGAGACTCGGGGATTTTAATGCAAATAATGTACAGACATTGAGCAGTCTTATCCCCATGTCAATAAAATTCATCAATAAAACCTAAATATAATTATCTATAAATCTCAAGTTATCAAGATTGCCAATACATACAAGTTATATTTTTTACTTTTATATCCATTTGATTTTAGTAGGCGGCGACACTGCAGTCTGAAATGTGTCAAAATAAATGTTATGATAATTTGTTTTCTTAGTTTTTTGACAGGTTGACATGTCTTCTTCTCAATATATTATTCGTTTTGACATATAGTCACTTTTAAGTCGCAACATTTTAGCATTAAGCACATCAACTATACCCTAACAATCTAGCCAACTAATGCACACCAAAAATGTTTAATTTGTCCTAGTCCTTATTTAGCATACATTTCATATTTGTTGATGGTTGCATGACATTTCACGACAATCTACAGAATTTATTTGAAGGAAATTGACATTTGGTGTAAAATGGCGTCCCGAGCTAATTAATGTTTGTTTACAGATAACTTAAACACGTTTGATACAAATATGTCTATGGAGTTTTATATGTTATCAGTATGCATATAATAAGTTGGCCACATGTCAAAATCTATGTAGGGTTACTAATGTGTGAACACAATATGAATGGGATGTCGGATATGTGTACGGTTTAAGTGGAGGGGTAAACACTTAAACATGTGGGTCACTATTAATGAAGTATTACTTGTAGAACTATTTTATGTACATAGCAAAACTATCATAAATGCAGCTTATTTGCAACATCCAGTATGGTTTAAACTTAAACAGTTACAGTCAACTGGATTCTACCCCAGATACCTTTGAATGAAACAGATTTGGCGATAGAAAAACCATTCTGTTGTAAAAACAAATCTAAATAAATTAAGATGACATACAAAAATTACTTTGCAAAGAAAGTTAGTATAATTCATTATCTATTTAGTAGCACGTAAACTTATTAAATTACCATAGGGGATTCACTGTTCTATTAATTAAAATTATACTATTTAAAAAAATTATTCCCTGTAATTCTTTTAACCATAAAGGAAAATCATGAAATATCCTTAGTTTCAATGTAATCACTTTATACAATACACTGTTGGTGAAATTTATCAGTTTACAATTGTGTTTCTCATGTCCAGTGATCCCTTATTTATTTATATTTATATATTTATTATATTTAGTCAATTTTAAAATAGTTATTCTAAATCAATACTATTTATTTATGTTTTTATTTTATAACTGACTAAATTGTGTAACCTTGTCTCCACCGTCATACCCAGTGTAAATGTATGGAATATTTGTCTGCGACTGTCTGTGTAGTTACAGTTCTTATGATTTTGTCATGACCACAAGACAATGTTCTCTCCTTTGATACATTTAATAAACTATCTTGTATCTGACGACATACTCAAATGCTGGATGAGTTGGCTGATGAAAGAGAAAACCAGGGTTTGGAAATGAACTAGTGAAGTTCATTGAATATAATTTTAAATCTCAGACTGACTGCTGTCAGGTGATCGCCAAATGCACAGCAACCTTTGTTTTTATTTATTTCCATGCAAGACTCATTGAAAGAGTAGGCTTTTACAATGATCAATATTGTCGGGATCAACCGTGCAGTAAAGATATTAGCGACTGTTGAATGTGGAGCTATGGGCGTATTTCCAATTGAAATTATTTCCCTCATATGTTTCTGTTTAATAATATTGAAGAAGTCATATGTACATATGTATCTTTGTGTGTTTCTAGATACATAATTAGTTAAACGTGATGTGATCATTAACGTTCTGTTCAGAGTGTTCAGAAGCAAATCTTATTTGGAATTATATATTTAATTTCTTAGTTTGGTTCTTGCTGTCACCATTTATTCCTTTTCAAATTTGGCTGTATGAACCAAACGTTTTAATAATGATAACCGCTGTTGGTGAAAATGGGTTTTTAAAGTGTGTAATACATTTACAGCACAACTCTGTTCATCATGTTGGAGTAAACTGTCCATATACATACACGCATTCAACATTAAATAAACGTAAGACATCATAAAACATATATCGTTCTCACATAATTAATCAAATGTGTATTTGTTATGATAATCCAATATCTTTCCTAGGATATAAACAAAATGACATTTCAAAATCTACATGTAAACCGTTTAAATAAACTACCCATGAAGCATCAATACCAATGAGTATGTGAGGAGCAAGGTCAGTGTATCTATGTAAGACTTACACGAACCTCTACTGGCAAGAGAATAATATTTGCGTGGTTTGGGCAAGAGACATAACACTCTAACCTCCCGAAGATGATCCTGCATGGCACACTGGAGGGTAGAAAACGCCGTGGACGTAACAGAGCAGGGAATGATCTAAATGGACATTGTTAGGGATTAGGTAGCCCTCCCCATGCCGAAACTTCTCAATACATCAACTGACATACAGTAATAGCGGAACGCTGCTGCTGTTTGAAATATGTCCTTTCGATGACCAAGTCGGTCAAGGAACTAAGTCATTAACTAAAGTAATAGAGTGTTGTTGGAGGAGAGCCAACATGAATTGTTGCACCATTTTCTTGTTGTTTTAACAGGTGCTCGCGACTGCGCTGATCTACTGAAGAAGGGACAAAGAACGAGCGGCGTGTACGAGATATACATAGCGAAAGTGAACAAGACGATCAAAGTTTTCTGTGACCAAGACACAGATAATGGAGGGTGGCTGGTGCGTTGTCATTATTGATGGTTGTTCACCTGTTGGTGTGTGTGTGTGTGTGTGTGTGTGTGTGTGTGTGTGTGTGTGTGTGTGTGTGTGTGTGTGTGTGTGTGTGTGTGTGTGTGTGTGTGTGTGTGTGTGTGTGTGTGTGTGTGTGTGTGTGTGTGTGTGTGTGTGTGTGTGTGTGTGTGTGTGTGTGTGTGTGTGTGTGTGTGTGTGTGTGTGTGTGTGTGTGTGTGTGTGTGTGTGTGTGTGTGTGTGTGTGTGTGTGTGTGTGTGTGTGTGTGTGTGTGTGTGTGTGTGTGTGTGTGTGTGTGTGTGGTGAGTGAGTGGTGTGTGGTGTGTGTGTGTGTTGTGTGTGTATGTATATATATGTGTGTGTGTGTGTGTGAGCGCGTGTGTACGGATGTGTATATGTATATATATTTGTTTGTGCATTGGTATATGTGTGCATTATTGATGAATGAACAGTAGTTGAATGTGAGTGTATGTACGGTTGTGTTTATGTTTACGCATGTGTGTGCATATGTGCGTACGTTTAATGTGATAAGATTTGTAATCTAAAAATAATGAGCTAATTACATTTACACATGAAAAAAATAAAACAACAGGTATCCAACTTTTCAGTGTAAAGCTTAGTTATTTATTATTACAGACACGATGAGATGTATCGATTGTAAAGCTGTGTGACAGTAAGATATGTCTTGATTATGTTGGCCTGTGTTGGCTTATTGAGGAAAGTATGGGTTGATCTTGATGGTATATGGGTGGAAGGAAGTACAGTTTTGATTGTAATAGTCTGGCAAGCCACTGGTTTGTTAAAAAAAATTATAGTAGATTTTTATATTATGCGTTTCAATATTATTTTCTTGTTTGTATTACTATTCAAACCATTCATAGTGTAATAGTTATTAAAGTTTAATATCCCAAGGAGTACGTTAAATTTGTGGAAGGTATTAGAGTTTTAGACATTATAAGTTCTAACCTTCACAGTGGCTATGGTTTGTTACTAGGTCATCCAGAGACGTCAAGATGGGTCTGTCAACTTTTATCGCGACTGGAGAGGCTACAGGAATGGATTCGGCGACTTGACCGGCGAATTCTGGCTCGGTGCGTAACCAAATAATAACACGTTTACTCAACGATCGTTGTTAATTCATGAATGTTGTAAATATATTATATATCTAAAGAACATAGCTTAACATTAAGCAACCTATTGACAAGACGTTTGGTAACTTTAACATTTAATATTTGACTGACTGACTGACTGACTGACTGACTGACTGACTGACTGACTGACTGACTGACTGACTGACTGACTGACTGACTGACTGACTGACTGACTGACTGACTGACTGACTGACTGAATGGCTGACTGACTGAATGGCTGGCTGGCTGGCTGACTGGCTGGCTGGCTGGCTCGCTGGCTCGCTGGCTGGCTGGCTGGCTGGCTGATGGCTGGCTGGCTGGCTGGCTGATGACTGGCTGGCTGATGGCTGGCTGGTTGGCTGATGGCTGGCTGGCTGGCTGATGACTGGCTGGCTGGCTGATGACTGGCTGGCTGGCTGATAGAGCGTATTCCACACACCGGTGGACCGAAGAAGGCAAAATTCAGAACATCACTTAGTTCGGATTAGATCTTTACACATATCCTAATTGAAGGTTAGTTATTTGATGACAGTTTAACTATACACTCGATTTCTAACACGATTTGACAAATTAGAAGTGGGAGCCATCAATGGCAAAGCTTGATTTGTCATCAATATGGAACGCTTGTTTTTCGTCTTGTTTCTAAACATAGTCATATAGCTAGTTTATCTGTGCTAGCAATATGCGCGCATGATGTTCGTTTAGAAGTCATTAACGCTGATGGACTGATGGTATTGGTAACGGTGAATTTGACATGTTGTGGACATTGCAAGTTGTGCATTTTTCTTGTCCAGGAAACGAGTACTTGCACCAGATCACATCGCAAGGGCACTATACCATAAGATTCGATTTAGGAGCTTTCAATGGCTCCACCGCATTCGCCACCTACACGAACTTCTCTGTTGCATCTGAGAGCAACAAATACAAACATGTCTGTATTGGATATGACGGCACAGCTGGTGAATATAAAACATAAATTGAAACAAAAGTAAAAAAATACTAGCTCGTATATGGCTGTCGGTGTAGACATTTAATTATTTATTACGAACAATGGTGAAGGAACTCACCTTTGATCTTCATGGACCCATCATACATAAACTATGCAACGCGTTTTGTTTAACCCACCAATTTACATACATTTTCACTTGTCTTCCTGGCATTAACCTTTACTCTTCGCTTTAGCGTACTTTGTCACGTATTCACCGTTTTTGGCACCCCAGATGTTCTTATTTCTAAATCGTTCAGTTGTAATTTCTCAAATATCTTATGATTATTTGTTAGCTTTTAGTATGTATCTATAACAATTGTGATCATAGTGATTGGTTCACATGGTTTCATGTTGCAGGTAACGCAATGCAATCCTTCGGTCACTTATATTTCACCACGAAAGACCGTGATAACGACTGGTGCTCGTGTAACTGTGCAGTGGCCTACAAGTCAGCTTGGTGGTTCCAGGGGTGTTCCAGTTCCTTCTTGAACGGCGTGTACTTCCACTCTGGCAAACACAGTTCGGATAGGTATGATGGCATCGTCTGGTCCACTTGGCTCGGCTACGATTACTCACTCAAATTTACGGAAATGAAGATCAGACCGCTATGAAATATCGAAAATATAAATGCAAGATCAGGGCGTGTCACAGTCACACATGTTGCCACACATTTTATGTGACATTAAACTGTAAACAACTCTATATCGAGGAAAACTGAAATAAAAGTAACCCACTATGAATCATATCTTAATTCAAATTATTCAGTGTCAAAAGTCAAACCTTGGCAAAAACAACAGATAATACGAATTTTTAATTTACGTTTTTTTTGTAATACCCATCACGTGACAACACTATTTTTTAGAAATAGAATAAGGATGTCGATAATTTTTTTAATTTTTTTAATTTGACTTTTTATGCGAACCATGGTTTCGATGGCATTTCTTCACAATTATCGTCGTGTGTTATCGTCGTTCGTGGTAATGACGACAAGTAGCTATCTCTGTTTCCAAATATACACGTTGTGAATGTGGGATGATGACGTCATCCACATTTCGCCAGTTAACTTGGCCCTAACCCAAATACAACCACATTATCAGATTAAGTTTGCAATAGTGCCTTTGACAAATGGAAGAAAATGTTACTTGGCATATTTTTGCATTAGGTATTGTGTCACCACCGAATCTATTTCGTGATGAGCTAAATCCACGCGGATTACCTAGTTGTTTATTCAAAGTATGTTACTGCTAAAGGAATTACACTTACTTGGAGCACATTATGATTTTTCATTGTATCCACTTGTACGTTCGCCGCATATCGCCTTGTGAAAAACGGATATATATTGTACTTATTTAGCAAATTACAAACGAAAGATGCAACAACATAAATAACACTCATTTCGGAAAAGTCAAGGTATTGCAACATATCGTTTGCAAAACAGTGTTAATAGCCACAACAATGACAATTGATGGGTCTAATAAATGAGGCATGAACACGTTTCTTACAAAATAATAACTACTTCTAAATTACGATATTTATTAAACTGTCTCAAAGTATCCGTTTTCCCAACGAGGTAAATGGATCTCGGTCTGCAATGTTTTCCCCTTCGCGATATCGCACCGACAAACACAGTAACACAGCTCATTAACAGAGCCGAGAGTAGGATCGCTCGTGTATCACACGTCGATTAGTCGCACTAACATGTTTTGCATGCATTCATAAAACGACATAAATTATATTAAACAATAAACAACTGTGTAATACCGGGCTAATCGATATTGTACTGTATCGATCGTGCTTGTGTTTTCATTCGGAGGACATAACATTGCACATTATAATTGTTTTTACTTGGTATGGCTTGATGTTGGTTACTGCCTGTCATGTTGTTATGCATATCTGACACACTGTCAATGGCGACGGGTGTCCTTTGGTGGCATGGTGAGGCAATAATTTATGTAATGTGACATCGCGACCTTTGACTAGATATGACTATCCGCGCATTTGGTAGGTATTGATATACTGACTATATCTTTCTTGGATTGTGCCATCCAGCGTTTGAGAAAGAGTATACCCCTTCGTTTGGTGGATTATGAGTGTATTTGGAATGTTTGTGTTTCATGAAAGATGACAAATTCCGCATTATATTCTGATAAGTAATGATTTTTTTTGGCCAATAAACATTAACAAGATTTAACAAAATTTAACAAGATTGCCACCTAGAGATTCAACTCTAGATGGCAGGTGGACTAGGAAGCCATTTGGCTTATCGAGAGTCCAACCTATCTATCTAAGTATACCCCGCCCTTCTTGGGTATATGTCGATTTTATTTTTAAATATATTAACACTACACAATCAGCTGATAATCTGTTCCATTCGTTTACTGTTCTTTGTGAAAATGTAAATTTTCTAATATCTAGTCTACACTGCTTCTTTGCTAATGTAACTCCATGTCCTCTAGTCCTTCTCTCTTCCTTGACTGTGAAGAAAATATTTCTGTCAATATTTTTATATCCATTCAATATTTTAAACACCTCAATCTGATCTCCTCTCAATCTTCTGGTTTCTTGTGTTGTTTAACCACATTCTTTTAGACGCATTTCATAACTAATATTCCTGAGTTTTGGTATCATTTTGGTTGCTCTCCTTTGTACTCTTTCTAGCATATCAATATCCTTCTTGCGATATGGCCTCCATGCTTGTATACAATATTCTAAGTGAGGCCTAACTATTGTTTTATACAGCGGTATTATTAGTTCTTTTTCTTTGTACACTATATTTCGCCTAATTAATCCAAGAATTTGGTTTCACTTCGCTGCTGCAATTCCACACTGCTCTGATACCTTCATGTCAGCACTAATAGTTAACCCTAAGTCCTTTTCCTTTAAGGTAGTATTTAGTACAGTATCACCCATTGTATATTGTGCATCTTCATTCCCATGTCCTGTGTGAAGGCACTTACACTTTCCAAAATTAAACAGCATTTGCCACTTCTCAGACCATTCTATCAACTTATTAAGATCATCTTGTAAATGCTGTCTATCTGCATCACTTTTAATTTTCCTAAACACTTTTGTGTCGTCCGCAAACTTCAACACCTTGCTTGTTATGTCATCATCCAAATCATTGATATACATTAAGAATAAAATAGGTCCCAGTACTGATCCCTGCGGTACTCCACTCAAAACCGCTTTCCAGTTTGAAACCTCCCCATCAACTACTACTCTTTGTCTTCTATCAATAAGCCATTTTTCTATCCAGTTGATCATTCCATTTCCTATGCCAAGGGCCTTTAGCTTAAGTAGTAGTCTTTGGTGTGGCACTTTGTCAAAGGCTTTTTTAAAATCTAAGTAGATTATATCTACTGGTGATCCCTCATCTAGCCACTTTGTGACATCTTCCAAAAAACATAACATATTTGTTAAGCATGACCTCGCTTTTAAAAACCCATGTTGAGATGGGTTTATCAATTTATTTTAACAAGAAAATCAACCAGGTGATCTTTAATTAATCTTTCTAATAGTTTGCAAATCACCGATGTTAAACTCACTGGTCTATAGTTCTCCGACTTGTTTCTCGAACCTTTTTTAAATAATGGTATAATGTTTGCTTCTATCCATTCTAACGGAACTATTCCCTCCTCTAATGACAAATTGAACACTGTTGCAAGCGGTATGCTGATTTGTTCTACAATTTCCAATAGTAATTTGGGAGGAATCCCATCCACTCCAGGTGATTTATTATCCTTCATATCTCTTATTTTCATAGCTACCATTGCTGGGGTTACAATTAGTTGTCCTAAATAGTCAAACTCTCTCCCTTCGAATTTAGTCTCAAGTACTGGTAATATACTAATATCTTCCCTGGTAAACACCGAACTAAAGTACTCATTTAGGTTTTCTGCCATTAAGAATCCCTCTGTTATTATGTTTCCATCACTACCTTCTAGAGGACCGACCTTATCCTGAACTTTCTGTTTACTTCGAACATACGCATAAAAACTCTTGCTGTCATGTTTTATATTAAAAGCTATTTTCTTTCGTAGCTTCTCTTTGAATTTCTAATTTCAGCTGTAGCTTGATTAAGTGCTTCTTTATAAATGCTATAGTCTTCTTCACTTCCGGTATGTCTATATGTCTTCCACATCATTTGCTTGTACTTGAATTTTCTAATGGCTTCCTTCGATAAGTGTTTCTTCTTTGACCGTTTCCCCTGTTTTTTCAAGGGGACAAATTTGTCAACGACGCAGTCAATTTCACTCTTTAAAATATTCCAGCATTCTGTTGCTGTCTTATTCTTCAGTGTGTTATTCCAGTCTATATTTGCAAAAAATTATTCCCTCATGTCCTTATATCTTCCTTTGTGAAATTTTTTCCTGTACCTTATTTTTCTATTCCGTTCTCCCTTTACTTTGATGATAAAATGTATCTGGTTGTGATCACTACACCCCAGTGGCTCACATATCTTGACATTATCAACAAATTCATTTTGTGAGCTCAATACTATGTCTAACACGTTCTCGCCCCTGGTTGCTTCTAACACATGTTGAGAAAGGAAACTATCTTGTACTAAATTTTAAAACTCTTGATCCTCTCTCCCGGTACTCTGTAGAGATGTCCACTGTATATGCCCATGGTTAAAATCCCCCATAATAATACAGTCCCGTTTACTCACTTCTTTGATAGCGTTATGTATTTTTTTCATTCTCTTCCATGCTTATGTTTGGACTCCGATACACTAACCCAACAGTTAATGTTGACTTTCCTGTAACTATGTTACACCAGACAGCTTCTTCACATTCTGCTTCTTTTTCTAATTTTATTTCATAAGCTTGGATGGATTCTTTAATATATAAAATAACTCCGCCTCCCCTTCTTCCTAATCTATCTTTCCTAAACATTACATACCCTGTCATTCCTAATTCGGCATCTGATATATCGGGTGTGGCCCAAGATTCAGTTATACCTATTATGTGAGGGTCAATATCTTCTACCATAATGTTTAGTTCATTTCTTTTGTTTACTATGCTCCTTGCATTTAAACAAACACATTTATAACCAAATTCCGTAGGGCTTTCCAGGCTGTTCTTTGCTGATGTCTTTTTGCTATCTTTATCTATGCCTCTAGTATTTGGCTTCTCTGTGTATCCCCCCTGCGAAACTAGTTTAAAAAGTTGCAACTTAAACACCATAACAATTGACGGAATATGACATCACGGCCTTTCGTTGGGTGTGACACCCCGCCATTGGTGCGTCGTGACACCGTCGCCATTTGTGAGGATGTCACCCCGCGATTCGTTGGCTGTGATATTCTGTCTTTCGTTAAGGGCGACACCCGGCCTTTCCTTGGGTGTAACAGTCGGGTTTTGGCGGGGTGTGGCACCCTGCATGTGATACAGCTGCCACTGATTGTGTGTCTATCAAATGTGGTTCTTGAGATAGCATTTATTATTGAGGTATTATTATAAAAGCAGTATGCATTGCGTGTAGTTTTGTCAGCACAAACAATGAATAAAACTCGAGAAAAAAAAACACTGAACAATGCGTTTCGTGATATTGTACTGTGTGTGTGTGTGTGTGTGTGTGTGTGTGTGTGTGTGTGCGTGTGTGCGTGTGCGTGTGCGTGTGCGTGTGCGTGTGCGTGTGCGTGTGCGTGTGCGTGTGGCGTGGCGCGGATTATTCACTCCAAAGAACGCAAATGAAGATCAGACCAAAATAGACAAACAAAATGAAAGACAAAATTGTGTCATATGACTACACATTACGAACTTGTTATTAAATGTATTAAAATATGCAACTGCACTGTGTATCACCTAGTAATTTTAATCCGTGATGAGCTAAATGCACTGACAAACGAAACGTATCATCACAATATGCGCTGGCGGTCTCTATCAAGCATAGTCCGCCAAGCAAATAGCTATAATATGGAATATTCATAGAATTTACCCATTACCATTACATCCGTCGACATGGTGTAAATAAAAACGAATATATCGCTATGACAACATTCACGATTACGTCACAAGTTGACACAGTGAATTATAATTAGCTAGACTATTATCATGCCTTCTCCTTGTGTCTTCTCGCAAACTCGCCTTTTAAACTTTTGTAAAAATGGAACTGTTTATGTTTAATTATTTAGAAATTAGATATGCGACTCATATATAAATAAACCTTATAAGTACAAAACGTAATAGCAAACGCTAATGTTCATGTTAATAATACAAACTTCATTGTATACTGAAATAAGCAATGTATGCTCATACAACTAACGTTTGGAAACGTTTGTCGAAGGTTTGATTTTATTACAGCTCGTGCAACAAGTGGCGTCTTCTGACTCTAATTTATACACGTTATGTTTGTCGCCTAACTGTATACGAGTTGGCCCTTACGAGAGTATCAATAGTGGGAAATATAAACTATTTTATATTGTTCAGTTTCGCATGCAATTATTTTGTGTCGCTTTACCCATGTGAGCCGACCGATATTGGATTCGGTTTTAGAATTACCAAAAATTATTTCCCACTACCAATACTTTTGTAGGGACACAGAATGCATGTGATTTAACCGATAATCGTAACGTGTATAACGGGTATGACGTAATGTTTACGTTTTGATCAGATTGCCCATTTACCACGTCGTCGAAAATGATTCATATGTGTCCATTTGCAATATCACACTTAGTAACCGTGCAATCATAAATGGCATACATGTATTACCTAATAAACTGGATTACGGTATTTGTGAAAATAATATATTGTTATTTACCGGTAGCGTTTGTGTATTTTAACTTGACGGATATAACAATTGTAGAATGGTGGAATCTATGAAGCTGACTAACAGTTGTTTTAGTTAGCGTGTCTCGACCGAAAGGTTATTATAACGTTGCAGTTTGAATGTGCATGACATGGTGGCGGTGTGCTTAATTAATATAAGGTTTTATGTTGGTTGATGCCTGTGACGTTGTTGTTATTCAGTTAGACACACTCGTCTTTGTTGACGTGTGATGCCGTCATCTTGGGTGACGGATTATTATTACAAGTCCTCACATCAACATGGCATTTGATGGGTAGTGACATCCCCGCCTTAGAGGGCATAGTGATACCCATCCTCGGAAGCGGAATCCCCGGGTTTCAACCCCCGAAATGTAATATGCGTAGCCTTTCCTTCTGATGGAAACGACGCCGCCAACGCAATGTGCCGTCGCTGAGTCAACCAGACTCTCGTCTCGTCTCGTCTCGTCTCGTCTCGTCTCGTCTCGTCTCGTCTCGTCTCGTCTCGTCTCGTCTCGTCTCGTCTCGTCTCGTCTCGTCTCGTCTCGTCTCGTCTCGTCTCGTCTCGTCTCGTCTCGTCTCGTCTCGTCTCGTCTCGTCTCGTCTCGTCTCGTCTCTCGTCCTCTCGTCTCGTCTCGTCTCGTCTCGTCTCGTCTCGTCTCGTCTCGTCTCGTCTCGTCTCGTCTCGTCTCGTCTCGTCTCGTCCTTGTCTGTCTCGTCTCGTCTCGTCTCGTCTCGCGCCGTGCGCCGTGCGCCGTGCGCCGTGCGCCGTGCGCCGTGCGCCGTGCGCCGTGCGCCGTGCGCCGTGCGCCGTGCGCCGTGCGCCGTGCGCCGTGCGCCGTGCGCCGTGCGCCGTGCGCCGTGCGCCGTGCGCCGTGCCCCGTGCGCCGTGCGCCGTGCGCCGTGCGCCGTGCGCCGTGCGCCGTGCGCCGTGCCGCTGCCGTGCCGTGCCGTGCCGTGCCGTGCCGTGCCGTGCCGTGCCGTGCCGTGCCGTGCCGTGCCGTGCCGTGCCGTGCCGTGCCGTGCCGTGCCGTGCCGTGCCGTGCCGTGCCGTGCCGTGCCGTGCCGTGCCGTGCCGTGCCGTGCCGTGTCATTCCCTCAAATGTAACTTGAAGTCAAGGGTCCATTTCATTAATGTTGTTAATAGCTCTTAAATCCGCTTTTGCACAGAAAGTTTTGACAATACATTACGGCACATTGCCACTGGTGTGTCATGGAAATAGTGTCCTCAGTAATACGCGGATAATTGCGTGTTGACAAGTCATTTATTATCACTACGATTTTTGTTTCAGGACGATTTTCCTTAAGAGCTCTATTTCTAAGTGAAATGGTCCCTGGCCGTTCATTAACTGTCACAGGTCAACACCGTTCCGGAGATCGGTGTTTGAGTTTGGGCAGTTTTACACGGATGCACGAATATATATATATATATATTATATATATATATATATATATATATATACATACATACATATAAAACGGTAAATAGTTGTTAGAGGAACATTCTGAGTATATATAGTTTATATATATATATATATATATATATATATATATATATATATATACACACACAAACACACACACACACACACCACACACATATATATATATATATATATATATATATATATATATATATATATAAAACGGTTTACATCCTGTAGCGGAAAATTCTGAGTTTTGCAGGCAGAAAATAAAATCAAGGGAGACATCATCAGAACATATGATAGGAAACCAGACAGTGTCGTAATAGATTGTCAGCATTGAAGTCATCATCGTGTCTAATATATGGCTGTCACCAAGGATCTGAGATCACTGTTGTGTCAACTACGGCTGTCATTGAGGATCTGAGTTCACTGTTGTGTCCACTACAGTTGTCATCAAGGCTCTGAGTTCACTGTTGTGTCCACTACGGCTGTCATCGAGGCTCTGAATTCACTTTTGTGTCCACTACGGTTGTCATTGAGGATCTGAGTTCACCGTTGTGTCCACTACGGCTGTCATCGAGGCTCTCACTTAACTGTTGTGTCCACTACGGTTGTCATCGAGGATCTGAGTTCACTGTTGTGTCCACTACGGCTGTCATCGAGGACCTGAGTTCACTGCTGGGTCCACTACGGCTGTCATCGATGATCTGAGGTCACTGTTGTGTCTACTACGGTTGTCATCGAGGATCTGAGGTCACTGTTGTGTCCACTACGGTTATCATCGAGGATCTGAGGTCACTGTTGTGTCCACTACGGTTGTCATCGGGGATCTGAGTTCACTGTTGTGTCCACTACGGTTATCATCGAGGATCTGAGGTCACTGTTGTGTCCACTACGGTTGTCATCGAGGATCTGAGGTCACTGTTGTGTCCACTACGGTTATCATCGAGGATTTGAGTTCACTGTTGTGTCCACTACGGCTGTCATCGAGGATCTAAAGTCACTGTAGTGTTCACTACGGTTGTCACCGAGGATCTGAGGTCACTGTTGTGTCCATTACCGTTGTCATCGAGTATTTGTGCTCACTGTTGTGTCCACTACGGCTGTCATCGAGGATCTTAAGTCACTGTAGTGTTCACTACGGTTGTCATCGGGGATCTGAGTTCACTGTTGTGTCCACTATGGTTGTCACCGAGGTTCTGAGGTCACCGTTGTGTCAACAAAGGCTGTCACCGAGGATATGAGGTCACCGTTGTGTCAACTACTGCTGTCACCGAAGATCTATGGTGACTGCTGTGTCCACTACGGCTGTCATCGAGGACGTGATGTCAGTGATGTGTCCATTACGCTGTCACCCAGTCTCTATTGTGTCAATCGGCGGATGTCATCGAGTATCTGAGGTCACTGTCATGCCCATTGATCTGTTGTCACTAACGTGTCAACTGCGACTGTCGCCGATGAGCTGAGTCCACTGTCGGGTCTACCATGGCTGTCACCGACTATTTGAGGACACTGTATTGTCCACTATGGCTATCACCGAGGATCTGAGGTCACTGTCTTATCTACTCCGGCTGACAATGTTGATCTGAGGTAACTGTTGTGTCCACTACGGCTGTCATCGAGGATCTGAAGTCACGGTTGTGTTAATTACGGTTGTCACGCAGGACCTGAAGTCAATGTTGTGTCCATTACGCTGTCACCGAGGATCTGATGTCACTGTCGTGTCCTCTTCGGTTGTCACCAAGATTTGAGGTCACTGTCGTGTCTACTATGGCTGTCACCGACTATCTAAGGACACTGTATTGTCCACTGCGGCTGTCACCGACGATCTGAGGTCAGTGTAATGTCCACTGCGGTTGTCGTCGAGGATCTGATTTCACTGTCGTGTCCACTAGGGTTGTCACCGAGGTTCTGAGGTGACCATTGTGTCAACAAAGGCTGTCACCGATGATTTCTCTATTTTGTCCACTGCGGCTGCCACGGAGGATCTGAGGCCAATGTCATGCCGATTTCGGCTATCGCCAATCTGTTGTCAATCACGAGTCCACGATTGTCACCGATGAGCTGAGTCCACTGTCTTGTCCACTGTGCCTGTCACGAATGATCTGAGGTCACTGTCGTGTCAATTGCGGCTGTCACCGAGGAATTGATGTCAGTGTCGTATCCTCGTAGGTTGTCACCAAGATCTGAGGTCACTGTTGTGTCTACTATGGCTGTCATCGACGAACTGAGTTCACAGATGTTCTGAGGTCTCTGTTGTGTCAACAAAGGCTGTCACCGAGGATCTGTGGTCACTGTTGTGTCAAGTTCGGCTGTCACCGAGGATCTGGGGTCACTGTTGTGTCCACTACGGCTGTCACCGAGGAATTGTTGGTGACTGCTGTGTCCACTACGGCTATCATCGAGGCACTGAGTTCACTGTTGTGTCTTCTATGGTTGTCACCCAGGACCTTAAGTCACAGTTGTGTCCTCTACGACTGTCACCGAGAATCAAAGTTCTAAGGAGGTAAATATAAAGAGAGGAAGATGCCAATGGTCTGAGGAGGTGAACACATATAAGAAGAAGCCAATGGAACTATTTCCCTGTGAGCAGTTGCACTTACAAAAGTCTGAAGTTACAGTGTTAGTAATAAACACGTAGGTATGTTTCAGGAATGTGTACGGCTGCAGGCCTCAAAGGCCACACAGCGGCGTGAGAACTGCCCCATAATATCTACACACTACCTGTATTTGCCACTTTCAGATTGTCCAGATACGATTGTACACTCGAGTCAGGAATAACTCTCTCGGCACAGTGAGGCTCTTGGTAAACCTTTCATGCGGAACCGAGATACATCGGCGGTGGAAAGTCATTTCCACAAATATATGTTACCAAAAGACGCTAATTTATTCATAACAATGACATAAGCATTTACTAATTAAATAGGTACTCATGTTCCATATGGTAGCGTTACTATGAATATGACATTTAATGCACTGAAGTCACAAACAATGACGGTACACACTTGAAATAGTAACATTTAAAGCAAATAACACAGCACTGACAATGCAACATCTAGGACGTCGCATTAACGTGTCATTATGCCCAACATGTGAACGCATAGTTGTATGTCTTTTGGTGATGTTCCTTATGCTTCTTCCCTATTTATACAACAAATACCTTTCCGAATGTGTTGTACCGATTAAACTGTGACAGAAATTTCATAAAAATGGTGTAGTGACTAAGGACCCGACCAGGAAGTTCACTGCAGTACACTCGATCTATCGCACAAGCCGCAGTGAGAGTTGTTGCAGACAGACGTTGGACGAGGACGAGACAACTACAGCAATGTGTCGACGCGTGTGTTACCTAGCCGTGGGTATCGTCGTGTGTCTGTTACACCCGGCCCCCGTCAGGTCGCAGTGTACCACAAAACATTGTGTAGACGACGACATCGACGTGAGTGCGTTGACGACCATGATGTATCGTATGCAAGACGCACTGGAAATACAACAATATACGACAACAAGACAACAGGACACATTAGACAGATTACAAATTGAAATCAACGAACTCAAAGAGGCATTGGCGAAACAGCAAACGAGTATGTATTGGTAAATCACTGTTACCACTAGTAATATTGTCCGGCAACAATCCGATAATAGTTTTAATAGAGGCAGCAGTTATACCGGGAACGCACATACGCACACGAACACGCACGCACACACACACACACACACACACACACACACACACACACACACACACACACACACACACACACACACACACACACACACAACAACAACACACACACACACACACACACACACACACACACACACACACACACACACACACACACACACACATCAGTAACACTAGAGGTATACTGTGTTGCATTAGTAGCGTCTTTTTCAGTTTTAGTTATTAGGCATAAACACTCAATGTTGATTTTGCACGCTCAGGTTTAGTATGAAACGTTGGTATTGCTGTAGTCTATTGTATGTACTTACACGCTGGCGCAATACGTAATTCAAGCAAAGAATATATTTTATTTGTGTTTAATAACGCATCCATTGTACTTGTCTGTAGTTGTGGACGGAGCGTGGAGTCCATGGTCAGACTGGTCCAGTTGTTCTGTCACCTGCGGTGGTGGACAACAGCAGAGAACGCGTCGCTGCGACAACCCGGCACCGAAGGACGGAGGCGCCGATTGTAGTGGGAGACATGTGGAATCACGGCCGTGTAACACCATCACGTGTCCAGGTAGGCTAAGTTTAATTATGAAATATATATTATTATCTTTTGAATTGTACAGAGCCCCCAAGAGTTATATACTGATCCCACTTTCCCGGTGGACATTAGCCACTGTTTGACGAGTTCTTGTGGAGGCTAATATATTCCCCTGTTGTGATGTGTTCTTTGCCTATGTGCTCTTCGTCCAGGTCGAATATATCCGTCTGTTGTCGTTTGAGATCTGTTCTTGATTTTTGTGTTTCGTCAAAGCTTAGTGTTTCCCCTAGATCACCGTACCGTGCCTTCTAGCCTGATTGTTGGTAGCGTTCATTTGTAGATAGACAAGTTGCATTCCAGACTCCAGATTTCTGATATTCGTGTCCTGTTGTCTTTTTCGTGAGGGGATAAATTGCAACAATTTATGGGACATAAACCATTCGAGCGCTGGTTTTGAACGATTAAATCGTGTTTAATTGGTTGTTTTGTATTTGTTCTTTTAGTGCTTTTAGTTCTACCATGACTGTTAAATTATAATAGAGGAGGGGTGTTTACTTCGTCATTACTGTCTGTATTCCTATCCACCACGAGCTGGTGGACTATTGGACTATTGAAGGATATTATAGAAATGGACGTACAACATACAAAACACGCATTATTCTTCAGTGTCATGTCTCGCTCTGTGGTTTTTATCGTCAGAAGACATTTCAACATATTGCCATGCAGAGTTATACATGAAATACACGTCACTATCCCTAAACCATACAAAAGCATATCGACTCCGTCTATAGTTAAGCACCGAGGATCATTGGTGTGAACGAACAGCAGTCAAGAGTGGATCTAAACATACCCGCATTACATCGTATACCTCAGGTGGCTGCTACAACTGTGCTGTACTAAATGCACGCCAGCTTATGTCCACCAGATCTGAAGCTGAAGCTTTCTCAGCCTTATGTGTTTACACGACCAGTCTGGGTCAAGGCAGGCGCTCACAGAACCAACATCAAGAACCAACTCCACGGGCAGAACTTTTAGTCACTCTGTGTCCAGGTCTGGAAGGGACTTCGAGACAGCGTAGTTGGTGAGATCTATGACAATGGTGATCAGTCCTTCAAGAGTCGTGTACATCATCATCTTATTTCTACAGTAGCAGAGGGTTTGATGACACCTTTCTAAGCTGCTGTGAACCACTGATTGGCTCATTGAGACTACAAATACAGAATATTAATATACAAATCAGACCTACACTGGAATACACATGTCCAGCATGGTTGACCTCACTCACTTTGGGTCTTCAGAGTTATATGGAAAGAATACAAAGACGTACTATGAACATCATATACCCGAACACTCCCTATGTGGCATCATTAGCAAATGCACAGGTGATTTATCTGAAATAGAAACGGGCGCAGTTATTTGATAATGACTTCACACAATCTGCATAAACTACTTTCAAAAGCAAGGACTACAACATATAATACACGATGTCGCACTCTATATCCTTTACCCAGAGTAAAACCAACATGACCAAGAACTGTTTCACTGACTGGTGCCTTTTCAATCAAAAGAACTCTCACAACGACTCTTCTAACAAACTACGTGCATGTTGATATGGATACAGGTATATATGTATATATGTATATATATATATATATATATATATATATATATATATATATATAATATATTGTATCATTATGTATGAAATTATGTATGTATAGTATTATGTATGTATGTTTATTGTATATATATATAAATACATATATATATATATATATTATATATATATATATATATAGCATATATATGCATATATATGTATATATATATAATATATATATATATATATATATATATATATGTATACGTATATGTGTATTAATCATTATACAAAGACAAAATATTGTAATGCCTTAAATTATAATTGTTACATATATATTAATTAATATTTTTACTAAATATTTTGTAGATCTATTTATTTTAATGTCTTAAATTATTTATTATGTTTAATAGGTTTAGTCAAATAATCAAAAATAATGTTTTAATATCATAAATTATTTAAATTAGTTTTATTGATACATATTTTATAATAAACTATTGTCTAAATATAATGTACTTTGCTACGTTTTATGTACCTATTTCTGTATCTATGAGATATTACAACTATCATTATTTACTATTATATATACATATATATATATATATATATATATATATATATATATATATATATATATATATATATATATATATATGTATGTATATATATATATATATATATATATAATTTCTGATGCATGACCTGTTTATGCCTAATATGGCCATTGTTCACAAGACCATTGTATATAGCAAAATATGAAAATAACAATTATTATAATAATATTATTATTATTATTATTATTATAACTAATAATTTACTTATCGGCGCCCGAATCAATACAATAGAATAGTAGTTAAAATTGGATTATAAATTATTAAAATTAAAATATTCTAATTATATGCCTATTATTATATGAAATAGTAACAGAAAATAAAAGAAAACATTTGTGACATTACTTATTATTCTTCAGTGTGCACAAATGAAAATATACGCTAGATATTAAACTAAAAATAACATAGCTAAAATTATAAATTAATTAATATATATGTGTAACAATTATAATTTAAGGCATTACAATATTTGTCTTTGTATACATGATTAATACACATATACGTATACATATATATATAAAGACAAAATATTGTAATGCCTTAAATTATAATTGTTACACATATATATTAATTAATATTTTTACTATAATTATTTTAGATGTATTTATTTTAATGTCTTAAATTATTTATTATGTTTAGTAGGTTTAGTCAAATAATCAAAAATAATGTTTTAATATCATAAATTTTGATACATATTTTATAATAAACTATTGTTAAATATAATATATTGTACGTTTTATGTACTATTTTGTATCTATGAATATTACAACTATCATTATTTACTATTATATATACATACATACATAATATATATATATATATATATATATATATATATATATATATATATATATATATATATATATATATATATATGTATGTATGTATGTATATATATATATATATATACCAATTTTGATGCATGACCTGTTTATGCCTAATATGGCCATTGTTCACAAGACCATTGTATATAGCAAAATATGAAAATAACAATTATTATAATAATATTATTATTATTATTATTATTATAACTAATAATTTACTTATCGGCGCCCGAATCAATACAATAGAATAGTAGTTAAAATTGGATTATAAATTATTAAAATTAAAATATTCTAATTATATGCCTATTATTATATGAAATAGTAACAGAAAATAAAAGAAAACATTTGTGACATTACTTATTATTCTTCAGTGTGCACAAATGAAAATATACGCTAGATATTAAACTAAAAATAACATAGCTAAAATTATAACGATAAATACATAACTAATGGGTAAATTAATTTGATTAAAGTCACATGATCACAGCGCAAAACGCTAGTCTAAGCAGGTGTGACTTTATCGGTATGTTTAACTGTGGCTGTGTCTTTACCGTCCGGACACTTTCCGGCAGTCCATTCATCGATCACGGTGAGTGACCGTATGCGAAGCTGGTACTGCCTAGTAGCGGCGAAGATTCAGATCTCAGTCGTCGATTTAGTTAACGTAGGGTCAATCGTTCCGCGAGATTACACGGTGCTTGGTCATGCATCACCGAGTACAAAAGCACTTTGTACGTCGGGGGCATACAGACCGGTAGCCAATTTAAATGCTGCTGCACTAGAGTGACGCGGTCGTACGTTTTCGTATGCCTGGCTGCGTAGTTTTGCACGCGTTGCAAACGCTGCAGCATTGTTTGCGGAAGGCCGTATAGTAATGAATAGGGCATGTAAGTCTCGCGCGCGATAACGAGGCTGGGGGCAGTTGGGGGCAGGAATCCATATTATCCATGTTAACATATAGGACTTTGTTTTGTTTTTGGTCGTAATAATCGAACTGTTCCCAAATAGCGTATTTCAGTTATACTGTCCGAAGGGTTAGTACAAGCAGAAGCAATGGAACACTTTGCCGGTGACAATGATCTCGGAAATCATGAATTTTAATCGAATGTTATGGTGGTTGCCATGGCATTAGCGGCGAGTACTTGTGTTTGGCGATCTTGACTAATAATGAAGAGTGCCATTTTTCGCGCAGTTCAAACTGTTTGGGGCAAACGTATGCATGTATTATGATTACGGGCATTTAGACAACTTGTCTGATATAAGTGCTTATCGAAACCACAACGTACAGCAATGTAAAATGCAAATCCCGTAAAAGACACATACGGCCTAAAATCGTGTCTATTATCTGCACTATGTAAATGGCTATATGTCTATGATAGTGTGGTAAACTCAATATTAAATCGGACATTTAAGATAAGAAAGGTATAACACAATATATTTATGACCTGATTTTCCTAGTATTCATCAGTCGGAAGCTACAACTGTCATCCATCGTTAGAATATTATTCTTGTGTCCAATCCCCAATCAGCTCCAATCGCGCGGAGTCTCGCTATGCATCGTGACCCAGTTACAGGCCCTATGGGGTTCTACAAATCCACTTTAGTCGCTAGAGGCGCCAATGCTTAACTAGACCCTAGATGCGTACCAGCGCCTCTAGCGACTAACGTGGATTTGTTTGTATGTTTTGCTGAACGCTTGTTTAAATCATCCTCAATTAGCCATTGACCGTGCAGGAGCGTAGCCAGTAATAGCTTGTATGTGGGCAACTGGGTATGCCCTATGTATGTGTGTCAATAGACAGAACAGCCAAAACTACGCCATCGTGGCACTGAATTCAATCGAACGTCCCGCGACGTTTCGTCGACTGTAAATGTACATTAATGTAGACATTATGCTTTCATATTGACGGACATGTCATACAATATCAATATTTAACTATGTGTGAAAACGTACCAATCTCGTGTGATGCATACGGCGAGCTGTAGATGATTTTAAACATCCTTCCCGGCATCGAGCCAGCACACCTGTCGTCGGGCCACCAGTCGACGTTCCATCGGCTGTAAATATACATTAATGTACATAGTATACCTTCACATTAACGGACATGTCAGACTGTATCGATATTTAGCAATGTATGAGGCTTCGGAATCATGCCAGTTCAACAGCTGATTGTAGGATGGTTTAAACAAGCGTTCCGCAAAATGTTCCGCAAAACGGTGCCGCATTTTACACATGTCAAGAATGCACAAAAGACGACACAAAGACCCTAGTTGCGTCAGGACGCCCTCCGTCTGATTAGTTATTGTGGTACCCCATTAGCTTAGTCGTGGCGTGCCGTAACGAGCGCGTGCACGCATCGTCAGTGATGCATGGCCGAATTTGTCAATGTTGCCTATCTGGTGGTAGCAAGACATTGCTATATGTGCAACAGATGCTTCCTTAGTAGTAAGTTCACTGTCAAATATCACTTCTAGGTTCGTATGGATGGCTTTGGAACAACTTGATATGCACCATCTGTCACTGAAATATAAGAGGGCAAATCATTTCGTTGTTTTGATGTAAAGAGGATGACTGCCTCTTACTTGTCGGTGTTCAACTTAAGTTTGTTTCTTCATACCAGCCAGTCTCTGCTAGACATTGTTCAATCTGGTTGATTGTGCTTCACCATCGTATCAACAACACTACACATAGTAATCCAAGCAAACAAAACAGTGTTCTATTTGTGTTTAATAACATACCCATTACACTTGTCAGTGCCTGAGAACGGAGCGTGGAGTCCGTGGACTGCATGGTCCAGTTGTTCTGTCACCTGCGGCGGTGGACAACAGCAGAGAACGCGTCGCTGCGACAACCCGGCACCGAGGGACGGAGGCGCCGATTGTAGTGGGAGACATGTGGAATCACGGCCGTGTAACAGCGGTACTTGTTCAGGTAGGCTAAAGGTACTGATATATATATATATATATATATATATATATATATATATATATATATATATATATATATATATATATTATAATGATACTTTGGTGGGTACATATTATTACTTATTGTATGTTCTTCAGTTCCATTCAGAACCCCCACGTCTGGTATGTGTGTTTCAAACATATCATTTTTGAAATATAAATGTAATCATCTATAGTATCGATAGTACTCACGCGCGCACACACTTTGCAACGTTGATTAGTCCTACATCTTATTTTATATGTAAGTAATGTAAGTAATTGTAACCCTTCAATAGGGCATATACCATTGTTAATGCAATACAAACCGAGCGATGAAACAAACGAAATTATTTCGTGTAATAATAAACGGAAACAGGCAAGATTCGTCACTGGAGCATGGAACCGCCAAAGAGTATGATGGAAAGGGAATTTCAAAGAAATATGTGTTTTATCACAAACGCCTGGTTATAGTTTCAGAATATATTGCAATAGGGCAATGATTCCAGATTGTTGGCGCAGCATTCACTTGTAAGCTTCTAGGTACGAACTTGAGTGGAAACGACATAACGTTAGTAATACTGGTGTCAATGCCTAATTACTGGAAACATAACAATGTTCAACTTGTGATTAACAACGCATGCCTTGTGTTCTTCAGTACGTGTGAACGGAGCGTGGAGTCCTTGGACTGCATGGTCCACTTGTTCTGTCACGTGCGGCGGTGGACAACAGCAGAGAACGCGTCGCTGCGACGACCCGGCACCGAGGAACGGAGGCGCCGATTGTAGTGGGAGACACGCGGAATCACAGACGTGTAACAGCGGTACTTGTTTAGGTAAGCTAAAGGTAATTATATAAATGTGTGTGTGTGTGTGTGTGTGTGTGTGTGTGTGTGTGTGTGTGTGTGTGTGTGCGTGCGTGCGTGCGTGCGTGCGTGCGTGCGTGCGTGGTGGTGTGTGTGTGTGTTGTGTGTTAGTGTGTGTGTGTGTGTGTGTGTGTGTGTGTGTGTGTGTGTGTGTGTGTGTGTGTGTGTGATATATTTATATATATATATATATATATATATATATATATATATATATATATATATATATATACTTATTTGTATATATTATACGCTCGCAAACAGACATGCACATACACAAACAAACACAAGTATTTTGTGGTAGCATAAATCAAATAGCTCGCCTTGGAATCGTCCTTTGTTATACAATCTACCTGTATGTTTTAGTAACCGACACAGTGTTGTTGGAGGACAGCCAGAATGGTGTATTGACTTTGTTGTTACTGGCAAGTAAATCATTATCCATGTGATGTGTTCAACAGTTGCCCGCGACTGCGCTGATCTACTGAAGCAGGGACACACAACGAGTGGCGTATACGAGATCTTCCTGGCGGGACCCAACAAGAAAATCAGAGTATTTTGTGACCAAGACACAACAAACGGAGGTTGGCTGGTATGTTGCCATAATTGATGACTGAATAATTACATACAGTTATGGTAACGCTGAATATGTAAATTGGTACCTGATATATTTGTTGTTGGTGAACGCAGGCTCTTTCAACTCATAACACTGAAATCGTTTAATATAATGTGACATGGAATAATACTGAGTGTGATTTGAGGGCGCTTCATTTTCGGTGCACATTCTGCTAAATTTCTCAAGTACAATTTTAAATCGATATCCGAATTCTACAGTAATGGGTACCCCTTAAATCTTCGGTAGACCTTTTGGCCAAATAAAACACAGATGTAATCCTCTTGGCTCTTGGACTATTGAAAGTTAAATTCTGGACGATATTAATGTTTTTTTTCTTCTGTGGTTGCCAGCCTTTCTGTTAAAACACAATATCTCGGCTCAAAGACGTGAGACCAATGTAGCTTTTATGTCACGTGATAGCAGCATAAGAGTACTTTCTTGACACGGTAAATGGAAGGTAATGCTTGCTCTTTTTGAACGTATTATTGTGCGCAATTTGGATATGGTCACCTGAGCTCCATAGCTCATATCGTAATGTAGAGAGAAGCAATTGAAGCATTCAAGCAATGTCGTTGAAGCATTCAAGCATTCATGCAGAACCAGTAATGTCTTTATACAAAGCTCTTTTGAATAATAGCCATATTAGGCATAAACAAATCGTGCATAGGTACAACCATATATCCTAATGGGCCAATCAGTGGTTCACAGCTCCTTAGAAAGATGTCATCGAACGCTCTGCTACTGTAAAGTGTCCCCCCTGAAGGACTAAGCACCATTGCCATAGATCTCACCAAGTCCCTTCCAGATATGGACCATAGAGTGGATGAAACGTCTGCCCGTGGAGTTGGTCCTTGAGATTGGTTCTGTGAGCCCACGCCTTGACAAAGATATAATGGTGCGGGTTGCTCGTCTCACCACATAAGGCTGAGGAAACATCAGCTTCACATTTGGTGGACATAACCTGATGTGCATTTTGTACAGCACAGTTGTACTAGCCATTTGACGTCAGTTGTGTACTGACGGGATGTTTAGATCCAGTATTGCCTGCTGTTCGTTTACACCAATGATCATCGGTGCTTTACGCTGGATGGAGTTAAACAAAATTAAGTATGATGGTTGAAGCACTCATCCAGCCTAGGGAAGCATACTCCATGACACTGTGAATTTTGGTCTTATGTACTGTGGGTCTTCCCACAACATTCAGTTTGTTAGCAAATCCAGCGAACAGAATTGTGTAAGAAATTGCAAACAAATGTATATTCGGATTCTACAATAGTTTCTACTCTAGAGATCACCCTCAGATTTTTTGACAAAACTATTCGGAGAGCCTAGGGTTAAAACTGGAAAATCTGTAGTCAGTCAGCCTCAGTAAATTTCAATGGGTTTAATAAATAAATGAACACCTTTCTTTCATATAAAAACACATTTAATACACTGATGGTTGAATGGTATTAGGTGATATTAATTTTCGATTGATTCTCCAATTTTAAAAATACAGTTGTACTTATTTTTACTTTTGGGGTCGATACACAATGATAGGTTGAAATGTTAACTTATACCTAAACACGTTATAAATACTAGTGTGTCACTGTGTTTTAAGAATACAGTAAATACCCATGTAGCCACAGGTGAATTAATGAGGAGTCAGTGTGTGTCTTTTATACTATATATATATATATATATATATATATATATATATATATATATATATATATATATATATATATATATATATATATATTATACATCCTTTTAGAATTATGGGTTATCGATATATAACTTTGATGCGTAATGTTCATGCAAGTCATGCATAAGGAAACAGTTGTAAAGGATTTTTATCCCAAAAATAGCCGTGCTTTGATTTGCTCCTCATTTGAACAAAACGAGAAATGTTACAAAGCGATGCTACAATTTCAGTCTATACGAATCAGTCACAACGATCTTTATAGCCTATGATTTTGTTGCTGTTAGGTTTTCCAGAAAAGGCAAGATGGCTCGGTAGACTTTCATCGCAACTGGATAAACTACAAGGAAGGATTTGGCGACTTGACCGGTGAATTCTGGCTTGGTGAGTGAACCAAACACTACACTACCACTTTCACTCAGACTGAATGTTGTACATACTAAATCCTTGTGCGGGCAGGAAATCTGAGCCAGCTCCCGCCCCACAATGTGAAACTGATGACAATGACTACTGTGACACTGTCGAATTTATGTATGGTGAGACTAACGACTTTGTCTATTGTGTCAGTTGAATAATTGATGACATTATCTGTTGTGAGACTGACGACAATCAATCAATATGTCGATATCTAATATGATTTGACAAGATTGTCTTCCTGAAAATAACACCGCGAATAGCAGATGAATTACGAAATCTTTGGATTAGCTGGAATGCAACCTTATATGTCATCAACATGCAATGTCACATTTGTTTCAAAACGTTCATATTGCTAGCGTATTGACTGTCTCATTAAAATATTATGCGCATGATGATCGCTTAGAAGTCATTGACGTTAGCCAGTTGGTGATATTGATAATAGTGATTCGTTGATATTTATGTAGACAGTGCAAGTTGTGCATTTTGTATCTGTCCAGGCAATGACTATATTCACGCGATAACGTCGCAAGCAAGGTACACCCTAAGAGTCGACTTGACAGACTTCGATGGTTCCACTGCACACGCAGAGTACACGACCTTCGCTGTTGCTTCTGAGTTCGCCAAATACAGACTTTCGATTGGAGGATATAGCGGCACGGCCGGTGAGTGTGAAACCTATGCGGAGAAATAATAACAAACATATTAATCATCACCGACGAATAGAATAAAAGTAATCGAGGGTAAGCCCTTTTCTTTTACAACGTGGAGTTGAGCCACTTGTTCCACGCAATCAAAAAGCTCGTAGCATAATGATATACTTTCAGATGTAGATGTAAATGTTATCTTAGAAAATGTATATTTGCCATTGTCTTTGTCATTCGCGACGTATCAATGCGAAATAGCGGGTAGTTTACTGTGACCTCATAGTGTGCGTCTGCTATGATTGTGTTCACAGTCGCAAGTAACATCCTTACGAGAAGTGCATGATTTAGCCGAGTCGAAGTAGTTTATTGACTTCACTACTCATGATGCTTCGTCCGTGAGTTCAGCGCTAATACCCGACCCAATTTGAAGATGGATGAACAGTATCTGGGTATCCCAGTATAATGACCAAACCGTCAAATCACACGAGCAGTTAAATGGTTTTGCGTTTTCGAATATTTCTTTCTACTTCCCAAACATTGCACATAGTACGAACATCGTGTGGTTGAAATCACCCAAAATTATATCACATGACCGGAGTCCAACGACACCCTCCGTGTGCGATTTCAGTGGCAGAGTTTAAACGAGGAGTTTTGAAAAGGGATCTGCCAGGGTTACTGACAGCTGGTACCGACTCTGCCAGGTGTACTGACAGCTGTTCGTGACTCTGCCAGGGGTACTGACAGCTGGTACTAACTCTGCCGGGGGTACTGA
>JAODUO010000098.1:307500-310000 GCA_025642075.2 Ridgeia piscesae | reverse complement strand
ATGTAACTTTGATTCGCGTGACCTCCATAAACCTTTGCAACAACAACGTTGACAAATGATATGTTTGTGAAATACGAATAAAACTCTTGCGGCATGACAGCTAGTTGCTGAAATGTTTCTGCAAAGGGGTCTAAAATTGTCATTTTAATTAACATCTTTCCTTTAAATTATTGTCACAGAGAAGAAACTTCTGAAAACCAGAATTTCAACGAAACGTACGACGAACCGCACGTGTTCGGCAGCCATTTTTCATCGCATAACGAAGTTATTGCTAAGCAACTGGTCACGTGATGGATAGGTCATTCATCGAGGACACACCTGAAGCTACTGAAGATGCTCGACCGTCGACGACGGAGGCTCCTCCTGGCGGACGCCAATGACGTTAGTCCCGAGCGGAACGTTCGCCAACTAAACGAAATATACGTAAATGTGCAAACGTTCAATAACAAACAAAATGGACATGAATGCATAAATGTTCGCAAACTAAACGAAATAAACGTAAATGTGCAAACGTTCGACAACGAGTAAAATGAACATGAATACTGATATGTTCGCCAACTAAACGAAATAAACGTAAATGTGCAAACGTTCGACAACGAGTAAAATTAACATGAATACTGATATGTTCGCCAACTAAACGAAATAAACGTAAATGTGCAAACGTTCGACAACGAGTAAAATGAACATCAATACTGATATGTTCGCCAACTAAACGAAATAAACGTAAATGTGCAAACGTTCGACAACGAGTAAAATGAACATCAATACTGATATGTTCGCCAACTAAACGAAATAAACGTAAATGTGCAAACGTTCGACAACGAGTAAAATGAACATGAATACTGATATGTTCGCCAACTAAACGAAATAGACGTAAATGTGCAAACGTTCAATAACAAACAAAATTAACATGAATACTGATATGTTCGCTAACTAAACGAAATAGACGTAAATGTGCAAACGTTCAATAACAAACAAAATTAACATGAATACTGATATGTTCGCCAACTAAACGAAATAAACGTAAATGTGCAAACGTTCAATAACAAACAAAATTAAAATGAATACTGATATGTTCGCCAACTAAACGAAATAAACGTAAATGTGCAAACGTTCAGTAACAAACAAAATTAACATGAATACTGATATGTTCGCTAACTAAACGAAATAAACGTAAATGTGCAAACGTTCAATAACAAACAAAATTAACATGAATACTGATATGTTCGCCAACTAAACGAAATAAACGTAAATGTGCAAACGTTCAATAACAAACAAAATTAACATGAATACTGATATGTTCGCCAACTAAACGAAATAAACGTAAATGTGCAAACGTTCGACAACGAGTAAAATTAACATGAATACTGATATGTTCGCCAACTAAACGAAATAGACGTAAATGTGCAAACGTTCAATAACAAACAAAATTAACATGAATACTGATATGTTCGCTAACTAAACGAAATAGACGTAAATGTGCAAACGTTCAATAACAAACAAAATTAACATGAATACTGATATGTTCGCCAACTAAACGAAATAAACGTAAATGTGCAAACGTTCAATAACAAACAAAATTAACATGAATACTGATATGTTCGCCAACTAAACGAAATAAACGTAAATGTGCAAACGTTCAGTAACAAACAAAATTAACATGAATACTGATGTGTTCGCTAACTAAACGAAATAAACGTAAATGTGCAAACGTTCAATAACAAACAAAATTAACATGAATACTGATATGTTCGCCAACTAAACGAAATAAACGTAAATGTGCAAACGTTCAATAACAAACAAAATGAACATGAATACTGATATGTTCGCCAACTAAACGAAATAAACGTAAATGTGCAAACGTTCAATAACAAACAAAATTAACACGAATACTGATATGTTCGCCAACTAAACGAAATAAACGTAAATGTGCAAACGTTCAATAACAAACAAAATTAACATGAATACTGATATGTTCGCCAACTAAACGAAATAAACGTAAATGTGCAAACGTTCAATAACAAACAAAATTAACACGAATACTGATATGTTCGCCAACTAAACGAAATAAACGTAAATGTGCAAACGTTCAATAACAAACAAAATTAACATGAATACTGATATGTTCGCCAACTAAACGAAATAAACGTAAATGTGCAAACGTTCAGTAACAAACAAAATTAACATGAATACTGATGTGTTCGCTAACTAAACGAAATAAACGTAAATGTGCAAACGTTCAATAACAAACAAAATTAACATGAATACTGATATGTTCGCCAACTAAACGAAATAAACGTAAATGTGCAAACGTTCAATAACAAACAAAATGAACATGAATACTGATATGTTCGCCAACTAAACGAAATAAACGTAAATGTGCAAACGTTCAATAACAAACAAAATTAACATGAATACTGATATGTTCGCCAACTAAACGAAATAAACGTAAATGTGCAAACGTTCAATAACAAACAAAATTAACATGAATACTGATATG
>JAODUO010000098.1:297500-302500 GCA_025642075.2 Ridgeia piscesae | reverse complement strand
TGAGCTACACATTTGCAACGCATATTTAGTATTTCAAGTACTTAAACAGCACCACTTTGTAACTTTGCCCTACGGCTTCCCTCGGAAAACTCCAGCTACAATTCCTCGACTAACGTCACACCCCCACCTGTAGGACGGTGTAGCGTAGTGGGATGGGCAGCAGGCAGGCGACGGCACACACCCAGACGACGGCTAGTAGACGACGGGCCCGGGCAGTCGTGCAGACAGAGCGCGCCCACAGCGGGTAGACGATGAGCAGGAGGCGCTCGTGACTGATGGCGACCAGAGTGTGGAGACCAACGGCCGCCAGGAGGCACTGCAGGAACATCTCAGCCTTACAGCGGCGCTCCGGCCACGTCATGTCCGTCTGGTCGTGACAGCAAGAGGGACAACGGGATGTATAATCATAATATTAGTAATATTAGTAATAATAATAGTTTTAGTAATAATTATAATAATTTTAGTAATGGTAATAATTACAACATTTATATAGTCCTGTAAACCCAAGTTACCCTGTTCGAAGGCGCTGTTACAAGACAAAAAATAGCACTAAACAAATTCAAGATTATAAAAACGTGGGATTAAATATCCGCCCATGGTGTATCAGGTTGATAATTAATTAATTAGTTTATATTTCTACAATTGAATCAACTTCTTTTATGTATTTATTTGGCATTGTACTTTATTATGTTAGCCTCTAACTAACGTCATTTATTTGTTTATGCATTTACATAGGTAAATTTATCTTATTTTCCTATGTATGGCTTGTGATAATCGCTGTGAACGCTTTGAATATGCCGCTATATAAAGTAAACTTTGTTCCTGAGCTACAAACACAAAAATGATTACATATAATAATATATAAGTAAACAGTCATAAAGAAAAGGTATGTAACGATACATTCATCGATATATATATATATATATATATATATATATATATATTCTGAATATGTAAACATTTTTGAACAGCAATACTCTTGAGGCCAGTGTTAAAATAAAGTTTATTGTTATTATTATTATCCTAGTTCTTTGGATTAATATAGTGTAAAGCGCTTCGAGCAGTCCTAAGGACACGTGACGGACGGACGGACGGACGGACGGACGGACGGACGGACGGACGGACGGACGGACGGACGGACGGACGGACGGACGGACGGACGGACGGACGGACGGACGGACGGACGGACGGACGGACGGACGGACGGACGGACGGACGGACGGACGGACGGACGGACGGACGGACGGACGGACGGACGGACGGACGGACGGACGGACGGACGGACGGACGGACGGACGGACGGACGGACGGACGGACGGACAAATAGACCAATGGATAATTAGATAATTAGATGAATGTATCGTTACATAACTTCATCCCCTTAGCCCCCCCCCCATAAAACCTTCAACATCCGTCATTACAAGGTACCTAACACACATCCGTTCAACGTACAGGCTAAAGCTCCATTCAAACAAAATGGTGTTTCCCAAGCGGGTCTTTGGTCAATTACTGGGTATCCACTTCGTGTAAACATGTAGAGAAGAAACTGAAACTCTACCCATCCTGCGACGGATGACCAGAGGAGTATAAGTAACGTAAGCTGGCGATGTTTTCTCAGCAGGTAGGATGTATGTACACGACAATCACAGCGGCCATGTTCGCCTGTATTTCTGTTTATAAAAGTTATCATATGACGGAAGAGAAACGCATCTCCGTGGTCAAATCTAGAAATAACAAACACGTCATGTTCCCGGTAAATTCTGTAAACTGGCTGATGTTGTGAATCAACAAAGCACAGCGATCACGTGGTTGTGTGTGCTTAGTGCGGAGTCGTGTGTCATTTGAAGTTCAACGTCGCTGATATTGGTATCATTAAGCAGTTTGCGCGGATAGCACATCATCAATGCTCAGTTAATGAGGTAGAAAAGTCGTGCTAATGCAGAACCATTCACGCTGAATATCATGTCTAAACGATACGGTGACAGAGAGAACGAGGGAGAGGGGGGAGAGAGAAGAGAGAGGGGAGAGAGAGGAGGGAGAGAGGGAGAGAGAGGGGAGAGAGAGAGAGAGAGGGAAGAGAGGAGAGAGAGAGAGAGAGAGAGAGAGAGAGAGAGAGAGAGAGAGAGAGAGAGAGAGAGAGAGAGAGAGAGAGAGAGAGAGAGAGAGAGAGAGAGAGAGAGAGAGAAAGAGATGGGTGTCCACAACAAAATAGAGTAAAGTGGGTGAGCGTGGCTGATGAGAGTGAGCGAGTGATCAAAAGAAAGAAAGAAAGAAAGAAAGGGGATAGTGTTCAGGTCTGAAGAGTGATGGTGAACGTGGCTGAAGAAAGAGAGAGGGAGAGAGAAGAGAGAGAGAGAGAAGAGGGGAGAGAGAAGAGAGAGAGAGAGAGAGAGAGAGAGAAGAGAGAGAGAGAGAGAGAGAGAGAGAGAGAGAGAGAGAGAGAGAGATCAGGCCGAAAGCAGAACGGAAGTCATTTACGGCCACCACTTGTCCATGTCCAGACACTGTCAGTGTGTACCTTCTAAAAGTGGTATCTTATGAAGTATGCTTCGTGACAGCTTATTGCAGTATCTTTTACAATTTGACGTTATGTACGATATTTGACAATAGTTTTCGGAACAGTAAATGCCACTCTTCCATATTATGCCAGTGTCCCTTCATTCCTTTGGTATCCAGAACGTGGAACGTCTTGGAGTGGGATGGAAGGCCAGTCAGATTCTCAATAAAAAGAAACCGGGTTCAAATCCTGTGCTGATGTGTCGAATCGTGGGCAAGTTCTTTCACTCTATACTAGTACAGTTCACTCAACTGTATGAATGAGTGACTGGATGTAGACAGTAGTGATTGTTTTTGTTTGAACATTTTCGTGCATAAATGCAGTGTGGCTGAATGCTTCTCACAGAGGTCGAAATGGTGTTTGGCTGAATAGACCTGCCAGGGGAGTAAAGTGTAAAGCGCTTATTGTGCAGTCCTAGGACTGGATATTGCACTGTATAAGAAATTGTTTTTACCTTTTTATAGTTAGCTGCACGTATGAGTACCATAAAGGCAGAGATGGTATTTTGGCAACAGGACATTTTGGTAAAAAGACAATTTGGTAAAACAAAAACGTCATGATACGGTGGCGTTACACATGTCTTGCAAGCAAGCATTTCCCCAGTAATGTGTACACCGACTTGCTGTCGTGATACATGTGTGGCAGTTATTAAATTGTTACTGAACACACAACCGTAGTTACATTCATTTATTATTATTAACTGCAAAGGTTTTATATAAAGAAATATATCTTTAAAGAATATTTGTTGGTTTTACCAAAATGTCATGTTACCAAAATGTCTGTTTACCAAGATGTCCTATTACCAAAATGCCTGTTACCAAAACGGCCATTACCAAAGTGTCTTTTACCAAAACGTACGGATACAATTTAATGTACAGGTCTGCCAGGGGGTGTAAAGTACAAAGCGCTTTGAG
The DNA here is from genome assembly GCA_025642075.2 of Ridgeia piscesae. NCBI lineage: Eukaryota > Metazoa > Annelida > Polychaeta > Sabellida > Siboglinidae > Ridgeia > Ridgeia piscesae. Next base: position 299,029 of record JAODUO010000098.1, on the reverse strand, counting down.
AAGTCCCGAGGACTGACCACTGCGTTGTGTCAGAACTTACCATTTACTTTAGTTAACTTACCACAGACATCTTACCGTCCCATTTTGCAGGCATCTTTCCAAATCAAGATATGATTGGAATCCATAAATAATCATTACCCCATCAAGTAGCTATTGCAGTAGCAACCTTCCACAAAGAGCCGTTAGCTAGTATAGCCATTAGTTTGTCAGGCACCCGGGCCACGCCTGGCCATTTCCCTGACTGGTCATTACCTTATCAACCTGTCAGGACAACGGTGGATAGTCGAGGTCTTTCATCTCATTCTCACCTGCTTGAGTGACCGACAAGCATTTCTAGCTGTGTCCAGTTAATAGTGGACGGTGAAAACCTACGTCCATCTGTCACCAAGGATCTCCTCTAACCCTTGACCGCTATCTGACCACGGCAGCCAAGTGGCGTTCAAGGTGCTATGTAAACACGGTAGTCTTCATTCGGGGCGAGCGATTAAATGGCCCGAAAAGAGACGAAACTATAAGACAATAGTCTTATTATATAATCAGATTTTAATTCACCTAACAGAACCGAATAATATTCGGTCAAGTCAGTTCGTTGCGGTGGTTCGAAGGTTTAAATTTGTTTCTGAAATTCGAACGTCGGTGGGGTTCTTTAGGGTGTCACATGATACATATGACTGCCAGTCAGGCAACGTCCGGTCAATCGGTTCATCTTCTTCAAGGTGTCGTGTCTGTTCCAGACGTCACCGATCACGACCCTCCAAACATCGGTCGTTCCTTGTTCTCAGTTGCACTCTTTCCGTAACGTGTCGAGAGACCATCAACTATTTGTATTCGTTGGCATCATATTGATTTTTCTCTTCAATCATTCAAGTTGTTACTAGATACACTAACTTTTTATTTCTCATGGTGTGCCTTATGAATTGCGTGTCCTATCAATCATGCCTGTCTTATTCTAATTTTGATAATCTTGTTTCTTTTGCAGTTGGTTATCCTAAGAATTTCTTTCCGTCACAACCATTGTCGTACACATACATCACCGCCTCAGCCACCGTCGCCATTATCTCCACCACCGTCGCTACAACAACAACCACCACCGCCAAGATCTCCACCTCCACCTCCACCTCCACCTCCACCTCCACCTCCACCTCCACCTCCACCTCCACCTCCACCTCCACCTCAACCTCAACCTCACACCTCCACCACACCCACACCACATCCAATCCACATCCACATCCACATCCACATCCACATCCACATCCACATCCACATCCACATCCACATCCACCTCCACCTCCACCTCCACCTCCACCTCCACATCCACATCCACCTCCACCTCCACCTCCACACTCCACCTCCACCTCCACCTCCACCTCCACCTCCACCTCCACCTCCACCTCCACCCCACCTCCACCTCCACCTCACACCTCCACCTCCACATCCACATCCACATCCACATCCACATCCACATCCACATCCACATCCACATCCACATCCACATCCACATCCACATCCACACCACCACCACCACCACC
>JAODUO010000098.1:290000-292500 GCA_025642075.2 Ridgeia piscesae | reverse complement strand
TATGATCAGACAGTTGCACACATAAGCGTATGAAAACACTGTCGCCTTGAGGATATCCGCGGGATATACAGGACAAGAGTGTACCTGATACCCGCAGCATTTTGGTACGGGAGCTTGTTCACACTCGCGCACATCTCATTGGTCCATTATTGTATGTCTACAAATTGGCTGTGCGGTTCTTAAAGCATAAAGAGAATTATTTTAAAGTTATTTTTCACTGGACATATTGAGGTGTGCGCCATTCCCCAGGTGGCGCCATCGTAAGCCCATTAGACACTTGAAATGTGTCTGTTTTATTTTTATATAAATTCTTAAACATGACCTGTGACGTGTCCCCTAGAAGAAGATATGAACACCACAACCCCCCCCCGGTTTCCCATGTCATCAATGAAGCGAGGCCAGCGATATAGTAGAGACGCTGTATTTTTCGAAGATAGGGTCGCAAGGCAGGGTGACATTTGTCAGCTGTACCCTACATTTGTCATGTTTATGTATGTATGTATGTATATAGTATGTATATATATATATATATATATATATATATATATATATATATATATATATATATTTATGTGTGTGTGCGTGTGTGCGTGTGTGCGTGTGTGCGTGTGTGCGTGTGTGCGTGTGTGCGTGTGTGCGTGTGTGCGTGTGTGCGTGTGTGCATGTGTGCATGTGTGCATGTGTGCATGTGTGCATGTGTGTATATGACTGTATGTGTGTATGTGTGTAAGTGTGTATGTGTGTATGTGTGTATATGTGTATGTGTGTATGTGTGTATGTGTGTATATGTGTATGTGTTTATGTGTGTATGTGTGTATGTGTGTATGTGTGTATGTGTGTATGTGTGTATATGTGTGTATGTGTGTATGTGTGTATGTGTGTATGTGTGTATGAGTGTATGTGTGTATGTGTGTAAGTGTGCATGTGTGTATGTGTGTATGTTTATGTGTGTATGTGTGTATGTGTGTATATGTGTATATGTGTATGTGTGTATGTGTGTATGTGTGTATGTGTGTATGTGTTTATGTGTGTATGTGTGTATGTGTGTATGTGTGTATGTGTGTATGTGTGTATATGTGTATGTGTGTATATGTGTATGTGTGCATGTGTGCATGTGTGTATGTGTGTATATGTGTATGTGTGTATGTGTGCATGTGTGCATGTGTGTATGTGTGTATGTGTGTATGTGTGTATGTGTGCATGTGTTTATGTGTGTATGTGTGTATGTGTGTATGTGTGTATATGTGTATGTGTGTATGTGTGCATGTGTGCATGTGTGTATGTGTGTATGTGTGTATGTGTGCATGTGTGCATGTGTGTATGTTTGTATGTTTGTATGTGTGTATGTTTGTGTGTATGTGTGTATGTGTGCATGTGTGCATGTGTGTATGTGTGTATGTGTGCATGTGTGCATGTGTGTATATGTGTATGTTTGTATGTTTGTATGTGTGCATGTGTGCATGTGTGCATGTGTGCATGTGTGCATGTGTGTATGTGTGTATGTGTGTATGTGTGTATGTGGACCTTTGACTTGCAAGCAGTGTTTGGCTCAACAGGAGACATGCGGGGTCTCGGTCCGCGGCTGTCGTTATGTCTCCGCTACTTAACTAAGTACCGTGGGGAGCGTTGGTCGTGCGGTCGAGGGGACAGTGGTTCAATCTCACCTACCGCCGTTTCGAAACTTAGGCAATTTCGTTCACCCCACATTTGTCTGTGTCTTTCGGAAGAGACACTAAAAGCTGGTGGTCCCTTCTGTCTGGTGTCTATGCCAGGGGAAGTAAAAGATCCCACACAGGGGGTAAATGTGTAACCTGTAGTGGACTTACAAATTCTAGTGAAGGACAACTCCTGCGTTAGCCCAAGTTTGGGCTGTTTGGAGGAAACCAACTGAGAACACAAGGGACAACTGGCACATAGGTTGAAAAAGGTTACGACTGTGAAACCACAATCTTATTTTCAGACAACTACTTATCTTGTTGTTGTAACATTAAACACGTTAGGTAATGATTTCTGATATAAGGAGAACTAACGGCATCAATATGTAAGGTCTACATAACACAGTATCGCACTAGCCTATAGTCCTTTAAACATTAACACCGGCTACCATGTGTCTAGTAGCAATTCCGACCATTGTTACTTTTGAAAGCTACCTACATATTTAATAATAGTTCGCGAGTGTATATATAGTTGGGAGAACAAACAGGAGATCGCACGACTAGGGAAAGGTCCGATTTAGCAACATGTAACAATGACGCTATTGTATGGTCAGCTTAGCACCGCGAGCCGCGAGAACGCCATGAAAGGGCGGGTCATGTCCAGATATAATCTCCAGCGTCGCTATCGGACGTGATCAACAATAGGGTCTAAGCCGTGCTGTCTGCGCGATGCCTATTTCTTCTTTTATTGGTGCTCGTCGGTTTACAATGTGGGGATTTATGGTCTCCGTAAAGATAGCGCACCAACAACGCCAGGGGAACAATGTATGCACAAGTACGGTCGT
>JAODUO010000098.1:182500-285000 GCA_025642075.2 Ridgeia piscesae | reverse complement strand
ACACACACACACACACACACACACACACACACACACACACACACACGCAAGAGATAAGCCATAAGAGGTAATTTGTATGCAAGCGCCATGATGTGTCAGCCAGACACAGCTACGAACTGACGTGTACATGACGTGGTCTGTCTGCCAGGGACTACAGGAGGCGTGCGCTACTTTCATCACAACCCGCATCACGCCCGCCAACTGTCTCGGTCTGTGCAAGTTGGCGGGGCAGCTGTCACACTCGGCCCTGGAGCAGCGGGCCAAAGAGTACGCCCTCAGGGTCTTCTCACAGGCCCGTGTCACGTGTCTAATACTTACCGGTGGGGAGGAGGGAGGGGAGAGAGAGCGAGAGCGAGAGCGAGAGCGAGAGCGAGAGCGAGAGCGAGAGCGAGAGCGAGAGCGAGAGCGAGAGCGAGAGCGAGAGCGAGAGCGAGAGCGAGAGCGAGAGCGAGAGCGAGAGCGAGAGCGAGAGCGAGGGAGAGAGGGAGAGATGGAGAGATGGGGAGAGGGGAGAGGGGATAGAGAGAGAGAGAGAGAAAAAGAGAGAGAGACAGACAGACAGACAGAGAGAGAGAGAGGGGAGAGAGAGAGAGAGAGAGAGAGAGAGAGAGAGAGAGAGAGAGAGGGACAGGGACAGGGACAGGGACAGGGACAGGGACAGGGACAGGGGCAGGGGCAGGGGCAGGGGCAGGGGCAGGGGCAGGGGCAGGGGCAGGGGCAGGGGCAGGGGCAGGGGCAGGGGCAGGGGCAGGGGCAGGGGCAGGGGCAGGGGCAGGGGCAGGGCAGGGGCAGGGCAGGGGCAGGGGCAGGGGCAGGGGCAGGGGCAGGGGCAGGGGCAGGGGCAGGGGCAGGGGCAGGGGCAGGGGCAGGGGCAGGGGCAGGGGCAGGGGCAGGGGCAGGGGCAGGGGCAGGGGCAGGGGCAGGGGCAGGGGCAGGGCAGGGGCAGGGGCAGGGCAGGGGCAGGGACAGGGCAGGGACAGGGACAGGGACAGGGACAGGGACAGAGACAGAGACAGAGACAGAGACAGAGACAGAGACAGAGACAGAGACAGAGACAGAGACAGCGACAGCGACAGCGACAGCGCCAGAGACAGAGACAGAGACAGAGACAGAGACAGAGACAGAGACAGAGACAGAGACAGAGACAGAGACAGAGACAGAGACAGCGACAGCGACAGCGACAGCGACAGCGACAGCGACAGAGACAGAGACAGAGACAGAGACAGAGACAGAGACAGAGACAGAGACAGAGACAGAGACAGAGACAGAGACAGAGACAGAGACAGAGACAGAGACAGAGACAGAGACAGAGACAGAGACAGAGACAGCGACAGCGACAGCGACAGCGACAGCGACAGAGACAGAGACAGAGACAGAGACAGAGACAGAGACAGCGACAGCGACAGCGACAGCGACAGCGACAGCGACAGAGACAGAGACAGAGACAGAGACAGAGACAGAGACAGAGACAGAGACAGAGACAGAGACAGAGACAGCGACAGGCAGAGACAGAGACAGAGACAGAGACAGAGACAGAGACAGCGACAGCGACAGCGACAGCGACAGCGACAGCGACAGCGACAGAGACAGAGACAGAGACAGAGACAGAGACAGAGACAGAGACAGAGACAGAGACACAGAGAGAGACACAGAGAGAGACACAGAGAGAGACACAGGGAGAGAGAGATAGAGAGAGAGAGAGGAGAGAGAGAGAGAGAGAGAGAGATAGAGAGATAGAGAGATAGAGATAGAGAGAGAGAAGGAGATGGATGGATGGATATGTAGGTAGGTAGGTAGGTAGGTAGGTAGGTAAGTAGGTAGGTAGGTAGGTTGGTAGGTAGGTAGGTAGGTAGCTAGGTAGCTAGGTAGGTAGGTAGGTAGGTACAGGATGGTAAGTGGAAGGAAGAGTGCGGAATAAGAGTGAATATGGGCACTCGTTCGTGCATAGTGAGAGGGGAGTGTAGGTTTGAGAGGAAGGAAAGGAAGGGAAACGTTACTAAATGGATTCGGGTTGACGGATGGAGGGTGGGCGCTGTTTCTAAAGGAAGCATTTGAACATAATATTCAGTAGGGGACGATATTGACAACACACAGATATTGATGTTACAATAATCGCCGCTTGTTTTTTCCACCGACAGATAAAAGACAGCGAGGAATTCTTAGAGGTGAGTCGACTGTACAGCCTCTCCGCGAACGCATTAAATTGGTCATGTTTTCTGGCGGCTTGTAGATTGTCGTGCGATTAGTAAATGTGTACTTCCGTTGGAGCGGAAGGCGTCCATTTCAGGTGTGTAGCGATAGAGTTTTCGGGAGACATATGGTGGCACAGTTGAAGGTTTCAAGTGGGGTGTTCTTGGAGATTTTACACGTTCTGAAATCGCAGGTGTAAATCGCATTTCCTCCAAAGTTTTCAGTGTTATCCTCTGTGTATTCACTATCACCCTCATTGTAATTCATTTATTTAATCAAACTAAGTTACCCTGTTGCAAGATATCGACAAAGCAGATAATCGTGTCTGTCCTGCTATCCTCCAGATGGCGCCAGCTGACCTCTGCGTCTACATCGATAACGATCATTTGAACACGCAGTCAGAGGAAGAGGTCGCTGCCGCCATTCTGCGCTGGTTACGCCATCGCCCGGAAACGAGGCTGACGGCCATGGATCACGTGATGCAGGTGTGTTGTATAGGAGCGCTGCTGTTATTTAGGGAGCAGGCCTTGCTACGAATATAATCTTACGTAATAATTTGATCCGAGTGAAAGCTTCCAGTACAGCCGAGCTGTACTGGAAAGGTCACACTGATTCTTTCAATATGTTCATAACAACGTAAAAAATACAGCACACACGAGACACGAAATATCTGTTTTAAAAGCCGGATTTTACTGCTCATTAGCGACCTGAGCGTGTGTCCAAAATACAAATGAACATTACTGAAGAGTTCCTTGCCTATTCTGACGAAGTAGTAGGTTACTGAAGTCGTACGTGTAATAGTAATCGATAATCGGCGATGTAATTCTTGATTTGTTTGACCAGTGCGTGCGACTGCCCAATTTCGACGCAGCCTATCTGAAGTTCGCGCTGCTCAAAGACCCGGAAGTAACCGCATCACCGGAAGTAGTCAAACAACTCAAAGACGGTCACGTGCTGTCACAGACGCCGGAAGTTCTGGCGCACGAGCGGCGTCCTCGGCGGTCGACGGGGGCGGAGCGCCATCTGGTGGTGTTGGGAGGCTGGTCGGAGGACAATCGGTTTGTCAACGACACGGTCGATTGGGGCCTGGTGACAGATAGCGAGCCCGTGCTCATGTCACCGATGCCGGCGAGCGACAACCTCGAGATCACGTCCTGTGTCGTGGGAGACGACATCTACGTGAGCGGCCTGGGACAAGGCGGGGACGAACTGTGGAAGTTTGAGAGTCAACGCAACAGGTGACAGTTTGTCGTGAAGTCAGTGCAGTGCAGTGCAGTGCAGTGCAGTGCAGTGCAGTGCAGTGCAGTGCAGTGCAGTGCAGTGCAGTGCAGTGCAGTGCAGTGCAGTGCAGTGCAGTGCAGTGCAGTGCAGTGCAGTGCAGTGCAGTGCAGTCCAGTCAGTGCAGTCCAGTCCAGTCCAGTCCAGTCCAGTCCAGTCCAGTCCAGTCCAGTCCAGTCCAGTCCAGTCCAGTCCAGTCCAGTCCAGTCCAGTCCAGTCCAGTCCAGTCCAGTCAGTCCAGTCCAGTCCAGTCCAGACCAGTCCAGACCAGTCCGGTTAAGTTCATAGCCTATATGACAGTGTAGTTTTACATCATAATGTTTTATATTTGATTACACTGTGGAATCGATGTGTATATAATGTACCAGTTAAGCCTACTTCATCAAGGAAATGCAAAACAATTGATAGAAAGGTTGTTTTTAGTTAAAATGATTACTCTCTTGAAAAAAAATTGACACACGAAAATGTCATCGCGCACCTCTTTTTGTCAAGTGATGGTCAGGCACAAGGTGTTACTGTGTTATTTGATGCTCGACAATGAAACCATCCTCAGGCTTCCAAAACCTCAAATTGCACTCAAAAACCCAAATTGTTCTGTAATGTTTTACACTAAGAGTTGTCAACGAACAAATTCCTCTCGAAATACTCGACTCATATCAAAATCCTCTGACCCATGTATGTACGTAATGTTTGACGCTCTAACTAATGAACGCACATTTCCCGCCAGGTGGCTGCCGTACGCTCGTCTGATGGTCGCTAGGAGGCGCCACTGCATGGTGGCTGCTGGCGGCGCGGTGTTCGCGGTGGGCGGCCTGGGTCAGCGCGGCCGGACGCTGGACAGCGTGGAACGCTACGACCGCGTGAAGGACGCGTGGACGGAGGTTGGCCGCCTTGACCACGCCGTCATGTCGGCCGGAGCCGTCGGCTACAGCGGCCACGTCCTCGTATTCGGCGGCACGAAAAACCAACGAGTGGCGGTCGACTGTGTCCAGTGCTTCGACCCCATCACCCGGCAGTGCTCGGCCCTGTCCGCCCTCCCGCGGCCGCTCGGGCTCTGTCGGGCAGTGCTGTGTTCCGGTCACGTGATCGTACTGGAGAAGCGGGATACGTTCGTCTACGACATCGCCGACAATAGTTGGTCGGCGCGCAGTCGACACCGCACGGGCGTCGACCAGTTCGGCTGTGTCGTCGACGCGGACGACGTATACGTGGTGGGCGGCAGGGGTGTAGACGGACGGTTCAGTGCCGACATACGGCGGGTGTCGGCGCTCAGCGTCATCGGAGGGTCGGCCGGAGAGACCTGGCACACCGTCGGCCAACTGCCCCGGCCCATGATGGTGTTTGCCGCCGAGGTCGTGACGATGTCCAGACGTTGACGCGGCCTGCCAACTCTTCCGGAATGGAATTGTACGGATGTTTCATGGATCTATGTGGAACTCTCCTGGAATGGAAACATCTCTCGCGGATATTTGCTTCTGATTTCTAGAGCACCTGAACACGCACACGCATGCACACGCGCGCGCGCTCACACCCACACACGCACGCACGCGCGCGCACGCACGCACGCACGCACGCACGCACGCACGCACGCACACACACACACACACACAGTCAGACACAGACACAGACACAGACACAGACACAGACACACACATACACCCGTCTTACAAATTCCAGTACGTGGAGTTTCACGAAATATCTCCAACAAATCACCTCATTTTGTTTGTTCAGCTGGACAACATCTCGAATCTCCCGGATTTCGAAAGTCAAACGTTGACAGATACTCAGGACTTGTTTGTGAGGAACAGACGTGACTATATGCCCGTCATACGTTATACATAAAGTCGTCAGCATGCGTCATTTGACAGCCTTCAGCCTTATGTGCAACTCCTCATTCTGCTGTCCAAAGTTCCAAACTTACGTCTTCTCCGAGAGTCTCCGTCGTGATTCGAGGTCCGCTCGTCTCTTTCTACGTCCGATCCTTTCTTTGGACTAATGACGTCTGATCAGCCAATTGGCGATGCAATTCTGAAAACAAAACAATTAAAAAAAATATTGACTTGGAGTCATCCTCGCGCGTTACGTCAGTATTAGCTCTTCTCTACCCCAGACACATCCCTTCAAAAACTCATCTTTGTAACGTCAGCCAATGTAATCGCCCACGAGGAGCCGGGTCGGCCTCTCGTCTTATGGTATACTATTTTGAGTGATTTAAGCCACACGGTGCTCGTATTACATGCAATGTTTAGGATGTGAATTGGTCACTACATTTGGACTCCCACCAGTCGTGTATCCGTCATCACGCTGGAGTGGGTATTTACGCTGTTCCCACGGTTGCCGCCCCCTGACTTGCGAATATACTTGGAGTTATTTATGTACGTGTTAACGATAATTTTAAAGATTTTTTCCTACGGAAGAAATGTACCAGGGGGTGGCGATCAACACACAAGAGGGCGCAACTGTGGCGTTGCATTCCCTTCGTCAACGTGTCATAATCATTAGCACCTGTAGAAATGTAGAAGGTTTATGCATGTTATATATATATATATATATATATATATATATATATATATATATATATATATATAATATATATATAATAATATATATATGTAATATATACATATATGTATATATATATATATTATATTATAATATATATGTAATTATACATATATATAATAATATATTATATATATATATATATATATATATATATATATATATATACTTACATATATGTATATATATCTGTGTGTGTGTTTGTATGTGAATATATACATATATGTAATAAATTGTGTGTGTGTATATGTATTGAAAATATTATAATGATAACAATTGTTTGTTTATGTACGCTCGGTGGAAGTAATGCACGTAAGCATGTACCCCTGTGCACACACATAAAATATACTTATCGTCAGTGTGAAATTTATGCATTTGAGGTAATTTGCTATTGTTCAATAAAAGTGTAAATTAATATCACTTGTTTGATATTCAATGTAATTTAATTGGTCAAACACGTCGGCACCTTGAATATGTTGCACGTTCTATTCCGTCCTGTAAATCTGACGTCATTACTCAAAGTAAGTTCGCTGAATTGGTTGTACTGAATATCAACATGTAAAATGGTATTGGGCTCATCCTAGTGATAACACTATTGCATCGCGTGTATATAGTTGAACGTTTTGTTAGTATAAAAGTTATGAACATTTCGCTGGCGAATCTTCCAAATTGAAATAACCGGTAATGGGTTATTAAATGCATTTCGGCGAGAGTATACCTTCAACATATGTAGAACGCTGTAGGTCAGTGATGATAGCAGCGGACTAGGAAATTCGGGTTCATTTTCTGTATACTGTTACGTTCTTGTTGGTGTTGCAAAATAAATTTGATTTGATGTTATCTCGCTGCACCTCCCCCTTGTAGAAACTTGGGAAAGTTCTTTTACTCGATTGGTCGAGTTCACTCAGCTTCCAGGAAGTCGAGATGATGTCCGTTTAACACATCTGCCAGAGACAAAATTTTTAACCGCTTTGAGCAGTCAGAAGGACTGTGTACTGTGTTATATAAGAACTTATATTTCTATAATAGATTTATCGAATCCAATCAAATAAAAATGCCTTTATCTGTCTCTCATGGGAAAGTTTTCTTATATATGTGTATGTATGTATGTATGTATGTATGTATGTATGTATGTATGTATGTATGTATGTATGTATGTATGTATGTATGTATGTATGTATGTATGTATGTATGTATGTATGTATGTATGTATGTATGTATGTATGTATGTATGTATGTGTATGTATGTATATATATATATATATATATATAATATATATATATATATATATATATATATATATATATACATATATATATATAAACACAATTGTATATATAACTAAATAAAGTATACTAAGTATAGTGTATAAAAGAGTACATTAAAGCAAATTTAATGAATTACAAATTATTAAAATACAATGTATTCTATCAAGAACAATGTGTGATCACATATTAATAATGAGGACTAGACGTTGTCACGTTGCATTTTAATTAACGCGACGCAATGCAGTAATCCGGATATGACGCCACCACCTGGGCAGTGACACGAGCGACGTCTGCAGGCAGACACGTCACGTGACGCCGACTCACAACGACGATACGTCGGCCTACCACGGCGACGGCTGCGAATTACAAAGACAGATGTTGCGTCGAAACCGTGGTCACTAGACCGGACTCGATTACTCGCGTCCGACGCGTCTGGTCAATGAACCTCCACGCGGCGTTGTCCGGCTGGTGTGTGTGACCGGTCACTCGCTGCGGGCATTAGAAGCGGGTGCGGCCACACAAAGGCGGGGTCATGCCGGTGACAACTGACGCCATTAGCTGCGCGACTTCTCGCAATTGACGTTTCCTGTGCGACAACTTCTTGAGTTGCTCGCCTTTGTGTGTCCGTCTTCTGGACGACGACTCGTGTGACAGCGCAGTCGCAGCTGTGACACTGGTCGCTTGACACCGGACGGCGTCAAGCGTTTGGTTTTCATAAACGCGGGTATTGATAACGCATTTGGCACCCATACGATAGTTACGGTGGAATTACACGCACATATCAGGTCTTTACGTCGTCTTGAGTGCGCGTTGAATCAAAAACCGAGGGGCCTCAGTACTGTATAAGAGAAAGCATTATAAATATCACGAAAGATTCTTTAGTTGACGAATTGTTATTGGTGATTATGGACGGTACCCCATACAGACGTTTGAATAATACAGACTTTTGCACAGTGCCGTATGTGTAAACCTCTGCAGTGATGCTGAAACGAATGCACAAATAGCACAAGTAATACAAGTTTAAATATAAGAATAAATTTCGTCAGTTAATAGAGCTGTAAGACATTGGCATGTGTAAAAAAATTCAATGTTAAAATACGTAAACTACTCACTTAAGAGAATTATAAGTCAACCTTACGTTGACTAATTTATCAACACATACATTAAATATGATCTATATAGTGCTACTCGCCCGCTCCATTACTTAGCACTGGACTGGTGGGAAACTGAAGAACCAGTACATCTCCCTCGGACCAGATATTCAACACCTTCTGCGTGGTGCTGTTGACAGGCCGGTAAACGATCGGACACTTGCGTTGACATATTGGTGGACATTATTGCAGCCGCATTGACCACGATTGACAGAATGTAGGAAATAAACTCATCGTATAGAACGAAAGAACGCTTTCACTATAGATACATGCATGCACGCACGTACACGTGCACGCTCAGTCGCACACTCGCGCACGCACTGGAATCAACCTCGTATTACAATGAGATCTGAAATTATATCCCCCTTTCGCAAAAAACATATTTGTTTAAAATTGCTTTTCAATCATACATTTTTGGCGGTTGCATGCTCCAAAGACGACCATAGGCTGACCCCGTTTATGATTACGCCAATTGATTTTGTTTGTTGCGCCTCTGAGCTTGAATCTTCAAGGATATAGGCGCTGAATAAGTGTTACAATTTCTACTATTACTACAACACTATAAAACACAAATACCAACGTCGATTTTCCAATGTTTTTCAATAATCGCGAAGTAACATTTATTCGTATGTTTGTTCAATAAAAACGCCATGTGCAGTATAGATGCAGTGCAAACGAAATATCAATATATCCCAATCTGGCTTTTGTTAACTCTTCTATTATTTACAAAGGACGCCTAGCCAGCGATAACGACGCATCGAGTGGAGCAGCGCTGGAGAAGATTTGTTTTTGCCGTGTGACACCATTACAACAATACCTATTGTGTGTAATTGTCTCAAAATAACAATGAATAAAAGCTGTCAAAAATACATTGAACATGATTTGAATGTGTGTGTGTGTGTGTGTGTGTGTGTGTGTGTGTGTGTGTGTGTGTGTGTGTGTTTGTTTGTTTGTTTGTTTGTTTGTTTGTTTGTTTGTTAGTTTGTTTTCTTGCGTGTGTGCTTGTGTATATATGTGTGTAGTGTAGTGTGCACTGTGTAGTGTGTTCTCTGTTGTGTGTGCTGTGCATCATGAACTGTGCACTGTGTTCTGGGTATTGTGTATTGTGTACGTGCGTACGTACGTACGAGTGTGAGCTGTCTATGCTTTCTGGCGTCGTCATTTTCAGAAAGGTAGCCCTTCACAACGACAAAAAAGTGGTTTGTTGCTCGTATTATGTGCCTATAATGTGGTGACAAAGGTGTCTTAATCTTCCGTTTGGTGCTTGTCTTGTTCCCCAGCACGACTGTTTTAACAACTTTATTTGTTGGCTTACACGTGTACCACATAAACACTGACATACAAGGTATCCGTAAAGATGTGTAAACCTCAAAACAAACAACAATCACGTACGAGGTAATCGGTCGTAGCCATCGTCCTCTCCTGTGTTGCTTTGAAATTAGAAACCCCGCATATAAAACACGACGTTCGGTGAAATATGTCTCACATAGATCTTTTTTTCAAAGTGAGCATCTTCGTCATGTTAGCAGAAATCGGACAATGAACCGTGGACGTGAAGCATAGCTATAAAAAATGTAGGCATATGTGCAATCACAATTCGACAATTTTTTTTGCAACATGCGCTGAGTCACACTATTCGTGTATTACTTTGACTTTTCCACTTAAGAGCGGAAACAAACACATATTTTTATATTCCCACAGAATATGCGGTTGTCCAGGAATTTTTGAAATTCAGTCAATAATAATTATGCAATATGAAATTATGCAACTTAACAATAGTAATAATAACAGCACCTCTATAGTCATTAACATCGAAAATAAATAAACTTTTACAACTTTATTGTAAATTAAATAGAAAATGTAATAACTAATAAATTCCTACACAATCATCTGGGAAGCGTCTGATCTCAGTATAAGGCCTAAGGCCCTAAAGCATTTGTAAAGAAAAACTTTATAACTGCAGTAGGGTCTACAAATGTCGCTGATAAAGCCGAACAAACTTTTTAATACAAGTAATTTTTGTCCTATATAATTCGCCTTTATAATTTATTGTTTAGCTGTTCACTGCGAGGAATGCACACTTTGGATTCCCTGCGTTTGCATTGACATTGGAACAACGATTCCGTTTTAATGCCGGCATATTCCCCAATCGACCCTCAATTAAACACAGGACCTATCTGCCCCGCCTCTGGCTTCGCCAGGTAGAGCAATATATGCACCTGTGGGACACAATGTATTGGTTCAGTAACTGGATCTCCCCGGGCGGTCTCTGATACCATCCACTGAGCGCATTATCTGGGTCTAGCCGTCACCGCAATCGTTCGTAAACGCACTACGTCCGTAATTATGGTACAATAAGTGATTAACTAATTACGAATGCGCGTTATCTGTCTGTAACAATATGCGCCTTATGGCTGAGTCGATACTGAACAGCGCAAACGGTTGTTTTGCGCGTTCTTTAAGGGACAAAGGAAGTTTAATGCTGTAACTATCCGCTAGAGGGCGACGCTGCAGTTGTGATAACCGTCACGCGTGGCTGGCGCTGGTGGGTCATGTGTCGTGGGCATTTGCTCCAATTTGACTAAGGGTGGTATAATAGAAAAGTAATCTCTAGGTATTGAATTTATATCAGCTGCAGAATATGAAAATATCCACTGTATTAAAAGTGTACAATTGATCAATTAATGCCAAATACAACTGGATTTATTTAGTAAGTAGAACTTCATGTTAAACTGACTGATTTTGCAGTTAAAATGAAACATGCCAATCGGGTATAGTACTTAGCTGTTCAAACCTCCCGCTGCACGCTATTTGGATTAAAAAACTATTCGTTTGCTGTTGTAATATCCTAATTAATATGATAATATTGACGCTGTTCTGAAATGTAGAGGGTCTAAACTTTCACTTGACGAACTGGCTGACTTTCTGATGACTCGAGTCTGAGTTTCATTTGGGGACGTTTCTTGCGCAGTCTATGGATAATGATATTATTGTTTCAATATGTGGATTAGCGTTGCTGTTGTGAAAATAATGTGGGATCATTAGTAAGTGAAAACAACCATCCTTCAACCTGCATGCACACTTGTTACCGCACACAGGAGCTGTGTCTGTCGGTCAACAGTCGTCACGGTGTTTGCTTTCCATCATCATTTCACGCCTTGGACAAACACGATTGGACAATACGTTTAGCTGTCACTTCTCGTCGGCGGCCTGTCACATTCACAGTCCAGTGTCAACACCGGAAGGCTATCAGGGGCGCCGTGTTTACCTCCATCGTCAACACAGTAGAGCGTCAGTTAAGGCGATTGATAATGTCTGGCTCGACCGGATTACATAGCTAGGTCTACTCCTGTTATATTTAAATGTATAATGATTATGTAATGTGTGCGTGTGTGCGTGCGTGTTTGCTTGACTATGTATTTGTATGTGCGTGCGTGGGTGCGTGCGTCTGTATTCTGATTCCAAACGTTCGCGTACATTAATGAACAATAAAAAATTATTAAACATTGCCAAGGGGACATCGCGGGAACAATATGGATATTATATAATTCAACAAACTACTCCAGTGTCCAACAATTGTATCATGTATACTCGATACAATACTATCTCAAGCGACAAAATTCAAACAACATCAAATTGCACAACATTACAACAATCACACTATCCATTACACCCAATCACTACGACAGGAAAATGGATCCCGGCGTCCCAATGTGTCGTTATTTCGTTCGGAACACCCCACTGGCGTCCTCCCGACTCTGGGGTGTCGACTGTTTAATGGTAGCAGATCCCGTTATCAAGACCCAGGATCAGCGGCTGATACATAACAGTACAGCACTTTAACAAGCTCGTGTCAACAAGAACCGCTAAGTTTATTCGTCTGGCGCGACTCTGCATTTGCCGCACGCTTTACAGTAGTACTCCGGCGTGCTAGCTGTCAAAGTCCGCACGCCGAAACCCTAGACCCCGGCGCTCACTTGACAGAACTCCCGCGTGCGTCACCCACACGAGTAGTGTCGACACTTTGTGCAGCGGTCGCATGAACAGCGACATTCAAATTTAAAAATCGCCCCCGCCTCGCCTATTGTGTCCACACCTGAGCGCCGCCGACGAGAGCCTCGTTTTCGCGCGTCGTTGGCGAACGACCCTGGCGCTGCAGCAACGCATTGGAAGGTACGCCGGCAAGGTTGTGGATTGGAAAGATGGCGGCTCGTGTGTTTCTGCGGATTTTCGCCCTCATCGGCGTGGTGTTGTCAGGTAAGTGTCACTAGTTCACTAGCATTGGTCTTCGCACGCATTCTCCTGTGAAAATGTCTGGCCGGTCTGGCGCAATTCACGCACAAATCGCAGTTTTGTACGACCGCCGTTTCTCCTTTGATCAGGCCGGCTTGCCATTGTCGAGCGGCCGCCATTGTGTATTGGCAGGTGTACCTGACGTCGATGCTCCTTCGTCGGACCATAAGAATGGAAGTACACAACACACATGCGTGCTTACAGTGTTCCCGACATGTCGCGTGAACCTGTCTCCCAGCATGCCTGCTTTCTCACGCGTTTTTTGACGGCGCCGGTCGATATTTTCGCATCGCCGGTTTTGAGCGCGTCTGAGGCCGGCTCTGTGGAGCATTCGTTCCACGTGGAGGCACCTCGATGGCTTCATTCCGTGTTTTGTGGTCAACCAATTGTATACACGTAAAACGGAACGGTGTTCAACACTGATACGATTGTGGCGGTTTCTACGTGATCGTAAAACGCCAGCTTGATATATTTATTGCCAAATATCAGCTATCCGCCCAGTGACAGTGACGAGGTTGGGTGTCATTGTAAAATCATCTCATGGTCAAAGTGTAATCCACAAACACTCAAGGCACATACAGTACACCATTCGTAACGATTTAATAACGTTAGCAACAATTGTTTTCAAGATTTGTAACAACATTAAACCCATCTAACTGCATTCACCTCTTTCCTAAACACTATATCATTGAGCCTCTAGAGGTATGACTTGATTAGGCTATCCTGCAAATATATTATAATATAAAGTAACTCCTTATGAAACATACAACTAAGGATGTTAGAACAGCTAGGTTGTGTGCTAGGACTTGCATATATTCTGATTCAGGTCTTTATTCTGTCACTGAATATTCACGTCCTTGTGACCATGCTGTGGCTAGGACATTAGCAGTACATTTAGAATAATTTATGTCTTCCAAAGTTAGTGTTTCAGCCAGCAGTGTTGATGTGGTGACCTTTGTAATTGAGTAGTGTAGCTACACCCATTGTATGCTTGGTATTCCATGGAGCCTTATGGGTCTGGATTCTTTGTTGTGTAAATATTGCTTGCTGGAGTCAGAGGTGTTGACACGTGACACACTTTGACAGCAGGAGACCAAGTTGTCACATACGTCAGCCACTGTCATTGCCACTGGACTGTGGGGGGTCAATGTTCTCTGCTTTATAGGATCACTAGGTCAGATTTGTAACCAGTCAGGTTAAGTGTTGATTTAACAGGCCACGCACACACACACACACACACATTAGACCAGATGACCTGACAGTGTTTGTCTTTGAGGACACATAATCCTGGCTGATTCTCTACTTTCTTCAGCTCAGTTTATTTGGTGATTTAGTTGATTGCGTGCCAGTGTGAAAGAAGACAGTCTGAATAGGATAATTTATCATTTGATTTGGGAACTTTCTTGTCATTTGATACAATCATCCAACACTTGGTTATGTGACATACAGTTACATAATCATGTGTCCAAATGATCAGTTGTTTTTCACTGCAAACTTGAGAAGTGTGTAGTAATACATTTTATATAATCACTTATTTTGTTTCATAAAAATTGCTCTGTCACTCAGTGAAATGAAGACTGATGGTGTCTTGTTAATCCACATGTTTCATTTATGGGACCAACTACCTTGGGAACCAAAGTGTACAGATAAATGAGACATGACTGTACATTAATTAGACATGACTGTACATAAATGAGACATGACTGTACATAAATGAGACATGACTGTACATAAATGAGACATGACTATATTAATTAGACATGACTATATTAATTAGACATGACTGTACATAAATGACACATGACTGTACATAAATGACACATGACTGTATGTAATATGCAGATTAATTACAAAGGCAGTATGCAAAACAACACAATGTGGCATTTCCGAATTGATAAACTTGTCTTTCTTCATGAGTTGACAAATTATTCATAGGTCACATTTTGTATGATGTAATTTTATCAAATGATGACTACCCATTGCTTCTTACAACCCAATTATGCAAACTTGTGGAAATAACACATTCTGTTTACAAAGCTAAACCTTTATTTTGGATAAGTCTTCTCTTAGCAGATAATCTAGTTGGTGTATCCCCTGACTTGATTATTGTCCAGTGTGAGACATGTCAGTCTCTGGTACACACTAAAGTCTCCATGGAGATGACAGGCTTTGGGATCAGTACAAGTAGCCAGACTTGAAGGACACCAGCCCAGCAGGGGCCAGTGCTGGCTACTGGCTTAGCAGATGCTGCTTAATTGGCTCCAAGCCTAGACTCCCTGGCACAATAGGAACATGATTACCTGACTGATGATTAATCAAACTAATTAGTGAGAGCAACCAACAAGAAATGGTGTGGGTGATTAATTCTCATTTATTTTGCTGCTGGTAGACTAAGCCTGACCATCTCTGACCAGCCTTGCTTCATTAGCAATGGACCAGTACTAATGGTGTGCAATGTAATAGCACATCCGAGATATTACCAGGTCTTAATGCTTTAGAAATTGTCCTGTAGTTCAGCAAAACTGGTTTTCCATATGGAATGTTGGATTTTTAGTAGATGTAAAGTTGACAAATTTGTAGGCAAGATATTCTACACTTACTTGAGTCAGTAAAATGCATTAATTTTCTTCTGCCAGTTGTCAGTATTGCATGAGTCAGGGAGGACAATTGTATGTCAAAGGAATGGTGTCCTTCGTGGTGTGGTCGGTAACATTATGTCATTATGGAATAAGTGCTTAAGCTTGCACCTGGTTTTTTGTAATGATAGATTTTTCATTAAAGTGAAAAGTTACTCAGTCTCTTACAGCCCCACATATGTATATGTATTTGTTATGCATGGTAATCCATATCCAGTCATTTGGTATACAGCACTAACACTGGTCTTGAGCATTACCGCAAACAGTGCACTTGTGCATTCTCATAACGGGGCCTGGGTGCTCTGTGCACATTGCGTCTATATAACTATTGGTCACAATGTGACTATGTCTCCGCCATTCTCATTCCCCATCTATTGGGCGACACATTTCAGTGTTCCATTCAGGCGATATCGGCTCCATTTATTCACCCACACAATGCTGTCTTGTGCCGCGAACATGTCACAATATCTGGCGCTTATTTAGCTGTCTAATTGCTAGTTAGCTCTGTCCCAGACTGATCATTTCTTCTGAACCAACCAGGCATTTTTTCAGTGTTTGAACGGACTGATCTGAGGACCACCATGAATGGGCCCTTGCTGGAGTGGTGATTATCTGAAGCCAGTGCAATGTGTCTGCACCAGCATGGGGGGCATACGTGCTTAATGACTTCATCTGTGTTTGATAATTGAAAATCATGGGTTGTATATTTAATTATTTGAAGAATATTGATGGTATGTTAGATTGCAGAGTTATTACAATACCCAGGAGTGATCCACGACAGTAATTGATATTTGTTTGATTTCTTAGGTTGATTAAAGAACACCTATTCAAGTGGACATTGTGGGTTTGCTAAAAATACATCTGCTAATCTTGCACTGACATTCCAACTGCATGAAACGATTCGGCCTGAAGTGTAATTGATTTGTAGAAAGTGCACTGTTAAAACTGGGGTGAAGTCATAATGGTGTGATTCATTTTATACCCTATAATCTCAGTCCGCACCATTGGTCAGACAATAGAGAACACAGCCATCTGATAAGGTCATTGTTTGCTGGCTGTGAACTTACGAAGAACCTGTTTCAAGGAGTTGGTGATAAACCCTTTGTGTGACACTGTCTTCTTTTTAAGTTAAACTCACTCAGGCTTTGTTGAAGTTCACGTTGCCTGACTTCATTGATGTAATCTACTTGGGTTTGTGTGTCAAGTTGTACATGTGTTGTATACATTGACAGGTTCCCAAGGTGTCACATGGCCTGTGGCTTGTACTCCAGGCGAGGCAGCCGTGTATATATCTCTGTCTCTATCACGTCTCTGGTCTGCCGGTCAGGTGGAATGTGAGGCTCAGTTAATTCTATTCAATTCTCACTGTCAACGGCGGTAATTATAGTAGCACTCTCTCGAAGATTGACTGATTCTGGCTAATGGTGGTGACCATGGATGTGGAACCTGATATTGAACCTGGATTTCAAGGGTTTTATCTATAGTTTTTGTGCCATTTCATTTTATTTTGCTTACTACCCACAGGTGTAGAGATTTTTTGCTATGTGGTATGGTCTTTGAATGGCGTGGAGATGAAATTATTCCAGTCATTCATGTTACCAACACTTAGGGTAATAGCTGCAGAGATGGCAAGGGGTGATCAATAGATGTTGACAGGGTTATACCCCTCCAAGTGCCATGATGTTTTCACCTAAGTTAAATGGTGTGAAGTGTAACATTACCCTGCAGTCTTCACCCCTTTGGGGTTGGTAAATCCCCCCTGGGGTTCACTTACTACATGTAATGACAGGAGCCTGTAACTGATATCAAGGTGGCTGCTGTTTAGGCCCAGCAGGGTTTAGGTTAGGTGATTAACAAAAGACTGGTATCTGGTTACATTAATTCATTAAACATGTTATTTATGTACGTACACACTTAACATGTAAAACATAAATATATATTAATTTATCCTTCATTTCTAGTAAATGGCCATTCTATTTATACATTTAACACTAACTCGTCTGTGTCTATAATATTTTGATTATCAGAATATGATTATGATGCCTCATTCAACTAGTCACCCTTCATACCAACTCTACCCCTGTCAGACATTTCTAAGCCAGCACTAAGGGTGGTTTATAAGGGTGCATCAGGCTTCTCTCAGGTTCTGTGTTCCCGATTAACTTGACAGGAATAACACGATTCCCCGCTGTTGAAAGCCAGGTTTTTGCACTGTGCATGCTGTGTTTGTTCCGGGTTTTGAACCCAGAACTCTGATGGGTCCATATGTGACTGTGGCACCTACTACAATCTGCACCAAGTGAATCTGGTACACTGGAGCTGTGTGTAACCACTTAATGACTGTCACAATGGTCTGTGTAATTGGTAATCCACTTATTCATGTCATTAGACTGCAGTTCCTGGTCATCTCACTTCATAGACAAATATGGCCAGGTCAAAATAACACAAGTCATCTGATCAGTCAGACGTAATTTTGTCAAACCAAATTACGGTGTCAAAGCAGAATTCTAGATTTGCAAAAATGTGAGATGATATACAAGGTACTTTATTTAATATCGCAAAGAGGATAACATTGTTATATGTCTGTGCATAAAACCTAAAACAGTATTTACACAGGCAGTCAACACAGGCAGTCACAGTGAAATAATTTTAAATGTAATTTTGTAAACTAATTTGTTCATGGTTTACACTTGGACAAATGAGTGTTGATATTGTTAATACGTAAACATTCTTACACATTTTTGTATTATGTGCAGTATATTAGATATTACGGTTGACATTATTTCAGCACTGACAGAGTCACTCTAATCAGTGCAGTCTGTGTTGACTGTTTCGCATTGAATCAGAAGTGACAACTAACTATTGTGGAAGTAAATGCAAGCCATCTGTGAGGAGTTTTACCCTGTGATGTTTCACCTCCCTGGACAGATGCTGAGGGGCAGAGGGGTTCTCCCACACTGTGTCTACAACACCAGAGACAATTGTTCCCCATTACCCATCATTAGAGGGTCATTACCCCCCATTCTCCCTGGCTGTGTAAACTGATGCCATCTGCAGTGAGGGCCAGATGACATCCCAAATGTCCACTGCAGTCTCTGTGTAATTAACATTCCCGTGGCTATTTGGACTGCATATTTATGTGGTTTGTGGGTGCATTTTTAGGCATATTCCTGATTTCCCAGTTTGTGGGGTGGCAAATGATTCGGATCAACAAGTGCTTCTGGCGAGATCTAGATCCTGCATCTGGGAAACCTTTGAATTTAGGGTCTTCATTTATGCAGGATATACAAATTTGCCAGTCACACCTTTTTGGTGGACATGTGCACGTTAGCTTGTGTACATGTAAGCCAGTTGAGATGAGGTTTATGACTTGAAATAAAGTACAAACAACCATTTACAACCACTGTGACACACATTTTCAAGGTATTTAACTGACTATATCTGATTTTTAACAACGTTTTCTTTACCCACTCACCACTTGCCCAGTGATATTTCTACCTGTCTCAAATGATGGATCATCAAGTCTGCATGAAACCTAGCTCTTAAGGTTATTACATTATTATGTACCATCAAAATGAAACAAAACATAAAGTGAAACAAGTAATCTTTGCTGCACCACGCGTGTCACCAGGCAGGGACTATGTGTCATACGTCAACTTGAAATTTGAGTTCTCCCTAATGCAATACCACTGTCACTGTAAAACACAGGAGGTTGCAAACACTCGTTAGCACAGTGTGTGAACAAACAGAAACACCAAGTGTTTGCTGTAGCTGCCTGGGTTGTCACTGTGTTTGCTAACTTTTGTTTACCTTTTGTCTGGGTTTATCGAAATAATTAATTATAAATAGATCTTCTGATGAAGACTGTCTGAGAGCAGTCAAAACGTAATGGAAAAAGGTAAGGGAATGAAATAAGTAAACATATACCCATTTAAACCACCCAGTCTGATGAACATTTTCACTTGTACCCACTCCCCATGTAGTTATACAGTAACCATGTCTATATTTCATAATATAGTAACTATGTCTATACATTTCATAATCTAGTAACTATGTTTATACACGTCGTAATCTAGTAACTATGTTTATACGTTTCATAATCTAGTAACTATGTTTATACATGTCGTAATATAGTCACTACGTCTGTACATTTCATAATACAATAACTATGTCTATACATTTCATAATCTAGTAGCTATGTCTATACATTTCATAATCTAGTAACTATGTTTATACATGTCGTAATATAGTCACTATGTCTGTACATTTCATAATACAGTAACTATGTATATACATTTCATAATACAATAACTATGTATATACATTTCATAATACAGTAACTATGTATATACATTTCATAATACAATAACTATGTATATACATTTCATAATACAGTAACTATGTATATACATTTCATAATACAATAACTATGTATATACATTTCATAATACAGTAACTATGTATATACATTTCATAATACAATAACTATGTATATACATTTCATAATACAGTAACTATGTATATACATTTCATAATACAATAACTATGTATATACATTTCATAATACAGTAACTATGTATATACATTTCATAATACAATAACTATGTATATACATTTCATAATACAGTAACTATGTACTAGTACATTTCATAATACAATAACTATGTCTATACATTTCATAATCTAGTAGCTATGTCTATACATTTCATAATCTAGTAACTATGTTTATACATGTCGTAATATAGTCACTACGTCTGTACATTTCATAATACAATAACTATGTCTATACATTTCATAATCTAGTAGCTATGTCTATACATTTCATAATCTAGTAACTATGTTTATACATGTCGTAATATAGTCACTATGTCTGTACATTTCATAATACAGTAACTATGTATATACATTTCATAATACAATAACTATGTATATACATTTCATAATACAGTAACTATGTATATACATTTCATAATACAATAACTATGTATATACATTTCATAATACAGTAACTATGTATATACATTTCATAAAATAGTAACTATGTCTATACATTTCATAATACAGTAACTATGTCTATACATTTCATAATATAGTATCTATGTCTATACATTTCATAATACAATAACTATGTCTATACATTTCATAATACAATAACTATGTCTATACATTTCATAATACAATCACTATATTTATACATTTCATAATACACTTTATATTCATATGTTGTATCTAGTTGTTTGCTGTATAAATTCAGTGGTAGAGTTGTACAAATCTAGTCAAAGACATTACAGTCCATAAATATATTTATGATCAATAAAACAACCCTTTGAGACCAAAGCACAGTGAGGTATTGTGAAAGTCTCTTTAGACAGGAGGAGGGTGAAGCCTGAATGTAATGGTGGAGTAACACACACACCACATGTTATCAGTCTCACTGGTGCCACGAGCCAGATACATATTGACTAAAGCCTAATTGAATGGTCCAAGTGAATTGTTAGTCTCAAGACACCTGCTATTCCCTTGAGAGGTGCAAATTATGGAATTGAATCAGGGCTGTGTGGAATCATCCCCATATGATACAGCTATCACCAAAGAATCAGTGGAAAATACTATAAATGGCCTCAGATCCTGTGGAGTCACTGTCAGCACTACTGCTGTCAGCAAACCTGACTAATCAGCGTGGGATTTACAGCTGCAGCTTCATCATTTTAAAACATCGTACACATCGACGGGGGAAATTGTTGTGGTCCATAAAACATAATCCTTTGAGGCTGAGGCTGGTGAACTGTTGCAGCGTGGTCTTGGTCTGTGTTATTTTTGTCTCTCTGGAAGTAGTTGGGAGAATGTGTGCCGAGTTGCCATTAAGGTTTGGCATGTGCTTGTTTTCAATGTAGTGGAAAACAAAACAATGTCAGGTGTTTAGTTATAACACTGAATATCAGTTGAAATATGATATGAAATTGGAACTTGTGGAAGTAAAAATATAACATACATTTGGTTAAAACATGATTCATGATGTTATATTATTTTAATATAAAGGAGTCCATGGTCAGAATGTTATATGTTAATATAAAGCAGTTTATTAAGTGTTAATTTTGGAGGGTTTTCAAATGGATTACGCCGATAAATTAATATATCCAGATGATTCATTTCCACATAATGTTGAATGTTTGTGTATAACACAAACAGAGAGAAATAACGGGATGACTCCATGAGAGCAGTAGACGGATGGACCAACCAGAGAGAGAGAGAGAGAAGCCAAGTAAGCGAGCCTCTTGTCTCACACGCTCTGCGTGATGATTCATCCACTGTACGGGCCAGGCTGGGCCGGGCGATCAATAGAAATCAATGGATGACTGCTGTGGTGGCCTGCGGGCGTCCACTGCCCCTGGAGCCAGTGACACTCGGGCACACTGCCCATACTGTGTTGTCCCGCTAATCAATCGATCCTGCCACTTTTCAGCTACTCATAATGGCGCTGGTGCCAGCCTGATCTGTATCACTTTAATAAGATACACAGGGTGCCGATAAAGTCGCCGCTGACGCTACGCCGACGCCAGTACGTGGGACCAGTGGAGTCAACGCGTTTGCAGTGACAATGGGTGGCATGCCGTCGCGCTTCGGCGCACACCAAAAATGGTATTGCCGCGATGTGATGATCTTGTGTTTGATTAGGTCGCATGTGGCTGGTCGGCGCGGCATATTTAGGATTGTTATGCGTGCTTCTGTGGCAATGAAATTAACACTGGCAATTATGACTGTCAGCGGCAATTTGGTGCTATGCTGGTTAATGTGAGATTTGCAAATGTCGTTACGCAAGCGTTGAAATCAGTGCACTTCAGTGATCAATAACTCTATTGATAAGTGTGATTAAATTATTGATTTGTACTGAACCTAACAGGGTGATATGCATTGTTGGAAAGTAGTGAATCATTATAAAATGTATAAGCTGTAGACACATTGACAGTTATCACAAAGCTGTACAAATGGAATATTTAATGAACAATTTCCCACTGCATTGAATGGGTTTGCTCTGAAACTGGGGTTTCAAACAATGGGGTTAGGACTTGGTTGGGTGACTGGCTGCTTGATTATGAGTAACATCTTTATACAGACGCCTGTCCACCCATCATTTGGATGGGGTAAAACACAATGTGGGCAGGTAGAAATATTGGTGGACGGGTAAGGAAATTAAACTGGGCAAATAAAAGGTCTTCCAAATTCATAGATATTTTTAGTCACGGCTTGAAAAATGGGTGTCACATGTGTGTTTGTGGTTTATATCAGGTCATAAAACACATCTCAAATGGCTTGTATATGAGTTAGCATCCGTGTTCCTCAAAGGGAAATTGTACGACTGGCATATTTTTTCTCCTGCATAAGGCCCTGCTTATACAAATGGTTCAGTTTTATTTGAAACAGCTTCTATTTATTTGCAAAGGATCTAAATCAAATGTGCTGTTCTTCTCATGAAAAAACATAGTGGCACATCAAAATAGCACATATGGAAACTAACCGCTCGTGAGCAACAGTCATTATGTTCCGCTCGAGTGCATGTGTCTAGACAGACTTCAGGTGTGGATGTATCAGTATCAGTGTCAACTAGGTGGGCTGCAATGTGTAATAGTAACAATGACGTATTGTGACATTTGTTCAGTAGGAAACAGGGGGTTAACATGTAATTTTTGTGCCTTGGGTTGTATCTACCTGGGTTGTATGTAAGTGGGTCCTGGTCCATCCAACCGTGGCCAGTGTGCCTGTGGATTCTTGTTTGTCTTACTGTTACACCTCCCATTGTGGAATAATACTCAGTACTGGGTTTGTCACATTGTGTAGATAGGAGAATATTTAAAAAGACCTATCCACACACACAACGTCATGTAAATCTGTAGATGATATGTTGTTCTAAAAATTCCCTGTCGTCAGGACAATTTTCAGTAGCATTTCTGGTCAAGCAGACCAGACAGGGTTGTTAATAGAATGTCCCCAATCAACAGTGGTACAAGATGTCCACAGTGGTACAACTGACAAACAAACACTGACCTAGAAGCTAGACAGTTCCAGCTGATTTCCTCATTCCAGCGTTCACCGATAGTGACCAGAAAAAACAACCATGCCAAAATTACATGGATGCCATCCATGTAGCCTTCACAGATTTGGACGATATGCAAAACCCATGCTACATGTAGGTCATGGAGTGTTTTGATGTCACCATGCGTCAACTGACTAAGTGTGCAATCATGTACTGGGCTGTCGTTTACAGCGACTGCAGTAATTGCAGTCGTGCATACTTCCCATAGTTCCAACAGGCGCTGGCCGGGCCTTCATTCAGACCGTCAGCAAGCAGGCAACCGTCATGCAACCTGCTTAAAAAGTCACCATTGTCATGTGTCATTAATGCTGTTGTCCCTGCATTCGACGATCTGTGACCCTACGACTTGTGTCGCAATGGTGACAGCGACGCAGTCAACCTATGTCCCCTCTCAATTGCCTTTTGTGACAGGTGTAGTTAGGTCGATGCTGTGTGACACATTTCACACAGATGTGCTCTGTTCCTGTCTATCCCAGCAAGTGTCACTGAAAGGCAGGTGCTATACATAGCGTGTTTGACTGGACCATTAACATACGAATATATGCACTTAAGACGCGGTTATGAGATAATATTCATCCTGGTTTCTATGATATGTTTAGCTGTTTTTGTGCATGGATGCTATCTTTGCATGCCCTGCATTCTATTGCTCCTGACACTGAGGGCAGAGAAATACTTTTGGAAAAGCAATTGGTGTAAATATCTTTGCTGGATTTTTGATGGATTATAGATAAGATCTTTGTTCGCAAACAACATGTGGCAGTTGAATTTAAAATCACTAAGATATCTGGTTTAAATTAGAATTAATTTTGTTTTGGTGACATAGTGACAGTTTTCTTCAAAACATGAATACACCATTTACATCAAGACAGTGTATGTGAATAGAAAATGTTTAAAAAATTGAAGAAAGAAAATTGTAGATCAGTTACTTTTGCAAAGGCTAATTAATTAATTAATTAGTTCAACCTTTGGACCATTCATTACAGTCACATTAAACATTTCTATTATTTTTGGTGCAATAAACACCCTTGTTGTGTGAAATTGTATCAATAACAACAGCTCTGTCACCAGCATGACTGGGAAATGGTAATGCAGTTAGATGCCTGTCACACACATGGACGCCATGATGAAGTATGATGACGCTAATAATTCCTGATTGCATGTGTGACAGTTCTAACCATCTGTTGGTCAACTAAAGCAGACAGGACAAAGCGGCAAGCACACACAGGACCAGGTGGTCAGCATTGTTGACCATGATTTAGTGAGTAATGTATTGGTCAGAGTGTAATGTACAGTTCAAATCAATACTGACCAGAATTGACCCGGCTACTAATGGCCCTGGACATTAGATGTTGACTGGTCATCTTCAAGGCAGCTCAGTTGAGATGATTAATAATTTGATCAGATGTCAGGAACTTACTGTGCTCAGCAGTTTGACTGATTGCATATTGACATTCACATATTATAGCCACGTGCTAATGTTCTACTTCAAGAAACTGGACTCCTAATGTACGTTGGAAGTGTTAATTTCTCATCAGGCTTCGCATGCAGTATCGAGCTGACTGAAGTATATTCTACTACTGGCAGTACAAGAGAGCATATACTACTGAGAGCAGTACAAGAGAGGTTATACTACTGACAGCAGTGAGTTTAGCCAGGTACAGCGGTTAACCATTCTATTTGCAAAGCAGACTTTTTATTATCAGTGGATTTATTATCCAGATGGACAGGGCAGGTCCATAAAATAAGTTTAGATGAGGAGAAACTGGAAGGGGAGAAAAGATTTATCAGAGAGACAGATAAGATGGAGAAATGTCATCTAAGGAATAGACTATAAGAATTAGCATTTATATTTGAACATTTTAATATGAAACAGCAATGTTTCAGTCCACCACCTGTGGATCTTTATTCCACACTGGTGTCACGTGACATGGGTCAGATTAAAATGCTCCAAAGTAAATGCTATTTCTTACAGTATATCCACATATTGGAGACATGAGCAATGTTTGCTATATCATGATGGAAGAACAAATCATTTGGCCCGTATGTGCAAGGATTAAGGGAACGTTTATTGTCCCCAGTTTATGGTGACCAATACATAAAACAATCTGCATAGTGGTCACCTTTAGTCCCAAACAGAGCGCTGTCCAGACATATGGTCTAATCTGGCCTCTTGACACTTCGTATTCTGACAGACTATTCACTGGACACCAGCTCAGCTGAGCTTCAGTACATGCTCTGTTCTGTTTAGTCCTACTCTCACCCAGGCTTTTATTGTGATTTTTGTCAAGTAATTCCTTCCACCAAGTTCGGCCCACTGTCGGGTGCTCATTATTCCATACGCAAGCTTGTTTACCTACAACTGAGTGAACTTTTTCAGTTGGTTCATAAGGATTAGTCTAAATGTATCTTATTAGCACACAACTGCTAAATTTGGCAGGCGCTTGACACCTCTTGTATTGTGTTCGCAGGAAATTAACTTAAGTCGTGAACATTGCCCTGTCATGTGTGGTGCATTGGTAATGTGTGCTCTGTGTTCATGCTGGTGCATCCTGTTAGTGTGGAATGAAGTATCAATGGTATTTACATGAAGCATACTCATGTGTAAGCAGAGTAAATACACTGATCCTCATTGATCTTGTCACACAAGTGGTTGCTACTAATCAGGGCCTGGAGAATGAATTGTCAGTTTTACACTGTCTGTTTAATCTATATTTCATTCAGTGTGCAATTGTACAATCCTTTCCTAGTGCAACCAGTGAGTTATGCAATGTGCCTGGGATGGTGGTGTCCAGGTTTCCTAATAGCCCATGTGGAGAGGGGATTATAAGGAGGGGCTGCCATAAATTAAATAGCTTGTGTCCAGATATAACACCTGCCCTGGAAGATGGTGTATTAATAGGATGACACCAATATCAGTTACCTGAATCTTGTGTCCATTTAAGTTGTCTAATCACCATAGATCACAACTGTGTCAACACCTTGACAATCTCCCAGTTCTGTTTATTGTCTACCAAATTTGTTTCATTCCCCGGTAACAAAATATTCATTAGGTCCAAATGACATATCCTAATCATAATCATCAGATTCGACTAATAGTTGATACTATTTGTCTGATCTTTACTGGATGGTCTGGCAAATGTCACACATGACTGAACATTTGTTCCATGTGGCCGAATGTTTGTTCCACATGGCTGAACAGTGTTCCACCTAACAGTGTACACATTTTATGTGGCTTATACTATTTATAAGTTATTTCTTATGCTTACAATGCAGTTAGTATTACACCTATAACTAAGCATGTTGAGCAGAGTCACATTTTGTCATGTGCCTGACCACTTGAAAAGAAGCAATTTTAAAGATTACTTGTGTATGTCTCTGGGCAAATATTTGAATGCTTTGAAGTTTGACACTGCTACAACAATATTACAATTAGCTCAATTATATTCAACTTAACACTTTCCTTTTTATCTGTACCCTTTCATCTGTGCCGCCATTATGAATTTGTCAAGTAAAGACACCTGAGTACATAATGATATTCACCTTGCACCTGGACCATCGTCATTGAACTTTGAAGCCTTGTTGCTTCCAGTTAATGGCCTCTCATACACAATCTTGAAATGTTTAGCCCCACCAAAACTTACTCAAAAGGAAATGAGATGAGTTGGTTTTATCAGTTATCACATATAAACTATTTCAGAGGGAAAAATATATAATATATATATATATATATATATATATATATATATATATATATATGCGTGTTAAAACAAGCATATATTAAAAAATAAGTAACACTGATTGTGAAGGTGCACCACCAACATGATAATTAACTTCTGAACAGTTACATTTATAGATAGCCACATAAAGATACTTGTGAAATATTTTTAGAATCTAGCACAGCCAGATGCCACAGAGCCGTGCAATATTGGTTGAAACTGGCAGTCCAGCGGACTGTTTATCGATCAACTTCTAATTATGCTGGTCAGTGCCACGCTCCGTATTCACGGGGAGGTCATATAGGGCCAAACATAAAATATTCAGTTCATCTGGATAATGAAGCTGACCTGTGTTGACCTGTTCCCAAATGTATGACAAAATCAGGATGACATGGACTCCGTGCATCATACCATGCTTTGTATTGTGGTCAGTGTCAAAGTCATGACCTCTGTCTTTTCTTCCTGACTCTTGTGAGGGGTGAGGTTTTGAGGTTTAGTCATTGTACATTAACACATGAGATTATTATTACCAAATTATAATATATGCCTTGATGTGATGTAAATGATTATTATAAATGTGACATAGTGTCATAGCTGGCTAACCTTAAAGCACATTTCATTGAATGTAAGAAACAGTTTAAAAGAGCAATTTGAAAAGGTCTCCATAATTATTATTAGCATGGGACACTGCATCTTGAGACTTCTGTCATCAACAGCCCAAACACTGGGACTAAGTTGGGGGGCTAATACAATAATAATAATATTTATTATTTTTAAAGCGTAATATCCAATGTGTACAAAGCGAATTAAAATTCACTCAATATGTATCATATAAAAAACAAAAACTAATAAACTGTAACATGTGGTGTCCAGTAACGTGGGTGCTTGAACATGTCTTGAAATAAAAAAATTAAGAATACGAATCTACTAAATTGTTTTTGTAATTCCCAGAATCTAAATTTTGCAATAGTACCTGGTTGTGTTACCTTGGTGTGTTCACTGATGCAGAACTGGAACATCTGGCTTATTGGTGGAACTGTGACATGGAGCAGGTGGGTTTGACATGCTCTGTCCACAGAGTGACAGGTGACATTCTTTGTTTCTGTCCTCCAGAGGGACCAAGGCCGGACTGCTGGTGACATGTACACCATGTAGCCAGTAGTAGTGGTAGTGGTGACAATTGACTGTCACAGTTAAGTAGATGTTGGTCACTTTTGTATGGCATGTTTACCTGATCAACACACTCTCACATACCTGTATATTTTATGAGGAGGATGTTTTGGAGTAGGAAAAAATAGGAGTATGGAAAGGAATAGGATAGATTTGAAAAAGGGAAGGTTCACTAAAATTTGGAAGATTAGAAATAAGTAAATAGTTATATATTACATTGATAAATTATGATGAAGGTTTGAAGAGTATCTCTGAGTGATCGAGTCTGAATTCACCAATAGGAAGAACAGAAAGTTGTATGGAGTTGATACGTGAAACCCACCCAGATGGGACTTGTCCAAACAGGACCTGTGTTCCTGCTGCACTGGGGAGGTCTTGACATGCAATGTGAACATGTCAACTCCACCTACATAATACATGTCCCTAGCCTTGCCACATGTGACATTTGAACAGGACGGCAGGAACAATGTAGATGTCGGCAGATCTATTAACAACCACGAATAGAGAGATTGATTAACACAGACAAACTAGGAACAGTGTATTGGAGGACACTGACAACCAGATATTGACAACCACAAGTACAAGTACATACTTCGGTGACAATGTGACCAGGAGCAGATATTGACAAGGACAAGTTGAAGGGTTGTCCCTGAGCACAATGCCCAGATGTCAGGGTCCTGAGCAGCAGATGGCAGTTGGAGCTGCATAAATTAGGCCTGGGCTTCTAACAACACAGCCATGTCCAGCCCCTTTTATTCCCAGCTAATAGAATTACAGTTCCGTGCAATTTGCCAAGGGCAATGCCACAATAATTGATCAGGATCTTTGCAGTAATGGATCGTGAAGCTGTTGTCTAGTCATAATGTCTGATTAGACGATTAGGGTAATTGAAACGTGTTGTTTGTACCCTGGGGCGGGGCAGGGCAGTGATAGAAGAACAATAGAGCACTGGACCAAAGCTGGTGGCAAGAGTTGAATTTCCTTTGTATATTTTCTTTGTTCTGAAATTGAGAAGCCTTTATAGCTGGTCGGGTTTTAGTGTCATTTAAGTTATTGTAATTATTATGCCATAACATTTTAGCATTAATTGTAATTACATAGTATCATAAACCTAAGCATATCATGTGATCATTGCTATTCACCCATATAATTGGATATGATCAAATCAGTGTCTTAATAAATAGTCCATTGAACTACCATTGAGAAGACCTCCTATTCGCCAATGACCAGACATCACAGCTGTAATTCTGAGTCGGCCATAATAATAAGGATTCATTAGAACTGTAACATGATACTGTATGGATGCTGTTTTACTGACAGTTGTCTGAAAACTTGAAAGTTATACTATTATCAAATATTTGCTGTAAATACGAATAGCAAAACCATTTGCAATTCTACAAACATTGTAGTTATAGCCTTATTTTTTAGTTTTGAAATTTCGTATCCTGACTGAAAGTATGTTTGAATATGAACATGAAATATGGTGTTATTGGGTGGCTATCGTTATTTGAAAATTGAAATTAGATAAATTGAAGCAGGCTTCAAATTGAATGTGAAAACTGTTTGTCAGGGAGATTGATGTTTAATATAAAGAATATTGCAAATGTAACATGGTATTGCACCGGAAATAATGACACTGCAAACTGTCACTGTATAAGCTTGACTTCATGTGTACCTGGATAGTTTTTGTTGGTGCTCATTAATGAAAGATGAGTCAAGTGCACATGTCTAGATGTCTTGATCACATGATGTCTGGCCAGTGGTGGTCACTGGGTGGCCAATGAGTGATGAGGTTTACCTACATGGATGTGTTTCTTTGATCTGTAAAGGCTTGATATTTTCAGCCATCTTGTTGACTTGTTTCTACTTGTGACACTATAAATATCTCTTCACGGTTCATTTAACACTTCTGTCCATTCCTTGTCTCTCTCAGCTCTATCTCACCACCTTAGTTTACTGTTACACGTATGTCGTTACTTAATTCATTGTTGTCAGATTATAGTTTTATCCACACTAAGTATTTCATTGTTCAGTTCACCTAGAGCAGGAATTGTGTGTACAAACCTGTACATGCATTTTGAAAATATAAATTGACTACCGCAAAAGATGTGTACCATGGCAGCCATATCAGCTAGAATAAGGTCTCCCTAAGTAAAATTGAGATGAAGAATCCTTTCTCAATAAATTGCTGTATTCACATACTTTATGACAGGTAACCAGTTTTCTTTCTTCCTTATGTTGATTTCAAGCAGTTTATGGCCTTGTTTACTGAAATAAACCATGTCCAAAGCAGTGGAAACTAGCACACTCAGTAGCCGACATTCAGGTAGTGACCTTGTTTTGTTGAAACAGAGAACCACCTAGCTTACAGGTAGACAGCCTCCCAGGTGACAGTTACCTGACACCTGTCTGTCACCTGGTCCCATACCTACCTGTGTGACAGGAGCAGATTGGCCCTGTCATCAATCCTGCTGGTTGTCAGTGTCTACGCACAGCTCCAGGTGTGCAAGGCATGTGTAACACACCTGTAAGTATGTTATGTCATTCATACCTGGCATACTTCTGAGTCTAACATTACTGAGTTTGAACCACCGTCTCATTGATGCATTTCTTTTTATGCTGTGGTGTGTCATTAAAGGTGACTTGACACTGGAATAAGGTCATGACCAAGAGGGACGAAATCCCACGAAAATTTGTTTAGTTAGTAAACAACGGCGATGTGTTTTAGCAAAATTTATGAAACTATGAATAACATAAAAGTGTTTTTAGAAATTTGCTGCATTACTGAGTAGAAATTGGTCAAAATACTGGCATGAGAAACGTCAAAGGACATCTCCAGCTGTAGACAAGCAGCAGTAACATTCAGTTGTTTAAAAAGTTAATGATTTGATTATTTGAAAAACGATGGACTCCCAAATTTGAGCATAGGAGACCACTGGACTTACACCAATTATCCATAACAATCGAAGCCTTCTTCACATAACTTGCTCTGACATACCAACATCAGCGTAAAGCAGACACGGGGCCGAGTGCAAAAATGTACTCGAGTACCAAGTACATCCCCCCATTTCTGGCATCAAGCAAACAAACTCTGCCGCACAGCCTCAGAGAGGACGTGGTTGAATACACATGGTTGTTAGTGTCGCTTCATTTGGCATTTCCTACAAATTTGCCCTGGAACAGTATAATTGTTGTTGAGTTCTGAGCCTTTGTGCATTAGAGCCACATTAAGAACCAACACTTGACAATAAATCTCCCAGCTAATGTCACCGCTGCAGTTCATGCCCTGTTCGTACGCCATCGATCACGCAAGCAACAAAGCCCCTATGTCATTTTGAGGTTCAACCATTGATGAGCTCATTGGCAAGTGGTGCCAATTGTAAGCATTGCCAGCACATTAGGGGCACACTGTGAGGATTTTGATAATCCTGTTTGCACACTCCATGTGTGTCACCTTGTCTGCTCTAGATTACTGCAGGTAGTGGTCAGTGGTACTGACCAAAGGCTGTTTATCTGATTGGATTATGGCCACTTCATCAGTGTATACTGATTTTTTTATTGGCATCTAATCCATTGCACTGATTATCAGATCATCTGTGTGTGTGTTGGACTTGGTGTGTGTGTGTGTGTGTGTGTGGGTTGTGTGTGTGTGTGTGTGTGTGTGTGTGTGTGTGTGTGTGTGTGTGTGTGTGTGTGTGTGTGTGTGTGTGTGTGTGTGTGTGTGTGTGTGTGTGTGTGTGTGTGTGTGTGTGTGTGTGTGTGTGTGTGTGTGTGTGTGTGTGTGTGTGTGTGTGTGTGTGTGTGTGTGTGTGTGTGTGTGTGTGTGTGTGTGTGTGTGTGTGTGTGTGTGTGTGTGTGTGTGTGTGTGTGTGTGTGTGTGTGTGTGTGTGTGTGTGTGTGTGTGTGTGTGTGTGTGTGTGTGTGTGTGTGTGTGTGTGTGTGGTGGTGTGGTTGTTGTGTTGTGTGTGTGTGTGTGTGTGTGTGTGTGTGTGTGTGTGTGTGTGTGTGTGTGTGTGTGTGTGTGTGTGTGTGTGTGTGTGTGTGTGTGTGTGTGTGTGTGTGTGTGTGTGTGTGTGTGTGTGTGTGTGTGTGTGTGTGTGTGTGTGTGTGTGTGTGTGTGTGTGTGTGTGTGTGTGTGTGTGTGTGTGTGTGTGTGTGTGTGTGTGTGTGTGTGTGTGTGTGTGTGTGTGTGTGTGTGTGTGTGTGTGTGTGTGTGTGTGTGTGTGTGTGTGTGTGTGTGTGTGTGTGTGTGTGTGTGTGTGTGTGTGTGTGTGTGTGTGTGTGTGTGTGTGTGTGTGTTGGGACTTGGTGTGTGTGGGACTTGGTGTGTGTGTGTTGGACTGACATCTGTGTGGGTATTGGACTTGACTGCGTTGCAATGCAGTCTGCGTTAAAGGGTGAACCCTTTGACGGGTTCTGGATGTCCTGGAGTTTATTTCATCTTATTCTTATGAACTCAAAGACTAGGTTTTGCTGATTGAAAAGAAATTTGTTCTCTAGCAGTGATCTTGTCACAGGGCTTTATGCAGGATAAAATTATTGCCAGTCACACGTGTTTTGGTGGACACATGGATGTTAATTGTTAAGCCAGTTTACAAACTTTTAAATGTGTTTGATGACCTGACATGGCCTACAAACACACATGTGATACCATTTTCACTCACTTTCAAGGCATAACTAACAATATCTATGGTTTTGAAAGACTTTTTGCTCATTCATTTTTTTACCCGTCCACCACCCACCCGTCCACCCATATTTCTACCCATCCATATTCGTTTTTACCCATCCAAATGATGGGTGGACGGGTCTCTACATAAAGCTGTCTTGTCACCACTGTCAGCACAAAAGGAGTGGAGTGGAACAGGAAACAGGATCCTCAGTTATACGGGAGCAGTTTTTTTGCAGTTTATGAAGATCTTTAAGTATAATTAAGACTTTTTTATATTAGTTTTCGTTATGATGCCTTGGTGAAACAGTCCGTTTGCAAATTAAGGAAGTTGTACATCTTGATTAGATATATCTTTATTACGCATGAATGTTGGTGTTTACCACAATATTACAGCTCAGTTGTTGCCACAAGTGATGCACGCATATTGTGAAGATTTAAGCCACACCCCAGGGAAAGCCGTCTGCATATTGCACAAGTATCGATGGGCGTTGCCCTCCTATATCAGTACACTCCAATAGTCATGGGACTGACGGATCACAGATTTGCTGACAAGGCTCAGCAAACTGATTGCAGATTTGTAGATTAATGGTCCAGCAACCAGCCAACCAGCAAGTGTGTGAGAGTGATAGAGACAATGATAGGAGGGATGGGGCAGTAGATGGTCCCATGAGACTGTGTGTTCAGCTAGGGATGACATGTAAAGAGATCAGGACAAATGTGGATATTGCGTCCAGAAATACAGTAAGAAATATCACGGAATGGAAGTTGTCTTTGTGTGGTTTTAACTGCCTCAGACATCGTACTGTTTATACATTGGACTGTAGATCTGTGTAAATGTTTTATGAAGAAATATGACAAATCTTTTCTATGTTACGTCCTTACGATGATAATAGTAGTACCAAAACAGTTGTGTGTGTAGTTCAGTCCAACTGCACAAACTTACTGAAATTGCACAAACTTTAATGTACTCCATAGATGCTTGATTTGCTGATTAACAACATGGTGCAATATACAAACCAGTGTAGTGTGTTGGTTCTGAATGAACTATTCAACAGAAGACTCTGCATTAACTTTGTAGTCACCCTACCCTGTCAGAGGCACTTCACCTGTGTGATAGTTGACAGGTGTTCAGAAATAGTGGTTAAACCACCATCTCAAACCTGTTATTACAGTGTGTCATCTATACAGGTGGGAGTAGTACACTGCACCAGTCAAAGGGGTGTATTTAACAGGAGGTGCTGTTTAGGGCAGGTTTTAAGTGCTGTTTTCATGAGGGTAAATGATGCCTACACGTGGATATGTTTTTTTGAGGTAATTAGAAAATTACCTGCTCAAAATAAGTCACTGTAGTCACTCAAGAAACTGAAATTGAAACTGAACAATCTGAAGCTTAGTGCTGTACAATGAAACACTGTTCCATCTAAAATATTCAATATTTCTGATAGATTCAGTAATTTGTGATTTAACCATTGATGTAGATGTGTAAGCACTAGACCTTCCCAATATTTATAGTAAAAATTGTGTTAGACAGTAATAACGATTTCAAAATTACACATTTGGTGATCATATACACTGTCATCAAAGCCACTTTTCAATTACAGCCATCGTCACAACATGCAAATATACTATAAATGTACCATATAAATGTACTATACGCACGCACACACCACACACACACACACACTTGTCACCACATAATTTGCCACAACTTCAGCTCTTTGTCTTGTTCTGCTGACTCGAGATTTCGTAACATTATTCAATAATTGCAGCTGTGCTATTGGCCAGTGATTGTGAAATTGTCACCCGCTGTGTCCAGCAGACAGTCAAGTGAGTTAATTGTATTGCATAAGGAGCAATTTCCTGCCGTTTTTCACCTGTTGAAAGACTGAAGTGTTGGTTGGAAATGGAGGTGTGGAGAACCTTGTAAATTGATAGATCAAGTCTGTTCTTGTAGCTAGAGTGTTAGAGGTGACTGTTTCGGTTTATCCTTCGGAAATGGACTTGAAGCAGAGGTGGATTCAGGTGTAAAGATGTGCACATGTTTCAAAAAGGCATAGCTTTATGTAGAGACCCGTCCACCCGTCATTTGGACAGGTAAAAACGAATATGGACGGGTAGAAATATGGGTGGACGGGTAAAAAAATGAAGGAGCAAAAAAAGGTCTTCCAAAACCATAAATATTGTTAGTTATGCATTGAAAGTGAGTGAAAATGGTGTCACATGTGTGTTTGTAGTCCATTTCAGGTAAACATTTCAAAGTTAACATCCATGTGTCCACCGAAACATGTGTGACGTGACTGGCAATAATTTTATCCTGCATAAAGCCCTGCAAAGAGGTAACTTCTTTGAGGTGTTTTGTATTTGACGATTTACGGTAACTTAATGACCCAATGATGTTGTACATAATGGCTTCATGAATATGTAGTCAAGAAGAGAAATTGGATATAGACATGTTGCAGCAAATAGGTTGAGTAACATAAAGAACAACATTTGTAACAAACACAATCATAATGCAGCAGCCAAGCCTTCGAGTGCCCATGATTTAGATATTACGAAATCAAAAAGTGTCAGTGATAAAGCACCTGTTTTCTACACCATCTTTGCCTTGCAGTTTGTAATATTAAGTGATTTAGGAAGAATTCACACGTGCCATATGTATGTCCACTGTGTGTTACATGGTGCCTTTAATGTTTGCATCGCATGAACCTGTGTTGTCTTTACATTGCCTCTACACCAGATGCTATCTTACTCCCACTGAATATATGCATATTCCCGCTTACCGCATGCTCCGTTAAACTCCACCAGAGCTAGGCTGGCACATCAGCATGAATAGTGTGTGCCACTTTGATCGCAAACATCATTTATTATTGTCTGTATCCAAGCAACGCGACTTGGGACGAACCGGGCACGCTCCACCGACTCGGTGGTCACATGGTCAGGGGAATACCATACCACTTCCTTTCACAGGTGTCACATGTGACTGTGTAAGGGTGACAGTGATCGCATTGGTCCCAGTAATGTTGGCAAATGCATTTAGCTGTGTCATTAGAGCCACCAAGTACAGTCTCCCGTAGATGAGTGTGGCGGTCATGAATTATTTGACTGGTGATGTCTGCACTGGCGCTGTGGCCGCCTCCCGGCCTCAGAGACTCAAGTACTACAGAGACAGACTATTGATTGCGTGTAGCCATGTGTATAGATCGTTGGCTGGGTCCGACACACCTAGTGCTGAAGTCTGCTGGCTGTCTTCATGGAGTCTCATGCACTGTGTAAGGTTCTGGTCCACTCTCTGTTTCCTTTGAGCTCTCTAACCTGTAGTGTTCTTCCTCTTAGTGAGGTCTAGTTCCTGTGCTGTGCTGTGCTGTGCTGTGCTGTGCTGTGCTGTGCTGTGCTGTGCTGTGCTGTGCTGTGCTGTGCTGTGCTGTACTGTACTGTACTGTACTGTACTGTACTGTACTGTACTGTACTGTACTGTACTTCCCTTGACCAAGTATGAGGTCCCTGTACCATCCCCAATTGTTTAACTTCCATCATCTTCCTCAAACCACCTCCTAAGTCCTCCGGGATGCAGTACAGAGGTCCATGTATTCATGCAGTCAGTCATCCTGGCACACAACTGGCAGCTTAATAAAAGTGGTTGTGTTTAATTGAGCACAAATAATACCATTCATGAGTTTTGGTTCAATACTTTCTTTGGATAAATACATTTGTCATAACAAAAGTGGAGAGCGACTACAGGTGCAATAAATGAAATATTCAATCAGTAAACATACATTGTGTTATTATGCAGCTGATCAGTTGACCAAACTAATGACAATTTGACAAAATGGCATAGCAAGATGAATGATAATGTTTTTCTGATGCAGCAGTGCATGGCACTGGTTGCAGGCCCCAATCGTTGTGATGTATCTGTCTAGACCGGCAAAAATACAGAGTTGTGTATTGCAGCAGCAATACCTTATGTTCTGAATGACGCTATGAATAACCTGTCTCTTCCATGACATTGGATGTCTGCTCTGCTCTTTGGATGTTGTCCATTAGCAGGAACAAGGCCTGGTGCCATACTGTCGGTGACGCTATACATGCCGTCATCTTGTCGCCAGTCTACTCATGAACCCAGATCAATATTGGTGGTTTCATTGTGAGTAATTATTTATTCTTGGCGTCCTGGCAGCCTGTGTAGTGGCTGTGGATGGGTCATTGGTGGACTCGTACAGCAAGAAGAATCTGTTCTTCAAAGTTTTGTTGTACAAGGGTGAAGTCAGACATCAGGGTTGTTGTAGAACTTTCCTGTAGTTACACTTCACTGCACCCCAGCTACAGTCCACGCTTCCTCTGTCCTTCATCGTCGTCTTTGGCCTTCTCAGATGTTCCTGTCTACTTGTGGTGTCTCTGCCTCAGCTCATGTTGATTGTCTGTTTACCTTCATCCACATCAAGTAGCCTCCTCATGAAGTCAGGATAAAGAGTGTGTGTGTATATATATATTTATATATATTATATATATATTCCAAGTGGCCCATTTGTAAACCGTCCCTGTCATGGGTCAGTCAGTCCTACTATGAAATCACATGACAGTTGATTTTAGATGACTTGTTCTGTCATTGTCCAGCCTGACACAGCAACAATTGTCTCCTGTGACTCTCCCTTGACCTACCCTACTGTGCACATATCTATCGGTGAAAACTCATCTCATTAACAACACTCATAGAGTAAACCGTCCTAGTACATATCAGACCTTCACGAAACAACATTAAGCAAAGTGGAAAAAACTGACATTAAATGAGAACGCTGAAACGTTCATGACAATCTCATACTGTACATACTGGCATAAAATACCCAGATAAGTCAAATGTTATTATTCAGATAATAACAATATCCATGGTAATGTCCTTGGGATATTTTTCCTGCTCTGCACTGCTCTAGCATTAGAGCAGTGAGACATTTATAAAGCGACACAATTGTTAATAATACATCAGGCGGCGGCCATTACCCATGTCTACTGCCGCGAGCTGTCAGAACATGTAGATTAGTCAGCATTTAGTGATCGACATTGTTTCATGGGTTGGCCTCTATGCAGAAACAACTATGGGGGTCATTTGGAAACATAACAAGTTGATTACCCTTGCATTTAACCACCCTCGTGGTCAAGTGTAATTGGTTACACTTCGCCACCCGTTATGGTTAATTGTAACAAACTAAACAATACTTGCACTTGTCAGCAAGGGTAATGCACTAAATCTGTTGCAACAATTAGAGCAGCCTAATAAGCTACTTACTTATGGTAGTTATGTTGTGTACAAAAAAGGTATTCCAGTGCATGTACACACATGGAATTATTTCGCCATCACTGATAAATTAATTGGAAAAAAGTGAAGTATATTTATTTTGGTTTGGCTCTGTAACAAGAAACATCACCATAGCACTGTGTGTTGTGTCAAAGGCAGATGTAAGGTATTGGGACAATTGTCCATACAAAAGTAGAAATCACTATGTCAATTGTACCAGTTAAGCCAGACTAATGTGCCACCTTTCATGCATAACATGAGTCAGAACATGGGTGCTAGTCTCATACCTGTGTCTTTCAAATACCTTCAACTTAATCTCTTACATTTACTTTACAGCAGGTTTGCATATAATGTTTATTCATACACAGTCTCAATACTCTGTCATGTAATGTTTATTCATACATAGTCTCAATACTCTTGTCATGTAATGCTTATGCTCATCCATTGTCTCAATACTCTGTCATATAATGTTTATTCATAAACAGTC
Source organism: Ridgeia piscesae (assembly GCA_025642075.2). Lineage (NCBI taxonomy): Eukaryota > Metazoa > Annelida > Polychaeta > Sabellida > Siboglinidae > Ridgeia > Ridgeia piscesae. Next base: position 246,200 of record JAODUO010000098.1, on the reverse strand, counting down.
TTAATACTCTGTCATGTAATGTTTATTCATACACATTCTCAATACTCTGTCATGTCCTGTTTATTCATACACACTCAATACTCTCATGCAGATCACTCATTGATTTGCTGTTTAAGGAACCTGTTCTTGTACTTTAAGATGAAGCTCTTCCATAAAAATTCTTTTATTTTAGTGTCAAGTCTTTGAAAACTATGCAGACGTGCTGGCTATGTTATCATATCTCGCATGGTGTGACTAATCATGTAGAAAATATGTCGGTTGCAGGGTAGTGAAAGACGTCTCTGAGAAACACAATTGAATGTGGAGTTCAGGGCGATGCTATCTTTTACCCAACATTCCTCTAAGATGACGATTTTGAAAAGAATTTGTAAAGTTATATTTAGAAGTGTTTATGACTTACGCTCAGGCTATGAAGCGCTTTTAGTATAAATTACACACTGACAGATTGAGATTTAAACTACTGATAAAACATGAGCATCCATGTAGATTAGGACAAGTTTTAAAATACTTTGAATCCGTAATTTTCTACACTTCTGCTGATGCAATCACTGAAAAAGATATACAAAAAAAGTGATAAAACTACGATTGGTTGACCACATATTTTCCTGAAGATTAGACATTTTTTGCAACTGAATAAAGGCAATCATGTGGAAGAAATTATTAGAAGAATGATGGACTCTTCTAAAGACATTCAGGTGAGTTCTGATCAAACATGTACTACTTCATTATCACTAGTATTTTATACTTTCTGATAAGAGTGAGAAACATATGTTGTCTCCCTAGATCTTGTGAATTTAAGGTCTCATGCGAAGGTTAGTATATATTTACCTTAAATATCCATGTTTATGTATCTTATATCTTTCCCAACTTGAACACTCCCCAAATATTTACTTATTATAAGTACGTATTCTCCAATAGTATTGTGATGTTTAGTAAAGTTATGTTTGGTGTCTGAGATCTTGCAGGTTGTTAACACAAAGAACTGCAACCGTTAATTATGAAAACCTTGCACCGCTTCTAATATGTTATTTACCTACACCGAGATGCTGTTGCATGATTTGATTTGTTTTTGTTGGTTTTCTTGCTTTATTTTTGTTATTTTGTCTAGTGATGTTAGTGATCCTGGCAATGATGCATACGTATAAATGTTGCCAATTATGTATATATATATATATATATATATATATATATATATATATATATATATATATATATATTATATATATATATATATATATATATATAAAGTTTAGGCAATATTTTAATTGATTTGTTAAACCTACTTGTCATCTGCTGTAATAGTAGTAGTAGTAGTAGTAGATTCCCTCTATTTTATTACTGTAAAACTAGTGCCTAAATTGGTGTGCCTATGCATGAGTGTTGCTAGTGTGGCTGTTTTCTTTTGAGTTTCCATATGTTTTGTTTTATGCCTCGCTGTTAGGATTCCATTCCACACAGTAGTGATGTTGGCATTCTTGTTTGTCATTCTTTTGTAGCTGTCTATTGACTGGAATGTCTTGTGTTAAGCCTGATCCATCATAAAACACTTCCGTCCAGTTTGCTTTTGTGCTAACAAATTATTAAATATATTTTCTTTCTTTTATTGACGTAATTGCAACCTGCGTGTTCTATCATATTTATCTCTACACAACATCTTCCAGAAATGTTCAGTTTATTGATTTTTAAATTACATTCGGTGCAAGGAACGGCAGCTATGATGGTAAACTTATGCAGTGTCATTAACATATGTTTAGCGTGCAAGCTAAGCAAGTTGTCCTAGTTAATTTTTCTTTGACAATTGTGGATTTTATTTTCCCACTAAACGGCTGTTCTCTTCTGCTGTTGCTGCCTGTTACATGGAGATATTACCGCAGCATCTTTGCAATCTTCATTCAAAGCTTGCCAGTGTTTTCAAATTGTGCAATATACTAGTGTGAAATCACTAACGAATCTTGCTGGTTTGACAGCCTGGTGCAGGCGCTGAAGAATGATTGATCACTGTAATAAGATTATGTGCAGTCGATAAATGACACCAAGTGTGCATCCTTGTAAGCAGAGACAAGACTGGCTTATGGAGACATTCTAGTCATACAGACGAGTGGCGTGGCAACTATAGGTGTCGTCAAGGCACGTGCGCCCTGCCTTGTGTTAACTAGTCTAGTAACATTAGTTTGTTTCTCATTTTTTGTAGGTGTTTGAGTCGATGGCACCCTCCGTCTCTCTCGATGTGGCTTCGTCACTAGAAGGGGGCAAGAATCGGGGGTGTGCCCCCCAAACAGCATGACCCAGACACAGTGCATTTTATTGACTTTCGTTACATTGTCGTTATTTTTTGTTTTCGTTTGATTTTGTTTGTGCCCTCGGTGTGTGGGGCATTGTTCCTGTTATCCTGAGTCAGCATGTGACTAGGTTTATATTTGTCATAAATAAATGACCTGCTTAGGTCGATAGCATCCGTTGTTATTGATTTTTAGTGCACGGAGTTTGGCAACGTTTCAAATATAACAGGGAATGTTGTGAATGTTAATGATGTCATTCGCCACAATTCTTTGTGTTAACCTGCGTATTGCCTTAGTCAAGATAAATACATATCTTAAGTTATAAAGCCTGTCTTACATGCAGTGGGTAAATAAAAAAATTCAAAGAACAATTGTGTTCCACTTTAATTTGCAATGCAACCTTGGAGACTAATTATCATAAATAATTACTGTCACGTGATTTTTATTTTATGGTTTTATAAAAACTCTGAATTCAACTTCTAAGGTTCTGTACTTGTTTTAGCAACTAAATGAAAGAAAAATACTGTCATGTATTTGAGGTGGCCGTTATTGCAGGATTGCATGAGTAGTTCATTGACCAGTATTTGACACCCAGAAACAAGAAATTGACCACAAATCAGTTGTAACTAAACAACACTTTTAGGCATCATTAAATATGGCCAAATGTGTCAATCTTATCTCCAACTGTAGAACTGTCAGGAGTTTTAGAGTCTCTTTGTGGGTCATTGCAGATAATAAATTGCTTGGCTAACTTTGCACAGCAGGTCTTCATTGCTCTGTTTGGAGTGTCATTTAAAAAAAAAAGTGTTTATGTCAACGTTATACACTAGATTCTGGACAACAAATGCCAAACAAAGTTGAAATTGTTTTACTGCTGACAAATTGAATGTATGTGGACCACTGTGGGCAGATTGTGTAGTATACTTCTGTGTTTCTCTTTGTATTGACACCAAGGCACAAACTAACAACCTGTTTTCTCCTTTGAACAGCTTGTAGTGGGGTGGAACTATACGCAGAGTCGACCAATGTTCCACTTGATGGAACCATTGTCATCACCTGTAGAGCATCAATTGACTTCTACACCTCTATGACACTCAACAAGATGTTCCCTGAAGACGCTCAGAAACCATACGTCACCATCTCCGATAATGATGTGCTTGCAACGCCGTTCAAAGCACTAGGGCGATATATCATGTCGCTCGCTGAGATTAATTCAGCAGATAGTGTCTACGATTTCACACTAACAATCACAAGTGAGTGACAGAATGAGTAAGTCAGGTGCACAGAGGGGACCTTATAAGTTAAAAGTCGTATACAATTTACAGCAATTCATATTGCTTCAGACTCCTATAGTAATTGTCTTGCTGATGTGGTATTTGTGCTGGCAAACTGGTAAGAAACTGGACCAACATGTTATAATGTTAATTGATCACATGATCAAGAACATGGCATCACTGAGTGAATTGTTACAACCAGACATTGGATTCTTTCAAAACTGATTTGTTGACACAAATCATGAAAATGGATAGTTTCATGAAATTGGTGATATCGTAAAACATGCAAGCTGAATGCTTCCTTGGATAATGCTCAGTGACACCTCAGGTTTGCAACTGCAGCCTACACAATATTTTCTACAATTATAACTTCTGGAACAGTACCAAATCTACAAATGACCTTTCCATAAATTTGGTTGCCATGAAAATAACATGTTCTTAGTAGATGACCACTGTTTAATGCATCTGCAGTTTTCAAAACTGACCAATATGGTATCTTACATTTAAGCATTAACTGTGTTTTTAATTAATGAAAATTTTAAATTGGATGATTTGTTTACAATTTGGAAGTTTTGGTGGTGCAGCATTCAAACTCCAATCATTGTCTATGGCATAGTTTGCAGACAGTACAAACCTTGAGTATTTTCACTTTGGCATTACTGGCAAATTTGTTCACTTTACATTACTCCAGTTTACTCAGCTGTTACATAGCTCAAAGCACTTTATACTTTACTCCCCAGCAGACAATCAAACACCATCTCAACTTCTCAGGGAAGCATTCAGCCACACTGCAATTAATGCGTGAGGACTTTGTGCACACCTGTGCAACACTCCATACCCAGGTGCATATAAAGAACTGGAGCAGTGTAGAGGGAAAAACTGACCTAAGGATTTACATAGCACCACGGAATTAAAACCTGGGTTCTTAGTCAAGCCACTCTGCCAATGCACCAATACCTGGCAGTAGATTGTGGTGGATTTTTGTATTCCCATAGTCTGTGTATTAGTCGCAGGGTATTCAATGTCGAGGTTGAGATAGTGTTTGATTGAACAGTTCAGCAAGGGAGTGTACTGAAAAGTGCTCTAGGTAGTTCCGTACAACATATATGTATATATCATATATTATATATATATATATATATATATATATATATATATATATACACACATATATACATACATATATATGTTGTAGGGTGTCACCTAGAGCACTTTTCAGTACACTCCCTTGCTATATATATATATATATAAACTTAAACCCTTACCTTACCTGTCAGTAAGAAATGAGTTGAAGCTCGATGTGTGACTGAGTGTCTTTGTGGTTGATGTCACAGACGCTGTAGTCGAGGACTCGGGCAACTTCACCTGCAGCACCAAAGATGACGACAAGAAGATGGTCACAGTCAACGTTGTCGGTGAGTGTCTACAATTACGCTAACAAACCAGCCATGCCTGTCTTGCCGCTGTTGTGCCAATGACCTCTACTGACCTCTGGAAAAAAGAAGGATCACTGGGGTCTTGAGTTGAGTGGAAACAACCCCAAGGTTCACTGGGTCTTGTATACTTATCTGTGATTACACCCTCTTGATTGCACAACAAATGCAATATGTTTGGGTTCAATATAAGCAGTTTGTAGAACACAGTGTCATGTGACTATACATGTTGTTAATCTTTACAGATGATAAGTGTGACCAATAATTAGATCTGACAACACTTTGTAAGTAGAATCTGTCGCGACATTTCAGCAGACACCTTTTTTAACATAATTGGTCATGAACTGGTTGGGTTTAGTGTTTTGCTGCATATATCATATTTGCGTCATGCACTGAATGGCAGAGTGGTTGTATGTATTTTTAAATGGTGATTCAGGGAAAGATATTCTTATGGCAGAATAGATAGAGATGGCAGAACATAATTTTATACAGTTTATACTCAGAGGCGTGATTATATAAATACAAACTACCAGACTTTGTAATTACACCACATGTGCAGTGCAGTACACTAAAAAGGAACCTTGCAAGTGGGTCGGTACCCCAGGTTCCCACCAGATGACAGTACTGACTGTCACTACTGCTGCCACCTGGTGTGATACAAGCATACCATTAGTGTGTTAATAGTGCAATGTAATTCTCCCCTAAAGGTGCATATTTCAGTTGTGCCAAGGCAGTAATGCTCATGTTAATTAATTTGGCTTGAATCACATTGTTACACTAATAGGCCCATTTTTAAAGTATGCCATGTAAAAAAGTTAGATGTCCCAAATTTAATTAACATGAACTGAACATTTTACATTTATGGTTGAGGACTGTCATTTGGTAGTTCTAATTATATGGACACCAATAAAAATAATTGTGTCTTTTTGCGAAGAACCATATGGGCCATCTGAATTTTTTCAATACCTTTTTTCACTGTGGGCATTGTTCATTTGCTGCCACTGTTTCTTGCATGATATTCCCTCTGGTCTCAATGTACCATTTGGCTGTAGTGTGTACAGCTGTACGTGTAGAAAATAAATAATTACGTGTGATCATTACATGCGGAACATGACTGGTGAAGGGACGGACTCACTGGTTGGAACACCAAGGCACGACTCTGTGAAGTCAGTGTGAAGAGACTGAGTTCATCAAAATAGGCAGCAAAACAACGATGACAATTGTAGCCAACGACACATTGTCAGAGCATTGGTGTTGAAATCCACTAGCGACCACCGCCTTGAAAAGTCATTCACCACTGATGTGTCATTTGTGTATAAAGCACTGCTTGACTACGAATAACCAAAATAGAGTTGGTACAAGACGGCTGTGATCATGGGTAATAGATGGTCATGATCGTGTATACTTGCGGCAGACATGACAACAAAGTAAACACCAAACGCTTATTGGACAGACTGAAACGCATTGAAGAAATTGTCAGATTACTGTGGTGCCTATGTCATCAGCCCTCTCACAGGTGTCACAGTAGTCCTTGTATGTGACACCATGTGCATGAGTTGACTGGAGACATAGGCAAACTAACAAGTAACAAGCAAACTTCGCAGTCGCTGTGTATTCCGCCAGCAACAGTTGGCCACATAGGCACATACCAGTGGGAGTGCTTAAATCACAGGCAGACTTGAGAATGGCTTGGAATACTGCAGCAATCCCTTGTGCTTTAGATTATGTATTCAGATCTGTAGAGACAGTCTCACTGGGAGGCGGGTTATCTTGGGAGAGAGGCAAGGGAAACTAATGACATTTACGTCACTGATGCACAGCTTTAAGAGTGGTGTAGTATTCCTTGTATGTCAGGGTATATGGGCTGGAGTTGTACTCAGAAAAATGAATACATTGATGAAGTGCTGGCGTTTGACGATGGTGTTAAAACCTTGAGCAAGTTTAGTCACTCGCTGTTGCTCCAGTTCACTCAGTAAATGAGTACCAGGCTATAGACAGTGGTGGACATGTGTACGAGCAGCCTTCGTGCATTAGTTGTAGCGTATGGCTGGATGCTTCTCAAAGAAGTTGAGACGGTGTCTGTTTGAACAGGTCTGCCAGGGAGTAAATTGTAAAGTGGTTTGAACAGTTCTGAGTACTGGATACTGCGCTGTATAAGAACTTACCTTTACCATTTTTATTTACTAGTTTCAAGTGTTTGGCAGTGTCAGTAGTTGTTGTGCCAGAACCTACAACTGGCTCCACCACAGCCATCAAAGACAGTTTTACAGAGCATTCACAAATGTCGTTTGATGTAAATTTGGAACATGTGTTCCACATTAATGCGAGTTTTGTAAAATCTGTCTCAAAACATTGGTGGTACAAGAGACACTTGCAGAAAGTATGTGTAACACAAACAGTAGATTTTGCCATGTCACAAATGGTACAAACCTTAAAACTTCTACACCTCTTTAACCAACAGAGAGTTTTTTTTAATGAAAACATCAGGCATGCACAGGCACTAATTTGATTGTAGTTACATTGAGATGTGCTTATATAAAGTTGCGTATCACGTTGTGTCTGCAATAACATGCTCCATATCTGTCCACAGTTCCGCCTGAGTCGATTGACATGTCACTGGGCATGGTTGATGGCACGTCGATGCATATCGTTGAAGATGGAGAGGAGTTAAAGTTTGATGGTGGCGAACACCGTCATGTCGTCTGTAATGTCCATGGTGGCAATCCTGCTCCGATACTCCAAGTGATGGCCGGCGACATTGACATCACTGACCAGTTCGTCATTAACAAACTGATGCTGAGGGAGGTCACTGCAACAAAGGGTCTCGTCATCCTCCGATCTTCCATCACAGCCGAGGCAAAGTCTCTACCCATGAAGGGAATCTACTCCCGCAAGCGGTTCCAGTGTGTAGCTAGATCGGTAGTCGAAGGTGTGGATCCAGCATCTGTGGGATTCACAGCCAAGTTCAATGGATGTGAGTTGTTTGTGTGGTCTTGGGATGTTGTCGCTAAGGTAGTGAGCTCATAATGAAATCCGCCATTAATTGGGGTATGTTGGTACATTCTAGGAACTTCACGAAAATGCAGAAAACTGCAGCAAAATGAGAGGGACACCGTGCCAGTGACACTGGGGATTTGTCCCAGTGGCGCCACATGGTGCTGGTGGTTTTAATTTGGAGTGGTGCGTTAGTTACTATGTTTAGCTGTAGCAGCTAGCTTATCTGGTCATTTGCCTGCCAGTAGGACAATTAGGGCGTTTAAATATACAAGTGTGGCGGGCAATGACTGAAGTAGTTCCAAGGTTAGGAATCCTTAGAAATACATAATTATTAAAGAGCATCTTAATTTAACAACACTATAGACAAGGAGAATACGGGGGATCAGGAAGACTTAACAAGGATAGAATTAAAAAAATGTGGACCTAGCACTGTCACGAAGAGACTTGTCACAATGTGTCGTGTGTCACAGATGCGCCAACAATTGATTGCACGGACACTCTCATCAGTTACGTGCACCAGACAAATGTGAACATCACGTGCAAGGTGACGGCGCGACCGCGGCCTGAGAAGATCTACTTCTATTACTACCTGATGCACACCAACAGCACCGTGGAGGTCCAGCCCGGCCTCGCACAGGGCCACTACAGGGGAGAGGTTCTCGACAACCCTGTAAGTCACCCTCAAGCTCATCAGCTTACCTTTAACTTGCCCATTGTCACGTTATGTTACATTATGTCATGCTATGTTACGTTATGTTATCTTACCTTACGTCAACATACTGTTATCTTACCGTACCGTACCGTACCGTACCGTACCGTACCGTACCGTACCGTACCGTACCGTACCGTACCGTACCGTACCGTACCGTACCGTACCGTACCGTACCGTACCGTACCGTACCATGCTGTGAGTGACTACTATCATTCTGTGCCTGATTTATGTCCACTTTCTCCCAAGTTTTTCCACCGATCCTCTTGTCCTGTATTACTGTTTAAATGCCTTTGTTTGAAGTAACAATCAGCCAGCTAATTGTGAGCCACTATTTGTTTTTGTTAATTTTTCCATTGTAGAGCATTGTATGACTTTCATGCTGGCTGTGTATTTAAATATTGCAGCTTATTAAAATAATTCCACAGATTCGATGTGGAGTGACCAATCAGTTTTTACATGACAATTCCATTTCCTGGAATCCTCTTGCCAAACATAACACAAGCAAGAGAATACGTTATAAGATGTCCATGATAAGATATTCTCAGCATGTAAAACAAATTAAATGCAAGGGAATAGTCCTTTTGTGATAGCTGTTCCATAGGTCTACAGAGGCATATGCTGCAGGTGTAGATTTTGTGGCTCAGTAGGCAGCTCTGATATGCACCTGTCTTTAACAGTGTGTACCAAATTCATCCTAGTTTTTCATCCTAATAATTGATTATAAATATTTGTCCTGATAATTCATCCTAATAATAGTAATATTATTCTCTTGCAGGAGAATGAGGAGACATTTGAGATGGTGCTCTTCATTGACCGCGTCTTCCCCCAGATGTTCCGCAACTATTATTTCGTTGCCGAGAGCTCATATGGCAAAGCTGAGCACACAATCTACCTCGAAAGAGGTAAGTTGCTACTACATTAAAAGGAGCATTGGTTCTCTTCAGTTATCGAAATGGAACATTGTTGCAGTAAATATTTCAGCATGACATATGCAGTGTTTCCCTTGAAGTAGACCAGATGGTTGAGATCTATACGTGGCATTGGTGTGAACAGCCCGGAGTGAGAGGCAGTAGTGGAAGATCCTGAGGGATGGGTTTTTTTGGTCGCAGAAGAGATCAGAATCTTTAACCTCATGGATTCTGAACCCCGATCTTTCAGGGTGTTACACTAGTGTGTACAATAATCGCTAGATGTCACTGGTTTTTTGTGTAACTCCATCAAATTATACCCGGATGTAAACCGCAGAGATTGCGACAGATTGACACCAAATGTACCTATATCGATCGATAAAAACGGCACTTTCTAGCAAAATCATATCGCTATTCGTGTTAGGTGATGATCATGAGTAGGAACTGCAGTTGTTTAGTTTGTATGTCCAATGATTCGGAGGAAAATGTGAAAAGAAGCAGCGATGTTGACAGCTGTGGTTGACATCGGCGATACTTCAGTCTGCTGTGAGCTGTCAAATAATTGTGCATTAGCCACAAATTAAAACTGATTTTTAGGTATCTTATTGGCCATCTAGTTTCTTGTCTGGAATGTTGACATAAATAATATTCTGATTATTTTTTCAATTTGTTTTTTAGTCACATGACACTAAGTTTGATAACACATTGTAGGCAAATTTATTCTGATTCATACAATATAATTTTGCTTTGTAATTGCATATGCTGTATTCCACATAGTACTTGTAATGGCAGTGCCATTTGGTGTATGAACTATTTCAACTCTGATTTGAGAAAGACAGGACCAACTTTGTGTTACTCATAGAAGATACCTTATGTATTGCAATGATATCATAACTAATAAAATAATTGCTTATAATTGTGAAGGAGTCAACAAAACAACACAAAACTGATTTTCATATTTTTTGTTGGCCATCTTGGATTTTTGATATATGTAAATTATATACTAATTAGTTTCAGTTATTCATTCAATAATGATGTATATAGATAATTCCTCTCTGGTTCAGATAATGTACACTTTTATGTAATTATGATCAACAGTTTTTACAATGCAGTTCATTATGTGAACCCATGTCTAGTCTAGTCAGTGTTGAGTCCCTGAGAAAATGAGGGCTTAAGAGGCTAAGTGATAGAAAGGCCAGAGGGTGATGCTAACCATTTTGGAGGGGTTGACAATGTTGAGTAAAACAATGCAACAGGTGATCTTCCCTGTCATTGTGGGAAATACTGCATATGTCACTGCAATTATTTTCACTGGAAATGAGATTGTGTCAGGAAGTTGTTTGATAGTCTATTGAGTAATAGTATATCATTACCAATAACAAATGCATTGATGATAATGGAAAGCAGTAATGTAGGATGGATCAACTGAAGCAATATAGTTTTAGAATAAATACGGTAGCAATTCTTTGTAGAATTTGTTTTCGTTATTTTGTGGTTGCTGAAGCAATCGAGATCGTGAACTAACATTATTTTCTTTCAGATCGATCGCGAGAAAGTGCCGAGGCTGATGCGAGCCGCATTGGAGGGGTTGTTGCCCTGGTGGTCTTGGCCCTGGCCGCCCCACTGTTGTCCTATCTATGAGAGGGCAAGATGACGTCATAGCAGAAGAACACCATGAGCACTGTTCCACAGACAAGGAGAGAAAACACGCCAAGAGGCAGCGCCATTGTATCATTATCAGGAGAGCATTTCTCGTGACGTCAGCAGGTCTACTGCTGTTCCACCTGCCCTATGGAACTACTTGTTGTATCGTCCACTGTTTGCACTGCATTCTTTAGTTTTCATTTCAGAGTAATCCAGCATAGTCTTGTTTGGCATCCTAGCAACCCGAGGTGGTACTTCAGATTGAACGAAAATATATGACGATGAACGAAAATATTGGCGTGTCACAGAATAGGGAATAGTTGGAGCAAGATGTAGAGTTGATGGTGTTATTACCCAAGGTTCCATAGGGCGCTGTGTTTGTGAGTGGATGTAACTGATGTTCAGGTGCCATGTTTTACGTATTTCATTTTGCTTTTAAATAACCCTTTGGTGGGATTGGATAGTTTTGCTAATAACCATCATGGATGGTTCGTTTTCAACATTGGTCAAGAGAATTAAACAGCTGTTTATCATGTCACAAAACACTTTCGCATGTGTGATTTGACGCATTTGTAGATATGGTGTGTTGACGTTTTCGTAAGGATTCCGGAAACTTTAATTTTATAAGCTGATTCATTGTATGTCTGATGGAGTGTGTAGCTTAACTGTTTTGATTCATGCGTGTGTGAGTGTGCGTGTATACACTTAATGTCACTTGTTTACACAGCTTTGGAAATTAGAAATACACTGTTGTTGACGTGATGGGCGTGGTTGTGGTGTGCCGTGTGTCAACTGGATTTGTTCTTGAGTCCGCAAATTATCTGTATTCTGGCGCGAGGCAGATGCAGCCATGCGTGTCCATGTGCACGAAATGTTATAGCCCTTACTATGCAGAAGGCCAGCCGTAGCCGCCTGTCTGCCCGTGCGTGTGTGTTCTTGTTGAACGTGGCAGGAATTTAATCGATGTACATGCTGTATTATATACATGTGTAGTGTCTTGCTGGCGTTTGCACGGCACGCGTTTCACCTGAATGCCGCCACGGTCGCGTGGTGTTGAGTTCACGTAGTTGTTGGCGTTATTATCTCGGTGTCTAGGCGGCTTCGTGTCTGTGTGTAAATAGAGATAGCGGCCGCACGCAAGCGAAATATCGATACGCCTCGTGGCGCCGGGAGAGAGCCGTTGCTCTAATTTTCCTGCGTCACGTGTCGCAACGAATGCTGACACTTTTCGGTTCGTTTGCGCGGAAGTTCGTCTCAGATGTTGTGGAGGAAGTGAATTAGTTATCCGGCGAACGGAACAGTGTCTGCAGACGGAGTCTGGGTCACCGGAATAGGTCTCGATGTAGTGCGGTGGGTAGTGCTCGCTGCCGTACGTTCGGGAAACGTGGTTGGTTCCACGCGAGCGGTGTAGATATTTTGTAACGCGGACACTTTGACTAGTTCCTCGCGGACATTGCAGCAAGCATTTACTGTACATATAACAATGTTGTAGTTGTTGTCTCGTACACATTACGATGTCGTAGCTGTGGTTTCGCGTCCTCTTGCCGCAGTAGCCGTTCCCTTGGCGTAGAATACACACTTCCGGTACGCGGTCCGGCATGGACAAGCGCAATTCGCGCTGGCACTTATTTTCGCAGTGGTTTCCAGTGCTGCCACCTGGCGAATATCAGCGGCACTCGCTAGATAATTGATTCCTGCTTACGGCGCCGTCTGCAGGCCACCCGCTTACAAATTCTCTCGGTATCTCTTATTCTGGCTCCTACCTTTGAATAGTTAGTTGTGTCCGTAACGCCTTTTGCCCGTCGTTGTAGCTGATGCGTGTTTTTAGATGTGCTTGTTTTCCCGTTTGCTGCCATCGGCACTGATTGTCTGTGTGTCTGCCCAGCTTTACCTCCCTCTGAAATAGAGTAGTTCTTTTTCTTAGCGCATCTCGTAGTGATTGGATCCAGACTGTAGTTGACTAACTATATAACATCATATGTGCGACAGTGAAACCATTTGCCGTGTTCGAAACAACGCAACTGACGCGATTGTGAAACGTTCGAAAACAGCCTCGTCGTCTTGGACGTGCGGCTTAATTACGTCTTGGACGTGCGGCTTAATTAAGTAATACGTAGTCCTGATATCGCTGTAGCGTGTGTTACATCGGTGTCCTCCTTAATTAAGTGTTGTTTTTATATAATGACATGTACATACGTCTCCATTGTAACATACGTCTTTAACTACTACAGAGAGCGTGTATATTTTATTGAAGTTTTATCACGGTGCTTTCCGCGCCCGTTTCCATTTACTTTCCCTCCATTGGTTTGGTTCGCGTGCGTTGTATATACTCCGGACAGGTGAGGCACGGGGGTGGTAGACGCAGTAGTGTCAGGGCCGCCAGCACCAATCGCCTTGTCACTTATGTGCAAAAACGACGTGAAAACATGTCAGTTTATAGCGACACCAGTGATGTACGATTAGCGTTTGGTCTGGAAGGAACAGCCGCGCGACGCGAGAGGGAGGCCGCCCTGCGTACGCCGGCAGTGTTACCCTGGTCCTGGCGTCCGCTAAACGGTCGCTTCATTAATCGGACTTAGTTTCTCTCGTCTTGCATGTCGAACGAACGCACACGTTCGTGTGTCCGTTGCGATTTTGAATACTTTTATAACAACGATGTAGCTTTGTTGGTTCCGTTTTAAAAACTGATTGCACTTCTGTTTTGTTACCGCCGCGTGTAGCAATGGGCGAGAACGGTTAAGGAAAACAGCATAGGTGTGTGTCGTATATCGATCAATATTGTATCACATCCATCTGTCGATCCGAATTCGATTCTTCGTCTGATTCACGGCGCTGCACCTTTGGCAATAACCGCAGGATCCGTCCGTTCATGTACACGTCGGGCTCTGTGTCGCGATGCACTGTGGTGTAGAGGTAGTGCCGAGACGACGTATCATTGGCCTGAAGTAGAGTCGACGATATGGCTGTGTAGATGAAGATGTTAGACAGTTGGAACCCGATGTTGTGAGTCCTCAGTACATTGTTTAAAGATAACTTAGCACGAACGTCAGTGTGTTCACGTGCTTTACCTATGCGGCGAGCGCTAAACAACGACCGTGACATAAATCTACCAGAGATCGTTGAGCAAAGTAACCGCAGCGTGTCGTGACAAAAACGTAGACAGTGGATACATATACGAGAGTTTGTTGAATAAAATTGTGCTTTCACAAAATACACTGGCATCTCTTTTGTTGTATTTTGTGTTAGTCGTTCAATTTTTTTTACATACACGTGTATACTTTGCATGCATGGCCGCAACATGGGGGCACAATAACGTGTTTACTGTTAACATAATAATAATAGTGTTGCGTTTATTGTTAACACTGCGTATAATCGAGGGATGTTACAACAAATACATGCATTATTGACATCTGTCCTATCGTAAAACAGTATGAGTCTTTTCTTTACGGTTGGTTTATTCAATATAAAAATAAAATGTTATACATAATGAACTTGATATAGAGTACATAACATATAAGGGTGACACACGAAAGTGCACGCACTTTCTTTCATTGTGGTCCTTGGATATACAGACATACAAAACATACCAATAAATTATGAAATAACCATACTAAAATAAACAATGTAAATAGTAGCCAATACACATTAAAAGGCTTTAGTGACGACAATGTTGATAAAGGAGGGAGAAAGGCTATCTTACGTTTGAAAACTGACTAATTTGATTCATATTGTACCACGCGCGCACGCGCGCACACACACATATATGTATATATTATATATATATATACGAGCTGCGTTCAGCTGGTTCGGTTAAGATAACTGATTCCGAGGAAAGCAACTTCTAAAACATACCATTAAAAACTAGAACATTATTAATTCTCCATGTGAAATCAGTAAGAGTTGACAATGCCAGTATGGCCGTAAGGAACACCATCAACATCTTGGTGACAACTCAGAACCACCCTAGACCGGATATGTTTTCTCACAGAAGAGACGCACGCACCTAACACCCAGTGACGCTGTGGTTACGTCTCTACAGGTGGCGCCACAGACACTCCACGTTTATCTCTCGGGAGTAGGGTGTTTATGTTGTTTCACAGATAAAGATGCGTTTAGGTATCTTCTTTCTGCGCGGACCTCCCATACTTACGGCCACACGCAGGTCTGTCACAGCGCCACGCACATTTGCGGGTACATTCACTGATATCAGATGGCACAAACCTTCCATGGGCACTGCTATTTCATTTCTGTAAACTACCATTCCGTCGCTGTATATTACGACGAAAATTAAGAGGTGTCTGGCGCCATACACCCACAGAGAATTAGCTAGGTACGCTGTCCGTGTCTGGTGGGTGAAGAAGTCAGTCATGTTGCTGTCGGTGAGACAACCGCTTGTCTAATGGCCCATGCAACAGACGGCAGTTAAAGGCATTCCGACACAAACCGTGTCCCTGTGCTACGGTCCCACATGTACTGTAGTGTTCGTGGCGCGGTAATGTACCAGCATACAATAAAGCCAAGACAAAACCTCGTATCCCGTTACGTGTAGGCCCAGTGGCGTGAAACCGTCGTAGGTGGGGCTCGGAGACACTGCTCACGTCCGCCTGTGCGTGTTCATTGGAGCGAGCAGCGAGGGCTATTTTTTGCCTCATTACAATTACGATGTACCGATTATTGTGCTCCTCACTACAAGGTGACGTCACTTTATACAGTTCAGCGGTGAGAGACGCTATTCATTATTCAACCACCATTATTATATTATTACTACCCTAGTCTCAGGGTAGTAATAATGCTACCCTTACCGCAGCTCTTGTCCCACGCAAGGATGTGGATGTGCGCCGAATGCTTGGGACTTCTTTGCACTTGCCGTCACGGTCCACTGATTTCAGGAGCAATTCAAACAACGAGCAGTTCACTGACACGCGTGTCACTTCCCCTCCAACCAGTAAGTAGTGACAGGTATATAAGCATGAGCGCTCTTACGCAGGGCACAACACCGAACATTTTAAAGCTTGCAATGTTATTGGTGAACACAACGCAAAAGATGATGATTATTATTTCCCGTAGATAATAAATACGCCCTAATTACATGCCAATTCAGATATCAAACCCTCTTGCATTGTAACCTCTTAGTTTTTGTGAATTTATACGCAACATAATTGTTTTAATAATAGTAAATTCTATTATTCCACGTGAATAAAAAAGTTCTTTATATATGGATAACAAATAAATGATCATAACTGTACGGTGGCAGACTTCCACCAAGCAAAATCACTATACATTACAGCGTTATAATATCCTAATACGGCGTTATAACGCCAAATTATCGCGTTATAACGCCTAAGTTTACGGCATTATAACGCTCTATTTTACGGCGTTATAATGTCCAATTGCTGTGAATTAACATTCTATTAAACGTGTTATAACGCTATATTATGGCATTATAACGCCAAACATTACGGCGTTATAACTCCCTACTTTAGAGCGTTTTAACGCCCCAAGATTACGGCGTTATGACGCACTAATGCATGACATAGTTTCACTAGTTAAAACGCAGTACTTAATACGGCGTTATAACAGCAATACCGCGTTATAACGTTAAAATAGGGCGTTACAATGCTCTAATATGGCGTTGTAACGTAATAGAGCGTTATCACGCTGTATTAGGGCGTTATAAGGCGATACAAAAAATACTGATTAATAAAAAAATATTTTTGAAATCAGCCACAATATAACTGAAAATGTCGACTGTGTTCGGTGACAATGTCGCGCTTCCATTTATCCGGGAGTTAAATAATATCCGGGTGACGTTTCTGCGCATGCGCGATACATGTAAAATTATCAATGTGCTGCAAAACGCAAAGCATTTATAGCATACATACAACGGAATGTTATTTACCTTTCCTTAGGTGATTAATGTGAAGAATTGCTTAATAATATCATGCGATAAATTGAAATATTACATTACTGCCACGGATTATGGCGCACACAAGTGATGCGATTTGCGTTTACTCTCAACACGTCTCAAAAACCTGTTTGCCTCGTGTTAATTTGAGACAAATAACTGCTGACAGTCTGTATACGTTCGTTTGCTCACGGTGTCTAATACATATCAGACTAAATATGTACATAGACTGACATTCAGCCGGTGGCGTTAACGTACTTAATGGTAACTAATGACAACGACTAAATCACGCATGCGCAGAAACGTCACCGGATATGTTTTTAACGCCCGGATAAAACATAATCGTTACAACGAGCGGGTGTTGGCTTCAGTCGTTGCAGGTGTACACGGTCAGTTCTCCATCAGCGTCGAAGTGTCCCGGACTCACGCCCACATCGGCGACGACTTCCTGGCGTCCTGTCGTGTCATCAACGAGCAGAGGAAGCCGTTCTTCATCGTGTGGGAGCGCAAGACAGACACCCACACCGTCCAGTTGGCGTCGAGCGAGCACCTCAACAGCGACTTCAAGAGCACGGGCCGGTACTGGGCCAACCGGACGAGAATCGTGGGCGGAGACATTGGAGACATCACCTTCTATATGGGGATCACCGGTGGGTTATAATAATATTGCATTTTATTTGGTACATCCATTATTGTTCGTGGTACTTCAAAACATAATATTAAGTACTATTTAAAATATATAAACAGTGTATCTGTATGTACTATGTAATAAGACGAATACTAATGTTTTATAATAAATAATAAACAGTATATATATATATATATATATATATATATATATATATATATATATATATATATATATATATATATATAATATATATATATATATATATATATATTATATATATATATATATATATATATATATATATATATATATATATATATATATATATATATATATATATATAGTCTGTATATATATTACTTAGGCTCCGTGACGTGGCAGCACTTTTCAGATAACATTTAAAAGCCGCCCAAGGCTAAGTGACCAGACGATGTTTTCGGCAAAGCCGAGCGAGAGTCGGTTAAACGAAATTAAGATTCGCTTGGCATCTCTTAACAAAACCTCGCTCGGCTGTCTGACTTTACCGAGAAGATAGTCTGGTGACAAATATTCTTTGCTGATGTACCCTTATGTCACTGCTCGAAGACGTCAGACGGCCTTACTGTTTGGGATTGATTAACAAGTTTGCTTGTATAATAATAATAAAAAATGACGTTTATAACGTATGCATGCTTTTGATAACGAAAGTAATTTATTAAATACATATACACAAAATAAACAGTAGAAAAGTAAATAATGAGGTGACAAAATAACCAACAACAAATTATAATTTCTGTGTATTTTGTATGTGACACATTTCAAAATATTGACCTATTCAATAACTTTAATTTTGAATAATTTTTATAATATAATATTATTCTTTTTTTAATATAATATTATTCTCATTACATTTGTTCTATCAAATTCGGCCTGAGAACCAAACAGCATCTTTAACCTATTCTCGTGTAAAGCCCTGACGGTGACATTGGCAGAACATTAATTCTTCAGGATGTTGCGTGGGGCTAAAACGTGCTGCCACCTCGCGGCGTCCGGATGAGGATATACTTCGCTATGTTTGAAGAGCTTCAGGGCAGCACGCTATGTATCAATTTTATAAACAGTAATAATTTACAGTTACTTTGGTGCATTGCTATTCTAAACCTGCACCTTGCGGTCCTCTTACTGTGAACCTGTATCACGCATCGATATCACGTGATGTGACTCAGATTCTGGCCATCTACAACCATATAATTCCGCAAAAATTTGGAACAATATCTTTTTATTTTTGTGTGATTTTGAGGCGATTGTCAATTGTATTCCCTCCTCAAACTACACGCCAGCAATATTGTTAGAGCGATCACTAGGACAACCTGAAGTCGTAACGTGTCGTCTTACCGTTGCAGCACTAGAGGGCGCAGACTCGGGGGAAATTGGATGCAAAATTGAGCAAGAGAACATAGAAGTGTTCAAGGAGCTGACGGTGTTTGGTAAGTGTAGCAAAGTAGGTGTCATCAAATTGAGGTTACTACTACAATACAGAAGGTTCAGTCTGAGTGAGAATTACGTCGTTGTGTTCCGGGCATCCACCGTCACTGCACCAGCAAACACATACACTGGCTTCTGGTCATAATATATGTCTAAACACGTTGCGCCTTACGTGTAACGTGTTCTGAATTAGCGAACTTTCCTGAGGTGCGGAAAGATAACGGCGGCCTGTTATTTTAGACGTTATTTTGGCACACGTCAAGGTAGTATGCGCTCGCATGTACCATTGGTATTTCCATTTTGTAAGAATGTTTGGACCATTCTTAGGACACTGTAGTTACTGACTTATGTAAAGCGTGCATAATTACATGCACGCACGCACGCATCACACACACGGACTCACGCACGCTTGAACACATACTTGCACGGACGCTGGAATACACACATGCACGCACGCACATACACGAACACGGATGCGCCGCATACACACACCCACACACACGCACGCACGCATACGCACGCACATACACGTACCCTTACATAGCCTCTCACACACGCACGCAAATACGCACGCACGCACACAGAAGTCAGACAGTCAGACAGTCAGACACACACACACACACACCACACACACACACACACACACACACACACACACACACACACGCACGCACGCACGCACGCACACACACACACACACACACAGTGATCCCGCTCTTCCTGCCTTGCAGTGCCCATTAAAGCTGTGCAGCTGACGTCCCAGTACAGCAATGGCACCCACGCCGTGGCCTATGTCGACGGCCAGGTGGTCGCCTTCAATGAGGGCGACTCTCGCCGTGTCTTCTGCCACGTCAACGGAAGGTAAACCTGCATGTCGCCGTGGTGGTCAGTTCGTGATGGTCAGTGGGCTATCAGTGAGACTGACGCCCGTTTTTTCGGGTTTTAGGCAGGTCGATACTGCGTTACAACATAATTTGGTTGTTACTAATTACCTGATGTGTTATAATGGGAATTTGCAATGTCTTAATAAATGTATGGTATCAGCTCCTAAGTTTTATTCTTTTCGTGTAATATTACATTCTTATGACTACAACATGCATGTTGAAGCTACTTTAGCTACTTTATACAGTCCGGAACAATGTTCGCAATTTGAAATGTCCCACCAACAACACGTTCAAATGGTAAACACAACATCCAGTTCCAAAACAACATTGAGTGACAATAATGCCGAGGCGAGTATTATCTCTGGTAAATCCTGTTTTGTGAGTTTTATATCATGTTTACTCTAATTAAGAATGGTGTGATCTATTATGTGTATCGCTGTTGCCCTTAGTTACCCCACTCCGGAGATCGCTGTCATGATTGGTGACAAGATCCTGACAGGGAACTTCAACCAGAAACTTCGCCTGGTGAAAAAGGGAAGCGTGAAAGGGCTGCAGGTGGGTGAACTAGTCGATGAGCCCAACAATTTAGCAACCTGTACCATCTCGGTAAAGAATATTTAACAATTGGTACAACTGACACCCCTATTAATGGACGCTATTTAGCAACATTTTACAAAAGGTATCCCTTTATCAATGTCGTGATTTGGTCAAAGGTTTTCCTCTATGCTCTTGTTGTATGTGCGTGTAAAATATCTATACGCTACCATAATATTTACTCTGATAACCATTATGTATGATAACTATTAACCAATATGCAATTGAATTGAATTCGCTTTCCTCCGCGAGACAAAAGTAATTCTGCAACGTTCACAAATATACTTTCAACGACGAGTAATATCGAATCTGTCGACACAAAGAACTTGACCGTGGCCATCTGACTTGCAGGATCTCACGTACGAGGTGACTTTGAGCAATGACGAGCTGGTGTTTGATTACGCCTACAACAACGAGATGCTCAAGTGCGTAGCGACTCTTCCTGGGTCTGGATTCCCGCCCAAGACAATTGGCATTGACGTCGAGATCGCTGGATGTACGTAGGCAGCCAGAATACTGACGACTCATTGACATAATGGACAGAACAGGACAGTCGTTAGCTGTAGTAGCGATAGCAGTATCAACAAACATACCATGGAAACATCACCGTTACCATTATCAGGCTATTCGTTATGACATATTTCATTGACATGAACGTCTTTGTTGCTTTAATTATAACCACATTCGCATTAACACTCAGTATATACTTTTGTTCTATTCGTTGATCGCCCTTTGACGAAGAATAATATAAAATCTCTCATCTAAGGTTTTCTTTCGCGCTAAAGCCATCCAATTGTCCCATTGTCGTTCTCTTTCTTCTGTAATACACCCCCTAGTCTGTCTTTCTCCCTCTACCCCATCCCCACTCCACTCCGCTCGCTCTCCCTCCTCTCTCCCTCTTCGACCCCTCTCTCCCTCCCTCCCACCCTCCCTCCTCCTATCCCTCTCTTCACAACCCTCTACCCTGCGGCCACGTTACAGACAAACCCAAGTTCGAGTGTGAGGACACAGTCATCAGTCGCATCCATGAGGACAGCCTGAACATCACGTGCGTCGTGCACGCTGACCCTCCCGTCAGCAAGGCCAACTTCTACTGGAGTCGCTTCAGCTCTGGGGACGCCATCACTCTGGCCAAGGGGGAAGAGAACGGACACTATGCTGCCTTCATCGTGCCTGGGGTACGTGGACGCTGCGGCGACTGTCGGCGCAATTACACACGTACAACACATTATGTCTGATATCTGTTGGAATGGTACAAATGATTGGGTGTAGTTATCTCGTGGGTGGGTATCTGGTAGGAGGTACAAATGCTTGCTTGTATTTATATGGTGGATGATACAAATTATTGGGTGTAGTTATTTAGTGGGACGGTTCAACTGATTGGGTGTAGTTATCTGGCGAGGTGGTACAAATGTGGTGTGTAGTTATCTGGCCAGGTACAAATGATTGGGTGTAGTTATCTGGTGGGGTGGTACACATAATTGGGTGTAGTTATCTGGCGAGGTGGTTCAAATGATTGGATGTAGTTATCTGGTGGGGTAGTACAAATGATTGGGTGTAGTTATCTGGTGGGGTGGTACAAATGATTCGATGTAGTTATATGGTGGGGTGGTACAAATGATTGGGTATAGTTATCTGGTGGGGTGGTACAAATGATTGGATGTAGGTATCTGGTAAGGTGGTACAAATGATTGGGTGTAGTTATCTGGTGAGGTGGAACAAATGATTGGGTATAGTTATCTGGTGGAGTGGTACAAATGATTGGGTGTAGTTATCTGGCGAGGTGATACAAATGATTGGGTGTGGCTATCTGATGGGGTGGTACAAATGATTGAGTGTAGTTATCTGGTGGAGTGGTACAAATGATTGGGTGTAGTTATCTGACGGGATGGTACAAAGGATTGAGTGTAGTTATCTGGCAAGGTGGTACAAATGATTGGGTGTAGTTATCTGGCAAGGTGGTACAAATGATTGGATGTAGTTAACTGGCGGGGCGGTACACATGAGTAGGTCTAGTTCTCTGTTGGGGTGGTACAAATGAGTGGGTGTAGTTGTTTGGTGGGGTGGTACAAATGATTGGGTGTAGTTATCTGGTGAGGTGGTACAAATGATTGGGTGTAGTTATCTGATGAGGTGGTACAAATGATTGGGTGTAGTTAACTGGTGAGGTGGTACACATGAGTAGGTCTAGTTCTCTGTTGGGGTGGTACAAATGATTGGGTGTAGTTGTCTGGTGAGGTGGTACAAATGATTGGGTGTAGTTGTCTGGTGGGGTGTACAACTGATTGGGTGTAGTTATCTGGTCGGGTGGTACAACTGATTGGGTGTAGTTATCTGGTGAGGTGGTACAAATGCTTGGATGTAGTTATCTGGTGAGGTGGTACAAATGATTGGGTGTAGTTGTCTGGTGAGGTGGTACAAATGAATGGGTATAGTTGTCTGGCGAGGTGGTACAACTGATTGGGTGTAGGTATCTGATGAGGTGGTACAAATGATTGGGTGTAGTTATCTGGCAAGGTGGTACAAATGATTGGATGTAGTTTTCTGGCGATGTGGTACAAATGATTGGGTGTAGTTCTCTGTTGGGGTGGTACAAATGTTTTGGATGTAGTTATCTTATGGGGTGGTACAATTGACTTGGTGTAGTTATCTGGCAAGGTGGTACAAATGATTGGGTGTAGTTATCTGGCGAGGTTGTACAAATGATTGGGTGTAGTTATCTGGCGGGGCGGTACAAATGATTAGGTTTAGTTCTCTGTTGGGGTGTTACAAATGTTTTGGATGTAGTTTTCAGATGGGGTGGTACACATAATTAGGTGTAGTTACCTGGTGGGGGTGTAAAAAATGATTGGGTGTAGTTTTCTGGTGGGGAGGTACAAATAATTGTGTGGAGTTGTGTGGTGATGTGGCACACATGATTTTCTGTTGTTATCCGGTGGGTGATACCATGATTAGGTGAGGTATTACAATAATTGGGTGTGGTTATCTGATGGGGTTGTATAAATGATTGGGTATATTATCTGGTTGGGTGGTACAATCGATCATGTGCATCGTATGTCTTTGTCTGATTGTTTATACATCAACATTATTCATCCATGTTGATTCAATTTGAATATACAATTTTACATTAATTTATATTACCCATGATCGAGATATACCCTTAATGCCGGCACAGAAAGGTTGGGTTGGTTGGATAATAATAATAATAAAGAGTGACATCATAAGATCATAACATTATACCTATAGAATAAAGGAAACAACAACTAGGCCTTTAAAGGAATGTACAATAGATATGATGTTTGACGTCTTCAGCGCTCCGTCGAGGAGATCCACATGGTGCTGCGGATTGACCGTGTTTTCACACAACACTTCCGGAAGTACTTCTTCCACGCCGAGAACAGCATCGGCAACAGCACCTTCGCCGTCAGTCTCAAGCAGGGTGAGTCCACTAGTGACGACACTTAAAACGCTTTTTTCTCGAATCGATTTCATGCCTAAATATGGTGGTCGGAACGATTGCGCCGGAACAGGCGGAACAAGCGCTGGAACGGGGAAGAATGGACTAAAGCATATCCTTTTGCTTCGAGTGAATCGTATACTTATTGTGCCATTGAATAATGACACAGTGTAACTCATTTGTTATTATGAAGACATGTATAATAAGGTGTATTTTTGATCGACGGAACGACGACAGAATACATGGAATGACATAATCAATATGTGGAACGGCCATTACAAATCGTCCGTGTAGTGCTATTGACGTTCCATTATCGTTCCGTCGCATATACCCCCATTTCATCGCTCCTAAGTCTCCTTATTCTATAAAAAAAAAAATATACTTTATCGTCATATTAACATAAGAGTTAAGGAATATTCAGCGATAGGTGAAGTAGAAATTTCCCATGAAGCACACATATATGATCCAGGTCTATTCCAACCTGTTCCGGGGCTCGTTGCGGTAATTACAGGGCCCCATGTAATGTGTGAAGTGTTTGAACAATATCCAGTTCGTTTACAACAAGGGTGCCGGCTCCTAGGTTTTATTTGTTTCGTTTAATATTACGTTCTTATGACTACCACGTGCATGTTGATGTGTACCTCATACAAAATTGTGTCTAACACTAGTAAGCTCAGAACAATGTTCGCAGTTTCAAAGATTCCACCAACAATACGTTCAAATGGTAAACAAAACATCCAGTTTCAAAATAAAATGTATTGCAATAATGCCGAGGCGAGCAGAGTTACCCGAATACCCGTTGACGTTTAACTTTCCCACGTTCTAGGCAGCAGAAGTCCTATTACAAACTATTGCTCTGCCATTTCTGAATGTCCATGTGACGGTGTTGCAGAAGGTACCTACGAACTGACAAGTGGCACGAGCGCCATCTGGATGTCGTCATACACACTACTCGCGCTCGTCACCGCCGCCAGGCTGCTGTGAGTCGACCACACCACGCCTGCATAACTGGTTGCCATAGGGACGGGTGACGTTATCCTATCACGTGACCCATATCGGTTGTGGCCAGACAGTTTCCTCAACACAAAGAAGCACGTTTGCTGCAATTTCCAGTTAAAGATGACGTCAACTTGATGGTGATTATCAATTCTATCGTCGCTCGCTGGTTACTCAATCTACCATTGATTCCTAAAATGTTACTGGGCGCCGAAGAAAATGTACTGTGAGTAAGCTTGTTTTCGAGCTTGTGTTTCGGTCAATATTGGCTACTTGTTTAGTGTAAAGGAAACGCCATTGCGCTCTTGAAAGCTGGCGGATTGTTGATACACAATCATTGATACTAGTCACTAGCGGCGGTGAGACGGTGGGAAGGACAGAACGGTAGACACTTGACATGTGGAAGCGGAATCGTTGGATTTCACATGACTACGTTTTTGTTTTTCATGCAGGGATGTATGTTATGCATAATTACTTGTTTCTTGTTTTCTTGTTACGCGTTCTTGTCGGATAGCAGAATAGAACACGATCTTTACAAAACACATTCCAAACAGATCACCTCGAACGAAATGTTACAGTGTGGCAGCTCACATTTGTTGTTCTCGGTTGATATGTCTTATTCCAAAGTGAACTTAGCCATCGATGATAGTGTAGACTAGGTTTACATTCTTCCTAGGCCATATGCTTGTTAGAAATACATTGAATTTTCGTTGTTTTGACCCCGGGTGATTCCATTATCAAGTACAATGTTCCATAACAAAACGGGGTGGTTCGACTTGTTGCCGAATCTGGTATAACCTAAGAACAGCGAAATTCTGTATTATGATGTTATTTATTTATTTATTTTATGTATTGTGTCTATTGGGATGTCAGGATCACATTTTTACAAGCGATGACAAATGCATAATATTGTGTTGTTTAGTAGAACGCTTTTAGTACCACGTAGACTGAACATTTTGAATGAAGAGGAAACCTGTAGAAAACATAGTGTTAAAGGCGTTATGTGACATGGCGTGTACTGGCTAATCGTTCTACAGGTTATTGGGAGTCAAGATGTAGTGTTGCCATATGATGACCAACAACCACCTATGATCTCTATATAGAGCTCAAACGACGTCTTTGACACTAATCTATCTATACAGACATAAGTGGCAACGCATTTTCCATGACACTAGTACGTCGCTGTGTCAGTTGCGCCTGAGTGTCACATAAATACAGCCGCCATAACTACGTTTTGTCGCAGTCAGGACCTAAACTCGGTTGCTGTCTTTGCGGGTAATGAGCATGTGTTGTTTTTACTTCATTGTTGTATTATGCAAGGCACATACTTATTGTCATCATTAGACTATTCACGCTGTACTATTTTGATGTGAGTCGAACTCATGATCAATATTTTTATGTAATGAATCCCTTTCGGGTGAAATGATAGCTTTGTGTGTACAATAGTTCAAAAAGAAAGGTTTGTTGATGTAGAATTAGCTTGTTAGAATGTTACCAAGGATATTGTGAAGGTTGTTGGCATTTAAAATTGTCTGGAAATGTTAATTGTTTTATAAGCCAGATGTGCTACCGCAGTTGGTACAGCACGGACTTGTAACGTTGTATTATTAATATACTTTTTAACTGCGGATTCCTGGCCAATAAGTCATACTTTAACTTACTGCAATATAAAACTTTTATCAGGGATTATTAAATGACTGTCTTCGTTCGCTAACAAGCTTAATCCGTAATTAATTAAATTTCATACACATTTCAATAGAGTATATATTCAAAACATATTAGAAAGTATTGGTTGAAAACCACTTAATACCTCTGCTTGCAATAGGCGTGTTCTTTTTCAGTGACGTCACGAAGCAATTTCATGTAGCAACAGAGCGTTGATTTCAGTTAGAATTCGCGCGTGCAGCAGGTTTGACCATAGACTTAGTGCGCGGTTTCGTTATAGTAGTCATCTGTATTTTCCATGCCCCATTTAGTGGCTGCGTAAGTACTGTATAAGCACATGCTCTCTCACCATAACTGCGTGTCGTAAGTGTAAGTGTTCCACATTGCTTGTAGTGAGTGTATGGTCGCTGGCAGTCATTTTGGATCATCCAGTGTGCACGGCTTGACGACCATTCGAGGTTTATACGGACTGTAGAAATGGTACCGCATCTTTCGATTAGCATTTTACATATTAGATTGGCCTTGTGCGTAGAATATAAAACATATTTGTAACTTCATTATTCAATTTTAAGCATGTTGCCTCTAATTACATGGTTTTAATATTGATAGAAGCATTACCGAAGATCCTTTATCAATAGTACCTGCACATAGAAAACCGTCTTGGAATGTGTTAAGAAAAGGATCAACATTGTCTTTGCATTTATAGATCTATGTTACTTATACCTATTAATATTATTGCCGAGCTATTTTGATCCGTGTCCACCGGGCCGGCTATTTGTCTTTTCAAATTACCCTTGTGTTAAATCGTCAGATGAACACTGTTCTTTACGTCATCACAGACGGATTCTCTCACGGATGGTTGTCTCACGCTAGTAGTGATTGAAGTTATTCTGCAAGAGACGGAGCACTGTGTATTTAAATAATAAAGCATCATTGAGCCATTTTACCTTTTCTTGTTGCCTTTGTGTTTTGGCGTATCGACCCTACCCGGTTGATTCGCTGTTTGGTCACTTCTGCACCGGACTTCGTGGTTCACACGAACCAGAGTTCTCGTGGCATTGTCTTGGGCGCCGAGAATGAACATTTGGTCTGCAACTGCTACTCCAATTAACGTAGTTTGTACTAATCAGGAGGTCAATATCGATTCCGTGTTCGATAGAGGTCTATTTGCCAGACATCAGACACTATGGTTTCAGTTGGCACACAGCTTCAGCAACAAGACAGGTAGACAGGTAGTCACTCTCCTGTCGAGTTATACTTGCGTGTTCTCAGACCATGCGGAGAACTGCCATTTAAAAAAATGAAATTCAACCCGTTTGTGTCAATCTGAAAACGTTTCAACTTGTCTTCCAATCTGTTCCTAGGTTTAAGTAATGTTAATAATTATTCGGATTAAAGTTTGTATGCGTATACTTAATACATTGAATCTAGGCCTATATATGCTGCCTGCTAATTAAGTTGTGTATAGTTACTTTATTAAGTTTGTAATTATGTTGGACATTTTAAAGGTGACCACCCGAAGGAAATTCTAATGGTAAACATACATATATCCAATTTTAATAGAAATTTCTTGTTAAATCAAGAAACTATTTATCTGTTTTATGATTTGCAGCATGTCCTTTTAACGTTTCCGCACACTTATCCTATGCAGCTAGGTAGACTACATGTCACAAAGTCAAATGACTACGCTGGCTAATTTCGGGTAGATGAACTGACAATAAACGCATAAATATACTGTCCATGTAGACTCTATAACCATGCATCTGTCATCAAGTGTTTCGTAAAATAACCACGTAAACTACCAAATGATGACCTTTATAAAACTGGCGACTCAAACCGAACTACGCTGTCGCGGTTGCCTAAATTTTATGATGGCCGAGAAGGGCCATCGCGTTTTTGTGTGGCAATTTTCAGCAGCATCGCATCGCGTCGCGTATCGTTCATCGCATCGCGCATCGCATAGGCACTGCGAATATATACACACAAAACGCGATGGTTCTTCTCGGTCATCATAGAATTCTGTAATAATGTCACTGCTAGCAATGGTCTGTATATTCTGTTGGTTATATTACCCACCACGTGGCGCCACTATTGTGTCGGTCGGTCGGCTGCGGAACTACGCCGAGAAGACAGTCTGGTGAGTCTCCCGGCTTTTGAATGTTTATCCGCGTGATCTATACAATGCTGCCACCTCACGGACACTGGTTAATCCTGCCGTAATTTCAATTTTTATAAACAACTTCAAATTTGTATTTCTATTTATTTTGTGTTAATATAAGTATAATTTTAAATAGTTCTTTTTTATAATACAGTATTATTTGATAAAAAGGTATCCTTATTTAATTTTTATGTTATTCGTGTGGAGCTAAACAATGCTGACACCTCACGGATACTGGTTAATCCTGCCGTAATTCTCATTTGGTAAACAACTGTAAATTTGAATGTTTATTTATTTTTTGGTTAATATAAGTTCAATGTTGAACACTTTTCAAAGGATATCATTATCTTATAAAATAAATCGATATTTTAATTTTTATTTCGTAGTTGGCCTGAGAGCCAATCAGCGTCTCTACCCTAATCTGGGGTAAGGCCTAACAAATGCAGAGCCTTTCTTTCCCCAGGCGGAGTTGAGGGGCTTATATAAGTGCTGCCACCTCACGGAGCCTGGGTAACCGAGGCTAGCAATGGCCTAGCTTAATCTCCGTGATGTGGCAGCACGTTTGATCCTACTACTAGGTCTGGGTTTATTATGCGTTTGTGACCACCAGGGCGGCCTTACCCAAGAATAGGATAGAGACGCTAATTGGCTCTCAGGCCGAATTTGAAGAAAGAAATAAGGGTACTCTATTTATCGTATAATATTATATTATACAAACTATTCAAAATAAAATTTATACTGAAACATGTCACAAACAAAATAAACAAATGGAAAAATATGTCGTTGTTAGTTTTTCTTGTCATTTTTATTTTGTACTTTTTAATTTTGTATACAGATATTGTATAACTTGTTTTATTTATCACAGGCATACATACTGTGTACATATTATTTCTAGGTAAACCTTCCAAAACAGTGATGCCGTCTGACGGCTTCGAGCAATGACAGTACGTAAGGGTTACATAAGCAATGGGCTTTCACCAGACAAAGTTACGCATCCGAGCGAGACTCGGTCAAAAAGCGAGTCTACATCATGGCATGTCAGTGAATATACGCGCAATACCCCATCCATGTACATTGGAAGGACGGTAGTTGAATCAAGCTCATAATAAACTTCGCGGTAACATGCGTGTGAATAGTGTTGGCACCCGCTCCGATTCCAGGCGATAGCGTTTAGGTTTAGGCTTATGACTAGGATTCGATTGGACGTACATTTGACAAGATTGACAAGTATTTAGTATTTACACGCATCAGTAGATGGATGGTAGCAAAATGTCACGCGTCACCCCTGCACCCCGCTGTCCGCCGTGAAGTCCTTGACTACTCTCAAGAATCGTTGACAACAATGTGTTTAACTTCCCAAACCACCGACATTTGCAGGCAAGCGATGTTATTTGCTGAGATTATCTACACAATTCCTCAATGCAGTCTGCCAAAGGGTACTGCAACTGATGTACAATTAACTAATACTGTAACCAGCAGCGCCCCCTGGCACGCGAGGGTGGTCCACTTCGCACTTTACGGGCATTTTACAACTTTACTTCTGAAGATCTTCTTGCAGTTAGCTCAGATATCGTTCAGCGTTGTCTGTTTTAGACACATACGTATACCGCATTTAATTTCCACTGACGAGGTGGTCCATAAGAATAAGACGTATACAGTCTACACAGCATGGATGGTTCGGGGGTCTTTGCCCCGTATACCTTTGGAACATTCCTTGTAGTCTCACATGCTACCTCGACTATTGGAACGTGCTCCAGTTGCAGCGATCCTCAATGGGATTCAACTGGGCGTACGTGGTGAACCGTATTCTCCAACACTCACCCGGTTCTGACACCAGTGTCTGCTTACACACACAACGTGCCCGGCCACCCTCTTTCTGGACCCATCCCAGCTGGTAGGACTATTATTCTGCGATAGTCGACGAATCTGAAGTCTCCTGCTATAAAGGTCGTTGTTATCAAGTATGAGAAATAATAAATCACCAGCAACGGTATTTACTAAGATATCTCCCATGAAGTGGATCAAACGGAAACCTGTGCATCAGCTCTCTTGACAAACTTCGGTGTTTGATAAAATCTGCAAGAAACTGAAGTATAATCTTTATATTCTTATTATTATCACGATTACTGTCTCACAGGTTCTTTGGTTACCTACTTCCATACCTATGGTACGATTTTATCCACTTCAAATGTTTTTCTCATCTTACATTTTAGATTTTTATCTTTTCGTGAACAACAAATTATATATATATATATATATATATATATATATATATATATATATATATATACACACTCAGATGTCGTTCATGTATAATGGGCAATAACGCGAACACACACATATATATATATATATATATATATATATATATATATATATATATATATATATATATATATATATATATATATATATATATATATATATATATATATATATATATATATATATATATTAATTATAATTATAATTTATATTGTAACGTAAGAAACGGCGACGTACTAGATACGTAAATTGATGTATCCATTACGTCATAACTGGTTTACATCACAATCAAAATTATGCGCATGTAATCCGTCAAGTTTTGCCTTTGTCAACAATGAAGATATCGGTTATATATGTGAATTACATGACTACTGCGACAGGACACCTTCTATATAGTGCAAATATTACTGCATACATGTGACACTTTGGCAACTTTCATTTAGACTGTGTCATAAAGATAATCTTCTAAAGCCAGAATTTCAACACAAATACACGATGAAGAGTTTATGTTCAGGCAGCCATTTATGAACGCTTGACGAAGTCAGCTAGACAACCTGGTCACGTGAAGGACAATGAGGTACCACAATAACTAATCCGACAAAGGGCACTCTAACGCAAATAGGGTCTTTGTGCCGACTTTTACATATTCTTGACGTGTGTAAAATGCGGAACGGTTTGCGGGACGTTTTGCGGAAAGCTTGTTTAAATCATCCTACAATCAGCTGTTGAACTCGCATGACTCCGAAGCCTTATATATAGCTAAATGTGGATATAGTCTGACATGACCGTCAATGTGAAGGCATAATATGTACATTAATGTACATCTACAGCCGATGGAACGTGTACTGGTGGCCCGACGACAGGTGTGCTGGCTCGACGCCGGAAAGGATGGTTAACATCATCTACAGCTCGCCGTATGTATCACACGAGACTGCTACTTCACACATAGTTAAATATTGAAATCGCATAACATGTCCATCAACATGAAAGCATAATGTCTACATTAATATACATTTACACTCGATGGAACGTTGCGTGACATTCGATCGAATTCAATGCAAAGATTGTTTTGGCTGTTCTGTCTATTGAGCACACATACGGCATGCCCACACATACAAACTATCGTTGGCTACGCGCCTGCACGGTCAATAACTATACCCTTCATATATATATATATATATATATATATATATATATATATATAATATATATATATATATATATATATATATATATATATATATATATATATATATAATATATATACATATATATATATTATATATATACATATATATATACATATATACATGTATGAAAAGGTATTTCACCATATAGGGAAAGGGTGACATCATTGTTTTTATTGTCATGGTTTCTGTTAATAAAAGCTGTGCAACGATATCAACGCGGAAACCTGGTCATGGTGCAGTTTCTTTTAACAAGTAATTACATGCACCATAATCCAGACTATAATAACATTACGTACACTATTTTATTTACAATGACCGTCATAGGACAATGACTGGTTTCACTGACACTATCAAATGTGTATATGTAACCAAAATAAAATAAAATTCAATAACATTCATTATTTTGATAAGTAAACACACAGCAAAATTCACCAAGTGACACACCAACCTTAATTGCGCGGCCGAATACGATACAATATAACATATTTTACCCGCCTAACATATAGCGCACACTGGCATTCATTGTCATTGATTTTACTATTAGTGCAAAACAAATATAAATGATGTATGTTTTGTAAGACCATGTGATCGGTTCGCAGCAAGAAAACGCGGGTCATTTCTACACCATCTCAGGTGGATACAGTGGATAAGGTTGTTATTGAGATAGAGGGTGAGTGAGATATAAGCTGTTCAGTCGTAATAAACCCGGTATCGGTATCTGCAAAAATGAAGGTTGACCGTGTAGCCGCGTAGCCTGTGTCTGAGCTGTGGGTGTGTTCGACAAAGTCAAGACCAAGAACATGTGATCAGTGCACGACAAAATAACCGGGACCCCGTCATTTCTACTGTAAATGTGCAGTAATGTAGGCATTATGCTTTCATAATGACGGACATGTTATACGATATCAATATTTAACTATGTGTGAAGAAGCAGTCTCGTGTAAAGCATGCGGCGAGCTGTAGATTATTTTAAACATCCGTTCCGGAATCGTTCTAGCACACCTGTCGCCATCAGTCGACGTTCCATCGGCTCATTCGGCTGTAAATGTACATTCACATTGACGGACATGTTAGGTTATAACCATATTTGGCTATGTGTGAGGTTTCGGAGTCATGCGAGTTAAACAGCTATTTGAGGATGGTTTAAATAAGCGTCCCGCAAAACAAGCAAACAAATCCACGTTAGTCGCTAGAGGCGCTGATACGCAACTAAGGTATATTTGCGTATCAGCGCCTCTAGCGACTAACCTGGATTAGTGGAACCCCATTGTTCCAAGCAACGTATTTATCGTGCACGTGCAGTTAAACCGACTATGTAGACCAATTTAACCCAGTGTAAGCATAGCTCAGAATGACGCACTGCTTGTCAGAGTTGCTCAGCTTAACCTACTCCTTGAGCAGAAATCACAGTAAATATGTTGTACCATATGTCCCCCGCTGACATTTTGCCCCGACGTGTTACTTATTCATTTACGTAATCGCGTAGCCAACTCAGATTTTGAGCTCTTGACCTTACCGTCAACAAACTATAGCGTATTGATGTAATCCCTAGTTTCTTTGCTATCAAGTCGATGCTTTACTAATTGGACTCTATTCCCGTAAGCACGTGTACGATCATAGATGCACACACGCATACACCGGCCTAAATGCACGCACGCACACGCGCACGAAACCCGAACGTACGTTACGTTTTCCAAGATAAATTACATGAGCAAAACAGATGGTGATGGATGGTGGTGACACTTCGCTAACTCGGGGACTGCAACAAGGCTCCTGGTGACCAAGCCTCTCCTGTAGTTAACTTCCCAAAGGTCTAGACATTATTTGTTGATATGTATAGTGGTCAGTGTACAGAACTGATAGACAAGAATGAGACATCCGACTTCTAACTTTAAATGCATGAATGTGTACATTCTGGAGCAGGAGTTAACTGGCATAACGACAATCGAAGCCGGGATTACATTCTTCATGGTCACGTGATGACAACATGAAGTTAATATGTAAAATAGTTGGTAACACAGACACACGTGATGGTGAAATTCTGATTAGAGTCAATTTAACCACAAGCAAGATCCATGCGTTAGATATGCAGGAAATGTGTTGTACTCTATCAAAGTTCGGGGTTCTCCCAAGTAACGATACCAGATTTGCCTTGCCGGTTGAAAGCAGAAGGCAAAATGGACAAAATATATCAGTTTAGTGTACGATCACTACAAGAGGTATAGATTGGAACCGACTAGACGTTAACATAGTCCAAGAGCCTTATAGCTAAACATAATTTCTATCAAGGTAAAGTCCACCGGAATAAGCTTACTGTATGAAAATGCAACGGAGACCGTGGCAGTATGTCACATGGTTAACGTGTACCAGTACTGCGTTCTGACCCATATATCAAAATAAATGCACAGGATGAAAAGATTTATGATAATTGCGTAGGATTTCACGCCATGTTACAATGTCTCGAGCGACACAGCAGTAATAAGCTTCATACTCGAGACGTTGTATTTCGCCTCATACATCAGGAACCTCGCCTGGCCGTTACTGTTTCTGATGCGACGGTCGGCACCTTCACAAGCTGACGTGCGAGGCTTCTGTGTATTGTTTCAGAGGAACGAAACCTTACATCAAAAGTAGACATAAAAACAGGCCTTATGAATGTTTAAAGAAGCAACAGCGAATTATGCCTCGTTAACAGCGGACGACATTCAAGCATCCTTTGTGACGAAACTAGTTTGCATAACCAGACGTTGACGACATGGCACGTGTTCAGGAATACAAATTCGCTACATGTCTTTTTTATGGAACAGTGTTCTTTTTCTATGTAGTGGGTTGCTTTTTTTAACAGAGAACGTTAATTAACCATAATTAATGGTGGTGTATGGTCGATAGGACACTCGTTTTCTAGAGTTAACAACGACCTGACCAGCCATTTAACGCGCATTTACGCTCGTAATCGAATAACTACTCGTTAGTCATCTTCACATTGACGTCTTCCATACATGATGAGCGTGTCTCTTCTTTCACCGGGAGTCATCCAAAGATGATGATTATTAGCAGGAAGTGCGTTGAATCAGTTTTACTCAGAAATGAAAACGGATAGGGAATAAAATCGGAAAAAACAGAGAGGAAACTCAGAGGGAAAGAGAGAGGGATACAGAGAGTGAAATGGTTAGGGAAACGGAGATGGGAGCAGAGAACAAAACAGAGAGGTACAAATAGAGGGAAACAGATAGGGAAACACAGAGAAAAGTAAAGAGGAAAACAGAGATGAAAACATGGAGGAAAACAGCGAGGGAAGTAGAGAGGGAAACAGACGGGGAAACAGGGAGGGGAAAACGTCTTCTTCCACACACGTTATGGTCACGTTGAATCTTTGACTCACTGTTGTGATTATACACGACGCAGGTGAAGTTTGTAGTTATATACAACACGAATGTGGTGATAGGTATAAATGATAAGATCTGAGAAAACTGTGCTTCATCGTGACTCGGGGTTGTTTAGATTTTGGGATGTAGGTAAGCATCAGACTGCTGGTTCCATAGGCGGATACCAGTTTGAAAGAAGGAATGCTTCGGCACATCAGTCCTACAGTTGGCGGTGAGACAGTGCAGATTGTGTCCTTCTGTTACCAGATGGAAGAAGTGACGTGGCTGCTGATATGTCTACTAGATATTTACGATATCGTGACGAAAAAACGGAAGAGCCACCTATTGTAAATGACCTCTTCATCTATCGGCGTTATAAAAGATGTATGGCACTGCCTCTGACAATAAGTCACGAAGTAAACACGAGAAAGTTCGGTACCAGTCGACAATTTGACTCCAACAGCTGTGCCTAAAATGTATATCGGTTTGTAAAATGGTTGATTAGATAGCAATTGCAATGCAGAATATTATTAAACGAAGTGTGTCAAAACAACAGCAACGTATAGCATGGTGTTTGAATATTCATATTAAACAAACAAAAACAATAATTATGTTAATTGTCTTAATAAAACATTTGATGACGTTGCAAACCGACAAATGTAGCAACACCAGCGTATCTTGCATTTTAATGTTTGAACCGAACTGATTTATATTCGGAGTAGGGTCATATATACTTTTTTATTTCGCCTGAAAACGTCACAAGTGATATACATTAAATTTTACTACACCACTATATGTGAATAACATCTAGGCCTTACGGTGTTCAACGCAAGACGTGTACACTATTACACTATCTTTATAACGTCTGCCTTTCATTCGCCAGTAATAGTTATACGCGTACGCGCTGGATGAAAGGAGAACCTACACGGCGGTGCCCCGTGAGTTACATCGCGTGTCCTTGTCACAAGGCGGCAGAGACACTTCAAACGGACACGGACTACCTGGCCAGGTGGGCCGTGTTGGGCGTTGACCGCTTGTACACAACCAGACGTAGTAACTGTCTCGTGGCTGTCTAAGCGTCGGGCGCTCTCGCCTGCGCCACCACATGCCTGTATGTTCCCGGTCTGGACATGTCTTTCCATGTCATCCAGACGTGGTTCGGTATGTCTGTTGAAACATCGCCAATGACGTCACTGCCAGCGGCAGATCGGCGGACTTCAAACACACGCAATCACTGACATAATCGAGCCGCTGTCCGAGATCATTTGTTTAACAGTTTTATATACGCACCGCATTTCTGAGAAATTTTGGAGTCGCGTTCACTTGATAAAGTGGCAGAACATATAACGTCGGTGTTCATAGGCATATCGGGATTTCAGACGTTGTTATGTTCGTTGTTGACCAATGACAATGATAGGGGTCTTCTAAGAGGTTCCTCTTTACCAGGATGCCACACGGGAATGCAGGCAGTGCATTGCTCTGCATACAAATATTTCTTGCAAAAAATTATTACGTGAACTTAACATCCACAAAGGTCATACTATTTGAATTATTCACACAGCAATCAATCTAACTAAGAGTCAGTAATTATTTTCTTTATATTTGTATTTGTTAACATTGTCCCATCTTCGAAACGATTTATTTATCTATATTACCCTATCTTTTCAACAACTCGTAGGCAGCATTATTCAAACTCGTTTCTAAATCATCTGACAATTTTTGGTCAGCGTTTCTCATGTGTCTTCGGTACTTTTGTCTTTGACGATTTACCAATAATAAGTAAGTTGTCTTTGCGATGGCTATAATTTTCATCTAATCGTAAAGATATATTCAGCCCACAATCGTTACCAATACGAAATCCATTCATCAAAAATACACGTCTCACTTGCGAATATTTGCGTGGTCGTACACCCACATTAACCAACCCCGATCTGGAGCCACCACTCCCGTAGAAACCACTGCAACCCGCAGTGAATTGGCAAAGCCTACGATGAACTACTTCTATTTCCTGCTTCCTCCGCGGAGAACCGACGAGAGAGCGACAACCCGTAAGACAGTCTGCCGACGTCGCGCTGTGAACGTTGTGTTCCGGCGGCGGCTGTGTCCTGCGTGTTCCGTCCATGTCCCTACTCTGTAGACGTCAATTCAGCACACATGGATTTTGTCAGGCGACAGATAAACATTGTCGTTCTTGCGACGTTGACAAACGCCACCAGCGGTCACTTCCGGTGGACACGCCGCCGTGGTGTCATAAAATGTCGACACAAAGAGACGCGACATGAGATGGAATCGCCCGCTCGACGAGCTCGCGTCTCCCACGTGACCGTGTCTGACCAATTGGACGACGTGTTGCATACGTCATCCCGACGCTTATATAGAAGCGGATAGTGTTGGTTTGTCAAACGTAACCGAGCAGTCAGTCGATCAGGAGTCTTTGAAAATAGCCACCAAACTTGCAGCATTCTTGTCGCCGTAGGGGTAAGTTGACTTTCATATTTGTGTAAACCCTTTGTGGTTTGTTGTTATTATCTATTTAAAAACATTTATAGTGACTGTTCTCCATAAATATTCTTCCACTGGTGGAAACAAGTTCTACCTCATAGCAACCCCCAAACTGCAGCAATATAATCAGTAAGATGATTGTCGTAATCATGTTTCTTACATGTTACATGAATTTGAATGTGTGACACTTGAATAGCGTCGTTTAAATTACAGACTGATATTAATGTATAACATATACGCAATCATCAGTATCTTTCCAAGTAATTTGTTTCTCAGGACGGATAGATAACCATTTAATTGTACATAGTGTTGTTTCAGAATTTAATAGTACAGAATGCCTTTTGTTAACGGGAATTTTGTTCATTGAGGTGGTGTTGGCTCCTAAGCTAGATTAATTCAGGACACTATACTTGCAGTCCTCTCGGCCACATATTTTGTTTATTTCTTTAATGTCGCCAATATTTGTTATTTCTGTTTATATTTATAAGATCTATTATTTAATTTACGTAGTATTGGGATACATATAATTGGGATAGTACGCTCAGTATTGGGAAGAGAATTTATTACACATGTATCCAGTACGTCGATGTTTGTGTTAGTACGGTGACAATTTTGCGCGTACCCCTTTCTAGCTTTGATTATGGCACCAATCAATGGTGGTAACTTATACTTGAATGTTATATTAGAATTGTCGCAAGATATCTTATAAAAATATTCCCGCATATATATAGTTGTCACCTTAAAATACTGTCTGATGTTTTTGCCTTAACGAAAATGTTGTGTATAATACACGAGAGAATGTAATAATATATGCCACGTCATCATCATCCAATGTTATCGCTTGACGGAGCTTTTGCTACGCCAGAAGTCACGTGATCGATAGATCACCTGATTCAATTAACTGTCGTTTGTTACAATAGGCGTATAACAATTGGTTTGAGACGATGGTTCTAGACAACGGAGCAGACTATTTCACTTGTCACCGGCCAAACCATGTCTAATATCAAATTTACCTTTTATGAGAGCAGAGCATTGTGGAAGCCAGAAACGTTATCTCAATGCTGCTTACTTTAATGGACGCTACGCAATTTGCAAAAAGGCAGAAATCCATAGAAATCTGTAGAATTCCACATATAAATCCAAGGCATTGTCCAGATTAAAATACACAATATATAAATGAATGTAATTATATAGAGGTACACACAATTCCATATAAATCTTGAGAGTTCTTCTATTTATGTGGTTGGTTCAAATTTCTATAGACTATTACATAGAATTCTATAGAAACTGTATTTCCATCAGAATTTATTATTTAGGCATGGCTACTTTTTCAATACATTGTCAGGGTCATTAGTAATTAATAACACGTATAATATGTATAAAGAAATAAAGACATACTATTACATGACTATAATTACCATGATAATCTTCTTCGTGAACAGTTGATTAAATCCATTCTAACGTCCAGCGCGGACCTTAAAACCTGTAAGAAACCTTGATCCAATTTCGTAAACAAATGGCTAACCCAAATCAGTTAATATATTGTTAGTTTCCAATTGTGAATCGCCGTTCTTTTCGGCGGAAGGATTGGCGAAACCTAGCTAACGTCTTTGTAACTAGTGATTTCTACTGTTTCAGCGCTACGTGCGATCCAAAATGGCACAATGGCTAGTTGTCGCTCTGGCAATGGTAGCAACTATGGCACTGTTCAGTGGTAAGTACCAGGAAGCTGGCGAGTTGTCATTGTCCTCATCTAATATAGTGAGACACTCACTAAGTATGCCTGCAAACAATAATCTGGTTCCCTCCTTCACTCCAAAGTAAATAGTCGCTTTTCTTTTTCTAGAATATTGTTCAATGTCGCCAATTTCGCAACTGGCGGAATACGACTAATTACCATCCTTAGGGTCGTAACATCTGCATCCACCCATCGACGACACGATCATTGTATATGATTAACATATTGCTTAATCCCTTGGTTTGTCGCGCCCTGACTGAGAGGACATATATATATATATATATATATATATATATATATATATATATATATATATATATATATATATATATGTCCTCTTCAGTTATTTGTGATTATAATATATATGATATATATATATATATATATATATATATATAAAATATATATATATATACTATATATATATATCTAATATGCTCTACCGATATCGAGCGCGAGAACAACACTGTCCCCGTCGGAGTCTCACTTGAGAGCCCGGGTATCCTCGAAATCTTCGTGCCGGTTGGAATATTGGGCGGTTGATATGACAATCAGATAGACAAGAAACTGACCGAGGCCTAATCGGACACACAGGACGACACAGCTCCATGTTATATGCTAAAATGATTATGGATATACACACAGCAATCTAAGATCGTAGACATTTTTTTTAACATGATAGTTATGTATTTATTAAACTGATATATCGTCAGGAGCATTTTATTTATTTATATCATAGGGAGATTGTTATCACATTTTTTTATTATATATATATTTTTATTTATATGTTAAACCTATATTTACAAAACTGTACTACGAAGCGGTATCAGTGGAATGGCGCAAACGAAACAGACGTTAGTTACATCGCTCGCTTCTGCAACGTGGAAGTGCTCGTACTACACGACATAATAAATCAGGCGTTTGTGGAATGACGTGTTGGAGATAGCACAGTGAAAAGACATTCTTTCCGTGTTTAACGCAAGTTTACACACGGTTCAAAAGCGTTCACTTACAAAAAGCCATATTATAAGCTGGTGTGTACAGTTGTACACTATTAGGTTACAGTTTATTACAATATTACGTATGAGTTTACAGAGATACCAACAGTCACGATCTGGCACTGCGCCGTTTTATAAGTAATCAAGAGGTGTCATAGCTTTCAGTGTTGATATCTGATACAACAGCTCACGGTGAATGTCATTTAATTTGTAACTGCATGCAATCAGCAGCCAAAGCAGCCAGCGTACAGGCTTTGGGGCTGCTCCAGCATTAAACCGGTTTCCGTGGGAACTTTATTTAGCAGATGAATTTTTGTATTCCCATTTTATAGCCTACTTATAAAATGAATGACATGTATCATATATAAATGTGTATGTAAATACCATTTGGGGGAAGTTCTGTTAGGACTTCTGTTAGGAAATCATTTTAAAGCGCGTTTTATTGACTCATGATTTGAAATGTTCGTACTTCTGAGGTATACCACAGCTAGCGCAGATTAAGAGAGCCATAAGTGTGTAATCTGACGGAATGTTGTGTTTTCTTATAGATGACTTTGGGGCAAGCGCAGGTCCGATATTGGTAAGATAAATGTTTGGTTTAATTGGCAATGACACACGCACGCAAGCACGCAAGCACGCACTCACATGCACGCTTAAACATCATACATACGTGCATACCCAAAACATACAGATACACGCACACACAAACGCACATAGTGCTTACGTACGCACACACAATTACACGTGCAACACATGTACAAACACACATTATATATATATATATATATATATATATATATATATATTATATATATATATATATACATTATATATATACATATTATATATATATATTATATATATATATATACATACATATATATATATATATATTATATATATATATATATATATATATATATATATATATATATATACAGTGTATATACATATATATTCACAGTGTATATACACACACACACACACACACACGCACGCGCGCACGCAGCGCGCACGCACACGCACACGCACACGCACACGCACACGCACACGCACACGCACACGCACACGCACACGCACACGCACACGCACACGCACACGCACACGCACACGCACACGCACACACAGCCTCTTCTTCTACGTCAAGTTCCGTTCCTGTTGCAGAAGTCGCCTACGACTACGCCGCCTCCTAAACCCAAGAAGAACTCTAAGATGCTCTACTTCAATGGCTACAAACGTTACCTGTGGTGGTACCCGGACTACCACCGAGGCTACCACTACAATCGCTACCCCTTGGTTCAGTACCCGGTGCATCGGCCACAGTTCCCCCCTATAAACCGCCGGCCACTGTACCGCCCGTTCAACCGGCCCATGTTCCCCCCGATGTTCAATACTGCGATGCCGCCGATAATCCCCCCTCAACCCCCTCTCCTCACCCCGTCGCCCTTCCCCCCGATAAGCCGGCCGCTGTATCCAGGGGTGACGCCGACGCCGTATCCGGGGATAAACCGGCAGCCTTTCCCCACGCCGTATCCCTTCCCGGGCGCCTTCCCGGGCGGATATCCGGGATACAGACCGTTTGTTCCAGTGTACACACCTTACCCGCCAGTCAACCGGCCTTACCCCACGCAGCGGCCGGGATACTTCACACCCGGGTTCACGCCGACACAGATGCCTCAGTTCCCAGCAATAGGAGGTCCAGTGCCCACGGCGTACCCGAGTTTCCCTGGATACAACCCCTACCCTTACAAGAAGGACAAGAATGCGCCGCTGAAGAATTCCGTTAAGAAAATGGCTGAGGGCGGATAACCTGCGCTGATTGGTTGGAAACTCGGCTAGTAGTCACGTGATGCGGACAACCTGTCGTGGCACCATCTAACGATGCGATGATATATATACTGTAGTGTTCAGTGAAATGTGTGCGTTTGTTTCATAGAACCGAACCACAGACTGTAGAGACGACGAAACCAGAACATTCGACAAGTAATTTCCGGTGAATAATATATCACCGGGTAAACTGAGAAACGTATTCGTTTTTCACTGCGAGGACTAAATGACTAGATTTTCATATTCGATTTTTAATTAGATTACTGTAATCAATAACTATCGTTGGCGTCGGAATGTGCTGAATATGCTGTCGGAGGGGGGAAGGGAGGGTAATGCTCATACAAATCTTCTATTGTATCCCCCATGCGTCTCGTCGAAATTCTCAGCTGCATTCGCCAAGAGCGGCAGCTAATTTAAATGTCACTCGTTGTCAAAATAGTGGGGATTAGCCTATTGCGATGGTACTGTTCCGACGTATGCGCATATGTTGTTAAACTGTTTGAAAGTTGACTGACCATCTTATGTATATCGCTCACATTCTGGAACATATTTAACATGTATAATGGTTTGCAGTAGCATATAATAACTCATTAATATTTTGTATATAATGTGTACGTTTTGATAGCGATTCATTCCTGTAGCATATATCTCAACATGTGCTGGCGTATAAACAAGACAGTCTGCCGCGAGGAAAACCAACGATGTATATATCGTTTGCGGAGAAAAAAGTTTGCGAAATAATTGATAAAATCACGTGAGACGATGGAGCATGCAGATATTTCGATTTAAATTTAAAAAATAACAAGTTTCATCAGAATTATAATCATGTAGGTTATTCTCGTTATAGCACTGTTATTTGACAGAGGGGTGCATTGACACGATCTATGGCAAGCGTGGTGCTATTTAGTTGTTATTACAAAAGCGTGTGAAATTTTCTCATGTGTTGTGTGATACTTATGACATTATCTTTCATATCAAGAGAAGTCTTGTTAGTGAACAGTCTAACACACCCACTAACTGATATGACATTCGAATGTTGATGTGTGTATGAATAAAAGCAAGTAATGCTTTCAACGCCAACCGGAGAAGATGTTTGTTATTTTCAAAA
This sequence comes from Ridgeia piscesae, assembly GCA_025642075.2. Classification (NCBI taxonomy): domain Eukaryota; kingdom Metazoa; phylum Annelida; class Polychaeta; order Sabellida; family Siboglinidae; genus Ridgeia; species Ridgeia piscesae. Next base: position 202,206 of record JAODUO010000098.1, on the reverse strand, counting down.
CGTACTGTATAAATATGAACCCACGAAGGTCTAAATTAACACGGAAACACACATATGGTAATTGGAGGCAAGCATTCGTCGACTTTACTAAATTTGCAATCGCTGACCCAAGCACGCACGTGCCTCTCGGAACCTGGGTAATCGAAGGGAATGTGTGCATGTGTGCGTGCACGCACGCACGCGAACACCCACACACACACACACACACACACACACACACACACACACACACACACACACACACACACACACACACACACACACACACACACACACATGGATGAAACCACGCGCGTGCGCATACTTACTTACACACCCCACGCCACATACACACACGCGCGCGCACGCACGAAAACACTCACAACACAGCCATTTTTAAAATTTCTTTATGCAGGGAAAGTCCAATGGAAACGCTATTAATATAGCATGTTTTATTTATTCTTGTTCCTGTACTTGGAGTGGGACTTTTACGATCCAACTCAGCCATTAACGACAATTTGCAATAACACACATTTTACACGCTAGCTAGCACGACTATAGCGGTTTATTTCCACCGAAATATACGGCGTCATCAACGCCGTCTGTGCAACTCGAATTTCGAGATGTACTATATCAAAAGGTGATGCGAAAGTACGATTTATGACACGTATTTCCTGTCTGTTATGCATAATTATTTATGTCTTGCCTGCGAAAAACATTAACCGATCGTGTTTGCTTGAATCACTTTGACTTGCTAATTATTTATATAGCCCGAGTACACGTTTGCAAACGTGGTTATTGAAGCATTCTTTGACATCCGTTTGTTCCACTTGTCCTTACTTTTTGTTGCCGAATCCGCGACATAGACAACACTTGGGGGTTAGTCTGGCTCCATAAGCCCTGTGTGGCCAACCGTATTCAGACGAACGGTACTGAATATCCATAAGCATGTGTGACGCACAGATCCTGGTGCGAGCTGGTCTCGTTTAACTCTCGCTCGGCTGCGTAATTTCGCCGAGAACACAGTCTGGTAAATTAGCCAGTTTTTGAATGTTATCCGTGCGAGAGGTTTAAGGTGCTGCCACCTCGCGGAGCCTAGGTAATTGAGGGTAATCCTGCCGTAATTCCTGCTTCATGAAGAACAGCAAATTTGTATTTCTGTTAATGTTTGTGTGAATATAAATTTAGTGTTGAATACTTTTAAAATATTAGCTTATAAAAGTATTTACTTCTTGTTATATAATCAGACACTAAAGGGGATAGCACTCAACTGAAATTTATTTGCATATCCATCTATCAGTACTCACAGTTAGGTCGCAGCTAAAACGATTATTACGCATTACTACTGAAGTATAGTCCACAACATAGACACACATATTTAACACTTATTTTTAAAGTTTTTATTTCATAATTGGCCTGGAGCCAATCAGCGTATCTACTCTATTCTGGGTTAAGGCCGCCCTGGTGGCAACGTTGGCAGAGCATTTACATTTCCACGCGGATGTGAGGGGCTAAAATGTTGTGCCACCTCACGGAGCCTGGGTAATCGAGGCTAGGCTCGCACCCATCGTGTATCCGTCTTCACATTGGGACCGATATTTGTACTGTCCCACTGCTAATGCAGTAGCGACTGACGATTGACATACGAAATACACTTGTTCAAGTAGATTACTCGTAGGCGAGTTGCTAGGGGTAATTTGCATGGCAAACACTGAAACAGTCCTGCCCGAGAGGATGGTGCTAAATAAACCTTGAATAAAGTGTCGACTCACTGTGTTGATGAAGAATTGTCCACACCGTGCGTCTTGAACATAAGTCTGCATAGGACAGTTGAATTCCGGGTTAATCCAAAACGATATCACACACTGTGTTCAGCGCACGTACAAATGGCATGAACGGCAATGGGGCGCGGTAACAGTTACGTCACTTCCGGTAGGACGTAGTTACTGGCCGGTTCCATAGCGCGCTGTATGTAGAGTGCGCGGTGCTTTGAAACATGGCCGATTCGAGAGTTACCATCCTCTTGCAACCTAGTTTCGCGTAACCGAATAACCGAGGCTACATGCAACCTAGCCTGGGTTACCCAGACGCCGTGAGGTGGCAGCACGTTTTAGTTGTTCCTGGGTAAGGCCGCACTGCCAATGTTACCGCCAAGGTGGCCTTATCCCATAATAGGGTAGAGACGGCGATTGGCCTTCAGGCCTAATTTGAAATAACAAATTAAATAAGGATACATTTTTATAAGATAAAACTATATTATAAAAAAAAACTATTCACAATTAAAATCATACCGAAACATCCAGACGCAAAATAAACAGAAATGAACATTTTTCTTTGTTAATTTTTATCTCATATTTTCTATTTTGTTTGATATATATATATATATATATATATATATATATATATATATATATATATATATATATATATATATATATATATATATGTTATAACTTAGTTTGTTATCACCACTATACGTACATTATAAACATTAATTATCAGTATACACGTAAATATGTTAATTAATCTAAAATAGTGATGACGTCTGACGGGTTCGAGCTGCGACACTATTATATAAGCGTGGGAAGCAAAGCATTATTTGTCACCAGACTATCTTCACGGCGAAGTTACGCAGCCGAGAGAGACAGTCGGTTAAGCGAGACTATGTACAATCACGCATAACAAAATTAGCACAATATATGTGAAACTGACGAATATATATATATATATATATATATATATATATATATATATATATATATATATATATATGTAGGCCGTACTGAGAAGGATATGGCCCACTGCGGCTCCTGTTGATTTTGTACCCACCCACGGGAGCGCAATCGCTTCATGACATCTGCAGGTCAATTTCCATTAATAAAGTTTATTTTAATATTACATACTGAACATAATGCAAGGCTCAGAAGCTGTTGTTGTCCCTCGAACGATTAATTGGCTCTGCAGATCCGATAGGCGACAACATGATGTTAGCCATCAACAATTTACCGTCACCGATCACGTGACAATAGAAAATGAGCCAAATAGTGGGAGGAAGCAGCAATGGTAGATGATGAATCGAACAGAGGAACACGACATACTAAAGTAGCCACATGTACCAGACATATCAAAACACCAGCCAACCGAGACGAGGAGGATTATAATTGTTTTACATGAAATAAAACCACATAGATAAGCGTTAGTTTTGGAACTTCATATAAACAGATGCAACTCTATAGTTAAAGAATCAATACACACTAATATACAATTATGTGTTGACACCAGTGCCAACAACGGTTGTAACCAGTTATTTTCGAATACAACACTGTACCATTTAGGATGGATTAAGTGAACTAGTCGCCGTCAACCCCAACCATCATTGTAAACAATGCGCTGCTATGTCACGTGATGTGGTGATTAAGTTTATGCAATTAATAGAACGCATCTGTACATTGGATAGGGCATATATCATAAAATGGATTATCGCTTAGTAGAGTATCAAATAAAAACATGTGTAATGCGATGCTCCGGCAATGGAATCATGATAACATTATATTATATATAAGTCACACGATTTTTGTGTGTACCAAGATGACGTTATACGACACATGATGTGCTGAGGGAGGACGGGTGCTGTGTTCACAAAAAGTACCCCATAAAGATATATATATATATATATATATATATATATAATATATATATATATATATATATATATATATATATATATATATATAATATATATATACTACTTATGTACATATATATATATATATATATATATATATATATATATATATATATATATATATATTATAGGATATATTACATACAAATATGTAAGTGTATTTTAGGTATATATATATATATATATATATATATATATATATACATCATATACATATATTAATATAAATATATATATATATATATATATATATATATATATATATATATATATATATATATATATATATATATATATATAATATAGTAAGTGTATACTGTGTGCGTGTGTGCGTGTGTGCGTGTGTGCGTGTGTGCCTGCGTGTGTGCCTACCTGGGACAAAAACAAAGACAAGGAGATTCAAAGAAGAATCACGGCCGGATTGACAGCACTCGACATGCACCGCCACATCATCAAGGGTAACATTGGAATATGCTTGAAGAGACAAGTCGACAACTTATGCGTCCTTCCAGCTATGACATATACGGCGCGGAAACATGGACGCTCACCAGCCAAGCAAACAACAAGCTTGAACATGCGTAAGTTAGGTTTTCTGTAATTATTTATAATACTTTGCAAAATAAAAAAATCCTTGTAAATTTTGTTTAACAAGTAAAAAAACATGTTTTGGTGTCATTAGCCCAACTAGCCTACCGCAAGCCAAGGAACGTTTATAAATGAATTGTGACATAACCTTTTACTTTATTATGTCTCATCAATAGACGATGCAGTTGTATTATGTTGTTGTTGAATAACCTTTCTTATAGTACAAAAGTCTTAGGTTCTAAGGTTTACATTTATTTGCATTTTCTTATAGCCATGCTTTTTTTACCTATGCCGGACGTTTAACGCGGATTGTGTCGCCACCTGTCGTAAGCTATTGAATTTAATCGATAATAGGGGGCATACTAAAAGGCGGGCCACAATTGGCAGACCGCGCGGAAACGGCAGACCACATTCACAAAGATGCCACCGATCGGTACGCCTCATGTTTACGAGCTTTGTTGTTGTTTGCGCGTCCGATCGTAAATATTGGAGACTTTTATTACTGTGTTGTACTAACAATTCTAAATGTAATACCGAATGGTATTACTTGTATTTATAAAATCCTAGAAATAAATTAAAATGTTAGGCCTTACTAATTAACTCGACGAGTATTCGCTCAGTCAAAAACAGAAGTCCCACATAGTCATAGATGATAGACGGCAGCTGCATACTATCGGTTTATTTAAATCGTTTGATGTAATGACTCGCCTAAGGGTACATGTGTTCATAAGGCAGTAATTCCCGTTATTTAATACCGAAACGGTCACCTGGCAGGTGAGGAATTCTGAGGCTCCAGCCATCTTTTGATGTTCTTTTATTTACTGTGAAAGGGCATATACGTGGATTGATCTCGGATTGCACTGATAGCTGCATATTCGTTAGTGGGTGAGTTCGTGTTATTGAGGGTTATTTAATAGAATGTACTTCACTAAGATCATGGACGTTATATCTGAGGCTAGCTGTCTTTTGATGTAACAACTCGCCTAACGGTACATGTTTTCATAGGACGTTATACACTTGTTATTGGATTTGGTGAGGACATCTGAATGTTGATGGACATTATCTCTTCACAAGTGTACGTTAATTATAGGTCTAGTTATTACTATCACTGAGACTCATTAGTACTTATGCTACTTATTACAATCACACTCGTTTTATCACCCCCATTAAAAGTATAGCACTGATATGACTTATAGTTATAGTTATAGGTATATTAATTTTTTAAATTAAAAAAAAAAATAAAAAAAATATATATATATATATATATATATATATATATATATATATATATATATATACATATATATATATAAAGTAAGGCATTTGGTGAGGACATCTGAATTCAATTTCAATTCAATTAAATAACTTAATTCCGGAACATTACATCCATAAAAAACCTAAAGTATGACTAATAACTATATAAATAAAGCATTTAATAACATAAAAATATTAATAAAAGTTTAATAAAATACAACATATTTAAATAAATTTAATAACATGCAAAATATGAATGTAGGTCATATGCATGTTAAGATGTATTATATAAATGTTATATATGCAGTACATGGTGGTATATACATTGTATTACACACGCGCGCGCGCGCGCAAACACACACACACACACACACACACACACACACACACACACACACACACATGAGATGTCATTGTTGAAGTGAAATAGTAATACTACGAATACTGACTGTGTTGGTGAAAATAAAAACAAACAAACAACAAATCCAAGAATTTCTATTTCGCCTTTCAAACATTGTACATATATGCTAACTTATCGTACTGTAGTTAAATTTGCTTATTACACGTATGTTATTATTGAAAGACATGTCAAAATCACAAGAACACCGTAAAAACAGCAACTATAAGGCGCCAACTAGAACAACGCACGTAAACGGCCCCTCACGAAAACATGGAGCGTACCGATCGGTGGCATCTATGTGAATGTGGTGAATCTGGTCTGCCGTTTCCGCGCGGTGTGCCAATTGTGGCCCGCCTTTTAGTATGCCCCGATAATAGTTATGAAGAGCTTCGGTAGAGGGCGTCGGGTCGTCGGCTCTAAACGCTTGTAAACAAGTCGGCAGACCTAGGGCATTGCTCGACATTTGTACACACGCTACACATGGCAGTCGTCATGCATAGATGTACACGGGCTTTATGCTCATCGAAAGTGGCATGGGGTGGATACAATGGTAAGTTAGGCTATGGAGATAACGGCAGTTTTGTTAACTTCGTGCATGATCATGTAATTCTAATTGGCGTGAATCCATTCCTTTTTGAAAGTGCCTCGGCTGCTGTGTGTGTACTGTGTACTGTGACTGTCTACAAACTTTGTCTTTGATAAAGGCTAAGGTCAGCGCAAAGGTTTAATCCACGTAGAACGGGCGTGTGTTTTGATTGTTTGTTTAGGTTCTGTCAGGTTTTGTTGGTGCGATTTGAAGTGTACAGAACTAACCTCGATCCCATAGCCGGTCGGTCGGCGTTGTCTATCCAACCAAGCCAAGGCGAAGGGGCCAAGGGCAACGCCCAGGCCAATGCCTTGCCAAGCAAGCTGAATGCTGATGGATTGTATAACTGTCTAAACTGTCAAAATAAGTTGTAACATGGGACCCTGTCCTGCAATTTTAAGGCTAACAAAACGCAATCGCTCGTACACCTTCATCTAGAAGTATTAATTAACAAAACCTAACCATTTGCAAAGTTCTAACTGAAGCTATATATATATTGCCAGTATAGTTTGCTAGAAAAATCTTCATGACAACACAAACCTCAGTTTGCATGGAGAGTGCCATGATGAAAGGACTGATGTCATGCATCCCTACTGCAACAACAATTAAGCCAGTTGCTAAACTAGCTGGAATACTATAGCCTGATTAAGATGCTCACGAACCCACATATTTTGGCCAATTAACCTTTCACACGAGTGACACGACCAGACAAATTGTCGACCTATGTATATATAGTAAACTGGGGTTCACATAAATAAAAAATACTAAGGAAATTTATCAAAAACATTAGTTCAAACTTCATGAATTTATCTGCAGTGCCTGGAATAGCTAGGTACAGCTAGAGATTAATTAAAATAATATTTGAAATAAGACGGTTGTGTATAATGTCTAGACTATATCACAACTAATAAATACAATTGTGAATAAATGAGTCAGTTTGTTCTTGAATATTAATTTCCATGTGGAAGTTGTAGGTAAGTATGTGTCCAAGGAGCACACACTCACCCACACACCACAGTGCACACATACGACACCATAACAACATTATTTAAAGACAAAAACATTGGGAAATATTTCAAATACTAATTTTTAGGATATGTTACTATATGTAGGTAAAAGAAAAGCAAATCACACATCGATACATCTAGTTTATAGGCATAGAAATTATTGTTATTGCAAACTGTACATTACACCTACAACAGAACCAGAAACCTCTATCCACAGAGGTAAGGTGTGAACTGAAGATTTTGATGATTTTGCTACTTTTATTATTTACTCACTTTACTACTACCGGTATTTATTAAATTTTTCACACTGATTTTCCACTTTCCCATTGGGCAAAACCAATTGCTTGGGCTGCTTGCAGTGTGGAGTCGGGCACTGACCGCCCTGCCCGAGACACACCAGATGTTGAAGGACACGCTGCGGGAGTTTGTGGAGAAGGAACTGAGACCAATAGCAGGGAAGTTGGACAAGGAGCACAAGTTCCCTGAGGAACAGGTCAGTGGGAAGCAAGACCAGGTGACCCCCATGTCAGTGGGGATTCTGGGAAATGCAGCCAGGTCAGTGGGGATTCTGGGAAATGGGACCAGGTCAGTGGGAATTCTTGGAAATGGGATCAGTTCAGCAGGGATTCCGGTAAATTGGATCAGGGATTCTGGAAAATGGGACCATGTCAGTGGGGATTCTGGGAAATGGGATCAGTTCAGCTGGGAAATGGGACCGGACCAAAATTTAAGGGATTCTGGGAAACAAGACTACATCAGTGGGGATTCTGGGAAACAGGACCAGGTCAGTGGCGATTCTGGGAAACAGGACCAGGTCAGTGGCGATTCTGGGAAACAGGACCAGGTTAGTGAGGATTTTTGGAAACAGGACCAGGTTAGTGAGGATTTTTGGAAACAGGACCAGGTTAGTGAGGATTTTTGGAAACATGGTAAATTTGGATAATTCATCTTTAAAAATCTCTGTCAATTACTGAGTGATAACAAATTACAACTGATTAAATACATACTATATTCAGTTTGGCCATCATGTACAACAAGTGGCTCCATGCAGGGGCTATGAGTTAAAACGTTTTGAAGGCAAAGATTGCCAAAACCTGAATAGCGGTCTGTCATACAGAGGTGTCGCAAGTGGCGCGGCCGCTAGATGGACATGACCACGGAAATGGATATTCCATCTCCAGTTCTCCACCAGTTGGACTTTATCGTCTTTTAGACTAAAATAATTAGAACTATTTGAAAACAAGTTGTAAACTGATTAAAATAAAAGTGTTGTTGTTGATGTGCTGCTTTGATCAGATCAAGACCTTGGGTCAACTTGGCATGATGTCAGTGCCTGTAGCAGAGAAGTATGGCGGTACTGGACTCGACTACCTGGCATATGCCGTCGGTATAGAAGAAGTCAGCAGAGGATGCGCTTCAACGGGGGTCATCATCAGTGCCCACACGGTCAGTATTAGGGGTCACATGGTCAGTATTGTGGTTCACAAATGGTTAATTCATTTAGGGTTCATGCTGTCATGGTTCACATGGTCAGTATTAGGGTTCACACTGTCAGTATTAGGGTTCACATAGTTAATATTAGGGTTCGTATGGTCAGTACAGACTGTATTTGGGTTAACACGGTCAGTATTGTGATTCATGTGGTCAATATATGGGTTTATGTGGACAGGTCAGTATTGATGTTCATTGTATTAGGGCCCACATAATCACAACTTGGATTTACATTGTTGCAATTGAGGTTCGTATGGATAATACCGGGGTTAACATGATTTGATAGTGGTCAATATTAGCGTTTAAAATGGTCAGTAATAGGGCTCACACTGTCAATATCTGGATTCACATTGTTGTGCAGATTTGGATCAGTTGACCTGCTGTATCACTATCATGTCTGGTCCCGCCTCCTCAGCAGAGGTCATCCTATTTCCCACTGTCCAGAGACTCTCTCTTGAACTAAAACAAACATTCCCAGACTTTGATAGTCTGTGTGATGACATCTGTGACAAAGTGAAACCTTCTGTCTACTGTAACTCATGGACAAACTATCTCAAACTTCTCACTGAATTATTCAAACATCAAAACGATTAAAAAGACTTCATTGTCTGTTTTAAGCATCACATAAAATTAGAAATTTGTCTTCAGTTACCCATTAAAACGCCAGTATTGTAATTGGTGATGCATATACAGTTATAGTAGTTGGAATTAGCATTAAAATTGGTAGAGTTAGTAAATAAGTATGTAAATAAGTACAATAAATAAGTGTAATAAATAAATAAGCAGGTCCTATTTCTTAAAAGGGTTTTCGATAAGACACAATATAATAACAATAATACTATGTACACAAAATTGGTAAATTATCTATTTACCAATTTTGTGTACATAGTATTATTGTTATTATATTAAATAATTAAATAAGAGGGTATAATTTTTTTGGAAAAGGTTCTTTTCAGCTAATGGAACCTTTAGATGTCTCCCTGGTGGAGTTTCTGAAAAGCTTCATTCAGAGGATGGGCAGGATTGTGTAGTATTTTACTGTCTTTCCATTTTAGTGCAGCATTATGTGTACAACTGTACATACTGGACTGTATGTCTGTTCGTTTATTCCAAATGTCATCATGTGTTCACTTGTCCGTCCAGAGTCTGTACTGTGGCCCGATAGAGAGGTATGGTACAGAGGCCCAGAAGGAGAAGTGGCTGTCTCCCTTCCTGGATGGCAACAAAGTGGGGTGCTTCGCTCTGTCAGAACCTGGTGAGTGGTTGCAGTGATTTGGTGGAGTAAATTGATGACCTGGTTTGTCTTTAATGGCAAGTGAGAATGTTTACAAACAGTCACTGAATTTGTTATGCAGGAAACATGTAGTGCATTTATACGAAAGCACTTATGTTTCCAGTGCAGTACTGGAAAATATTTTAATAACAAATATAAAGTTTTTAGTGCATTTTGCTGTTGCTGATACTAAGTCGACTGTATTTGTCAAACTATCAAGTACATTTCAAATACATTTTATTATACATACAACCGAAACTTAAAATTTATAATATAGAATAATACTTCATGAATATTTTGCCTGTGTGGTTTACATTTAATGCATGACCTACAATTAATATAATATATCTAAAAAAATTGTACATACATGAATAATGCTGATATTATTATATACATGTACTTGATCTATTGTTCTTGAAATTGTATTTGTATTCAATCTACTTTATTTGTACTTACATATTGCACATGTACATGACCTACTGTTCTTGTACTTGACCTAATATACTTATATTTGATTTACTGTACTTGAACTACCGTACATATACTTGATATGCCATACTTGCAGTAGACTTACTGTACTTGTACTTGACTTATATATGAGTGCTTGACCTACAATACTTGTACTTGACCAACTGTACTTCTACTCAATCTGCTGTAATATTGTACTACAGTTAATCTGTGTAGTGCCAAAATCAACCGGGCTGCTCTCAGGTGTTTCACACATGTGTACACATTACTGTACTTGACTTACTGTACTTGTGCTTCACTTACTGTACTTATAGTTACACTTCATGTAGGGTACTTGTGCTTCATTTGCGTCATTTTGTGATACCTGGTCTTCACCTGTTTACTTTTGTTTGTACTGTGCTACTTGTTGAGCTTCTGTGCTTGACATAATTTAACAAGATTTAACAAGATTGCCACCTAGAGATTCAACTCTAGATGGCAGGTGGACTAGGAAGCCATTTGGCTTATCGAGAGTCCAACCTTTCTATCTAAGTATACCCCGCCCTTCTTAGGTATATGTCGATTTTATTTTTAAATATATTAACACTACTAGCACCTACACAATCAGCTGATAATATGTTCCATTCGTTTACTGTTCTTTGTGAAAATGAAAATTTTCTAATATCTAGTCTACACTGCTTCTTTGCTAATGTAACTCCATGTCCTCTAGTCCTTCTCTCTTCCTTGACTGTGAAAAAATATTTCTGTCAATATTTTCATATCCATTCAATATTTTAAACACCTCAACCTGATCTCCTCTCAATCTTCTGGTTTCTAGTGTACTGTTACACGACCTAGTTGTACATCTCCTACTTTACTTGTACACGACCTACTATTCTTGATCTCCTGTGCGTGCACTTGACTTACTGTACTTATACTTGACCTAGTGTACACGTACTGAACATGCTGTTCTTGACCTAACAATCTTATACTGAACCTACTGTACTTGAACTTCTACTGACATGTACCTGACTTACTGTACTTGTATGTAACCTGTTGTATTTGTACTTGAGGTAGTGCATTTGTACTTGATTTGCTGTACTGTGCTTAACCTGCTGTACTGTACTTGACCTGCTGTATTGTACTTGACCCGCTGTACTTTTACTTGATCTCCTGTACTTGACCTCCTGTACTGTACTTGACATTTCTGTACTGTACTTGACCTACTGTCCATGTGTCCACGGTGCAGGCAATGGGAGTGACGCTGGGGCCGCAGCCACCACAGCGAGGCTGGAGGGTGACGAGTGGGTTCTAAATGGAACTAAGGCATGGATCACAAACGGCTACGAGTCAGACGCCACAGTGGTAACTACACAACCTCCACACTTACCTACCCATTGTGGAGTAAACGGCAAGGGTAACACTTGGCACCCTTTCATTGCACTATTTTTTTATGTGTAGCCTGTTTATTTGGTGAGATGATAAAAAACCTAGCATATCACTGACATTTACGTGAATAAATCCCAAACAAGTCCAACGTTGTGGTTTTAAAACATGTCCAATGTGTCTAGTAGCCGATTGATACTTATGCCTGCCAAACACAAAGGGTCAGACCACACGAAATGTATGGTCAGTCTGCAGAAAAATCATAGTAAAAGTAAACTTTTGATCTTTGCATTTTGATAAAAAAATACCCAATTTGGAAAAATTAAAAAAAAATGCAAATACAAAATAGTCACCTTCATACTTCAGTTATGTTACTTCTGTGGATCCAACTTTTAATTGCTTGACAAGATACCTGTGTTTTAAAAGTGTGCCTATTTATTATGTAATCTTATGAACAGATAAGCTTGATTTTGCCCCTAATAACTGATTTTGTTCCATCAGGGTGATTTTGTACGGTAAAAGTATAAGCTCCAGGAAGTGCCATCAGGATATTTCCATTGGTATGTGTCACAGAAATAGTGTCCTCTCTGATACAGCAGTGGATTTTTGCATTAACAGACTTCTATAACTGATTCTGCTGTTTTATATTCAGGTATTCGCCACCACTGATAAATCACAGAAACACAAGGTGAGATACTGGAGATGTCATACACGTCATCTATACACGTCATCTATACACGTCATCTATACACATCATCTATACACGTCATCTATACACGTCATCTATACACGTCATCTATACACGTCATCTATACACGTCATCTATACACGTCATCTATACACGTCATCTATACACGTCATCTATACACGTCATCTATACACGTCATCTATACACGTCATCTATACACGTCATCTATACACGTCATCTATACACGTCATCTATACACGTCATCTATACACGTCATCTATACACGTCATCTATACACGTCCTCTATACACGTCCTCTATACACGTCCTCTATACACGTCCTCTATACACGTCCTCTATACACGTCACCTATACACGTCACCTATACACGTTATATATTTGCAAGTGGAAGTTGCATCACATTTAGAAATATCACAGACTGATAACATTCATCCTCCCCTTCTTTTTCCCTCCACTTTCTGGGCATCTGATGTCTGCCAATGTTGTCTCCCATTCTTTCCACATGGCAGGCCAATTTCTTTTTCCTTCAACTCTCTTCATTCCACGATTCTTCTTATCCAGTTGTTTAAAAAAAAATTGCTCCTGTTGTGCCTCTGTCAGTGCCATCGTCTCTAAGCCTGGATATAACACCCTGTTTTTGGGGTATAACACCATGGTTTTGTTTCAGGGTATCAGTGCGTTTTTAGTGCCAAAGCCGACTGAAGGACTTTCCTTGGGAGCGAAGGAGGACAAGTTAGGAATAAAAGCATCTTCAACATGTTACCTTATATTTGAGGACTGTCGCATTCCAAAGGAAAACATGCTTGGAGAACCAGGACAAGGCTTCAAAATTGCCATGGTATGCATGGAGGGCAAAGGGTTAATGTATTTTTATCCACAACTAGTAATGCAATATTTTTATTTTATGGTGTAAAATTTGGTGGTGACCTTTAACTGAGGTGTTCCACCATCTTGTCTGTCTGTGACTCTGTTATTGCTATTATTGGTCTAAGGTGCACCATAGCAAAATGGTTACTCACTCTCAAAGTCGATAAATGTATAGTAATTGGGTTAACAGTAACATTTTATTTGTATAAGTTGTTATTTAACGTCACATGTTAAATCATGATTTGGTAGATACAGTTATTGAAATAATGTCACCTGGAAAAAAGAACTTAACAAGTAACACAAATAGTTTAACAAAATCTATACGTTTACATAGCAGTAGATTTTGTAATTACCTTCTCTGTTTCCAGCAAACTCTGGATGCTGGAAGGATAGGTATTGCTGCCCAAGCCCTTGGCATCGGTCAGGTAAGTTTCCTTTTCTTTTTTGCCAATGAGGGTTGAGCGAGAAGACAAACAAAAGTCTTGATTTGTTTGAATAACGTGTTATAAGTATTGATGTCTCCAAATGCATTTCACTTGTCTGAGTCATTCTGATGTTAAAATATGCTTCTGGATGCTTTTGGTATGGTTAGCATTGCTTTCAAAATGGGAATTCTGATTTCAAAACAACATAATAATGCTGCATCAGTGCAAAAGATGGTGCTACCCATTCAATTTTCAGCTGACTGACTACTTCCTTAGTCTAACAGGTTGACTCTGATCTGATTGACTTATGCGAGTAACTGGAGTAACCCGAGTACCAATCGAACATCCAGGATCACTTGCTCACGTGACCCTTCTTGACATAGATTAACAAGGTCAATCTTCAAGACTGCTACCCGATGCAATCGCGGTTTGGAGAGATTCCCTCGTAACTGAGGTCATTAGCAGTGACAGCCAATAGGGAACGTAGGCCCCTACTACACAAGAAATTAATTAAACATTACACGACATAATCTTTTAAATATGCATTAAAGTCGCCACATTCTATGAATTATAATTTAGCACCAAGAAGATGAACATCATGTTAGGGTTACGCGAGTAACTTGAGTAGGCCAATCGAATTCGGCCATAGATGTTTGTTGAGGTGTGTATTTGTTTCTAGGCCTGTCACTGTCTATGATATGTGTGTTCCAGGCAGCCATGGAGTGTGCTTTAGACTACGCGGGAAAAAGAGAAGCTTTTGGAGCACCCATTGCCAAATTACAAGCGATACAGGTTAGCAACCTAATCAGTAATCACAGTTGTATCACCATTTTATAGACACAGTATTTATAACTTACAGGTACAACTATTTCTGTTTGTAGCTTGGCCATATTACCACATGATTTGAACTCATTTATTTGATACTCTAGTTACCATCTGCTGTAGACAAATCAAATTATGTAGTGTGTTTGTAATTGGCATAATAAATCAGTGTATAATTTTCTTAAAATCATCCAAAAATTTCACACTGACCATAAGATTAGACAATATGTGAATGTGTGCTCTGTCTTATCGTACTGTATATACAGCTGAACCATATTGTTTTCTTGCTTAACGTTTTGACCCGACATCCCTAGAAACATGGTGTATTTGTATAACTCATGTAAGCACTGATCATCAGGCAAAGCTTCACGGATGACACATGCATTATTTTGATTGGGAAGTAGGTGAATTTGTCACATGGATCCATCAGTTATTATGTAGAACAGGTTAACATAGTTTTGTACTAAAAGTATGAAAACTGTGGTAGAAAAAATAACTCAAAAGAGAAGTTTTGGAAGATGTGTCATGGGGTGTTTCAGATAAAGTTAGCTGATATGGAGGTGAAACTAGAAAGTGCTCGCTTACTGACATGGAAGGCTGCCATGCTCAAGGACCAGGGCCGGCCATATGTGAAGGTACAGACTACAACAGATGTGTCATCACTAGCCCGTGCTCACTTTAACACTTGTAACAGTCACCAGCCAGTGATCCCTTTCACATTGGTAACAGTCACTAGCCAGTGCTCACTTTAACACTTGTAACTGTCACTAGCCAGGGTTTACTTTCACATTTGTGACAGTCACTAGCCAGTGCTCACTTTAACACTTGTAACTGTCACTAGCCAGGGTTTACTTTCACATTTGTGACAGTCACTAGCCAGTGCTCACTTTAACACTTGTAACAGTCACTAGCCAGGGTTTACTTTCACATTTGTGACAGTCACTAGTAAGTGTTCACTTTCACATTTTGTTAAGATGGTCATGTTAATATGTATTTGTGATTTCATGAGTGACTGGGGTTGTGACTGTGGAGTTTGTCTGTGCACAGGAAGCAGCAATGGCCAAGTTAGCTGCATCAGAAGCGTCAACGTTTATCGCCCACCAGGTGAGTACACACGGACAGTGCAATAGTCTGTTCTGTATGCAATCTTAAAGTACCAGGTAGCTGTATTGGCCATGTCCCATTAGTGTTGTGGTTTTGACAGAACTGCCCACCTTCTCATTTTTCTAAGTCGGGTTCATTTCTGTCGACAAATAATTCCAAGCTAATAGCATACTAAAGGTGTGGTTGCATCGGACACTGTGTTTTACTTTTAGCATAATTTTATAATGAATTACTCATTTTGCATAAGTTTTGGCTGTATATATAAAACAACTGATGATATTTCAACAAGTGAGGTGCCCAGAGTAGTCATGAAAGTTAACAAAACTCTGTTTCACAATATTGCAACTGAATACCCACTTTGCTGTGCTAACTCACATTTGATCTCGTGCGTATGTCATCTGTTGTCGTTTCTTACCTATGATGTGGCGGCATATGAAATTACGATCACTTTTTGTACATGTGTCATTACTTACAGGAAGAGTCTGTAACAGGGGCATTGGTCCTTGTGTACACTTCTGAAAGTTCTAAACCTACCTTCAGATTGAACTTATTGAGTGAAATTGAATTTTGTAAGATTACAATTTACACCCCCTGAAGCTACACACTGGGAGCAGCTGTTAACGTTGTGACATTGTTACAGTTTTAAGCTGGTTTCTGTTGGTCATTTCTGATGTTGATAAATATGACGAGTAATACTACAGTGGCGCCCTCAGTTAGAGAGTTTTACATCAACTTGTTGTAAACACAACACGATTGTAAACAGTGAATAACTCAAAATATGTGACTGCTGTGTGATGTTTTGAAGTTTGTCACCACTTTGTAAATCAGTGAAATTATATAGAAAGATGTGAATTAACATCTGGTAAAATCTATTTCCACACTACCCGAAATTAAATTGAACACATTCCATGGATGCACATTGAAATTCTTTCTGTGCACGTTCTTTAACTGTTTTGGGTAACATGATTACAGATTTTGTTGGGACACTCATTTCAGGCGATACAGGTGCTGGGCGGGATGGGCTATGTGTCAGATATGCCCGCTGAACGACACTACCGCGACGCCCGGATCACGGAGATCTACGAAGGAACCAGTGAGATTATGAGGCTGGTCATTGCTAACAACCTGCTCAAGGAATACGGCGCTGTGTAACTGAAAAGACAGCATTGATGCGACTGTAGAAACTCTGCTCAACTAAACTACACAGTGTGATTTTGAGAAACTAATATTAGGAAATAAATACATTTTTCTCCACTTCACACTATTAACAGACAATTTAGCAGTGGTTTTAAGTAGACTGTTTAAGTTATTAGAAATATAATTCGGTTGTTATTATCAGCGATCTGATATTAGAATCGTTTAGTAATAAGTGTGTCCACAAATGTTGAAACTTCTGCTCACAATTTGATTGATAAGACTGAGTAGAAAACTTGCAATATCGTCTTTATGTTAAAAGTGGAGGGTTTTGCTATGTATTCATCTCATTTCAGGTGTCAGATATGCAGTTTCTGTTCACCATTGAACCGAGCCAAAGAATCAATCGGTGATAGCAAAATAAACATTATATCCAGCTGCAAGAAAAACTACATTTACAATAAGCATTTCATAACGACATAATCATCTGGTGTGTGCTGAAAGGTGATATCCACTGAGTTGAGTTCTTTGGGTGATGAATAATTAATTAACATATCACGTGATTAGAGTAATGGTTGTTACTAAATGCTTGGTGTGTTGTTATTGTTGAGGATATTGTTACTTTTGCATATCCAAGTTAACAGACACGAATCGTGTGAATAATCAAATACTTGACTTTACATACGCATGTGTTTAGTGTGAATGAAGATTTATATGTGGCATTCTAACATGTGCAATCAAACACATAACGGGTACATTTTTATCGATGTAATATTTGATACTTTGGTACTTTCGTAGTGCATTTTTTTTTTTGAAAAGGCGACGATGTGTGGTGATGGAGTTACTGATGTAAGACTCATTTCGAAGCTGGTTCTAGGAGACAAAACACTATTTGGTTACTGTTTTTGTAATGCAAACCATTGCAAGACTATATTGAATATATTGTTCATGGCTCCAAGAATGGTTTATTGTATGATTTTTAATTTACTATGGAGCATAAATTTGTCGATGAGTACGACAAATTTATGCTCCAAAGTAAGTTAAAATCATTCTATTGCTATGACATGCTGTGTGGTGTAAGACGAGACGTTTCTCTGTATCTATATACAATTACTATTGGTTTGATTAATAACAACTTTAATCTCTTTTTAATGATTGTGGCAAGCGTGGTGAAACACTAAGAAGATGAATTACTACGCAAATGAGGTGTCTTGTGAAATAAATCTACAGGTATATGACGTTTGCTTAACCAGTGTATGGTGTGTGTTCATAGTGGGCGTGTACTTATCACGGGCGTCGATTGGTGGAGGACTTGGGGGGACGCGTCCCCCCACTTTTCAGCGTGGGGGACAGCATAGGAATTGTCCCCCAACTTTTCAGCTCAGAAAAATTGCGAGGCATATAGCCTGACTCACCACTCCTCTCTCTTAAAAGCCGCTACACAGGACTAGCTAGACAATAAACTCGCAATATGAAGTTCCGACCACCCATTAGACAATCGACTAGATAAATTGTTTGGCTGGCCACACCGCGAAACTTGATCTTACTTTAGTAAATAATCATCAAGACGGGCTGCGCCGCTATCAGTTTGCAACCTTGTCTTAATACTATTTATAGGCTCCAGTCATCAAGCACATTGTAAATGATGAAATTTGTGTTGCACTTTCACCCCTCACCTGCTTGATGTTTATCGCCTATGACAGAAGCGGCGGATTCCTGCACTTTGTGTAACTTATTCCCATTTGAGTGATGACAAATTTCTTTGTCAAAATGTTGGAATTGGAAGTTCTACACAGCATGGGCGTCGATCGATGGGGGACGAGGGGGACGCGTCCCCCACTTTTCAGCCTGAAGGGTCAGCATAGTAAATGTCCTCACACTTTTTCAGTTCGTGCAACAAATTTAAAGGCATAGCGATACTGATCACTCCCCTCTCTTATAAGCTCTACATCGGTCTAGTAGTAAAATTAATAAAAATTATACGACTTCAGATATAAACTTCCGACTACCTAGTGGAAAATCACTGGATAAATTGCTTGGTTGGCCGCAGCCCGCAACTTGATCTTAGTCCAGTAAATATTCATCATGCCGAGCTCTGTCATTTTGCACCCTTGTGTTGATATAGTAATAGGCACTAGCCATCAAACACATTATAGATTATTAATTGTTGTTTGCCCTGTCAACCCTTGGATTGCAGCCTGGTCGCCCTGGTGGATACTTATATCGCCTACGGCAGAACCAGCAGATTCCTGCAGTTGTGTAATCTGATCCCATTTTAGTTATGACAAATTTCTTTGCTAAAAGGTGGGTTTGGGAAGTCCCACACAGGCATCCCTGTAACCTCTACATCGTGTCACTCTATGAATCAGGCAAGCAGTGTTGGGTCCAAAGTCTACCCTCAAATGTTCAGTGATTGGGGCGGGCCATGGCCCCTCTTCAAATATATATGAATATATATGTAGCCAACATAACTATTTTAAATAGCATAACATAAAGGCCTTTGTTTATTTTAGAATTAGCACCAGACCAACAATGAATTATGTTTTATATTTA
>JAODUO010000098.1:177500-180000 GCA_025642075.2 Ridgeia piscesae | reverse complement strand
GAAATACGTCAACTCAGGTCTACAAAGAAAGGCCACACAGGACAAATTGTTCCAAGTAATACTGACAGACACAGTAGAGCACAAAAGCGCCATATATAACTATGTCAAGGCAAACGACAGCCTTGTTGGCATGTGTCACTTTGCATGTCAGTGGCTATGTCGTTAAACTGTCTGTCTTCGCATTTCTGCCGACGTCTGGCGCTGCCGGCCGGCCAGTTTATCTGCGATCGATGACCCTTGTAGTTTCTGTACGAATGTCGTCACAACAGCTGTCTGGGACGGAGGGAGACACACGGCATTTTGGACTTACTGACAATTGTCTTATATAGCAGGCTGTTCAACACAGCAAAGCGAAGAAGACGTAAGACAACAACGATATACGCAGGAAGGTAAAGACAGCAATAAACCACATTGTGAATTACCAACAGGAATGGAGTAATCAATTTATCTGACCTATTGTTAATCTACGTCATCGGTGTTTCATTTATTTGTATCAAGATTGTGAGACACATTTTGTGTAGCGTTTACAATGTATATTAAATATGACCAATTGTACACATACATGGCTATAATATTGTACAATGATAGGTTAGGCAATCTTGCCTAAATTCATTATCTTTGTCTAGTACGTTTTTCGATGAAATGCAGAATTATTGTCATATTCTGTTGAACTGCCTGTGAATATTCCCATTTTGAAAATCGTTTGAATTGATTATGGATATAGAATTATGGTTTATAATTATAAGTCAAATGACCTGTTCTTCTTTTTGAATATAATATTATTCTAGCGTTGATATGACGAGGTGAAATATTTTACTATTGTGTACTTGCAAGGAAAAATAAACAATTCATAGAACATATTTCAAAATGTTTAAGTGTTTGCGTTCTACGTTACATGTTGTACCTCGAACAACTGTAGAAGACTCGTCGATCACTGCAAAATCATACATAATTAGGCAATGTTCGCACGTTCCGTAGGGGAGTCAGGGGAACATTTATTTATTGACCAAAATTAATTCTATCGATTTCAGTGTGGTCGTCTTAGTATATTTCATCGCTAGGTCGAATGAATGGCGAAGTCAATCCGAGCAGAAAGTCATATTTATGTCAGTTTAACAGCTAAAATAATTACGCATGAAAAGTTGACATATTTAAGTGACTGAATTTATTCCGTGTTTGAAGCAGATGGACACAAGAAGGCCAATCTTTGGGATGGACACATCAGCCATCAGTCTTGTCCAGGTGGTCACGCTCGTGCTGGTGACGTCATGTGCTATGTCCGCAGCTAATCGCGTTGGTGAGCTTAGAAATGGCCAGGCGGGATTATGTTTCTATGAAGTGCTAGAGGCATTTCGGAGAACAAAACGAAACCTCTTAAACACAATTCAACTGGTCAAAATTGTGTACAAATTATGTGTGGCGAACCGTTGTGTCGTTTCACGACATTCACAATTGCGTCACAATATGGCTGCCAGTACAGCAAATTATTATTGCACAGAGGTGCAAACCATAAAATGGAGACCGATGTGCATGTAGCATCCAGAAATATTCGTGTCAATATTTGTATTAATGTATGTCCATCTTAGTTTCTACCGTATATTTGTGGCAATAGCTTTCTTATCGGAATTATTAATATTTTTGATTTTGACAGAACTAAATATAAACCTCGCGTATTATCACGGAAACTGCATTAACATTTTCCAGAATTGTACTTAGGACATAAACACACATGTCATCATTAAGATTTTATCTATTTTGCTGCCGCAGTGATGTAGCGGCCGCCAAAATGGCCGCCAAAATGGCCGCCAAAATGGCCGCCAAAATGGCCGCCATAATTTTCGTGTAGAGCAATAACTGTACGTGTGTATGTGTTTGTCGCCTGCAGTGCTCACGTACGGCGGTAACTCTGACGGGGCGCCGTGTGTGTTTCCCTTCAACCACATCGTGTACGACCAGGCTGATGGCGGCTGGCATATCCACCAACACCAGCAATGTACACTCGAGGCCCGCGATGGACTGTGGTGCTCCACCACGGAGCAGTACTGGGACGGACGCAACTCGTCCAAGTGGGGCTACTGCATGATCGAGAAACGTCAGTGCTGGCATCTTCGTTGTCTGCGCAAACAATGATATGTTTTTTAAATATTATAATTGTGTTGAGTTTTCTAGAGACGCGTTTTAGATTAGCTGTCGATCTCATAAAAGCTTGTCCTAGTCTATGATATATGACCCTTAGATTATATGTTTCCAAATAACTTTTTGTTCCTAATACGTGCTTTCTCTGTAGCTACGCCAACAATTTGGAATACATTTCCTGGTATAATTATATTTTGTAACTATAGACATGTTTCGTAAGAAACTGAAAACATATTTGTTTGAAATTGCTTTTCCACCATACATTTTCGGCAGTTCTATTCTCCAATGACGAGTTTTACCTGTCCCCGTTTATAATTACGTCAACATGATTTTGTTTGTTGCGCCTTTGAGTTTGATATTTTAA
>JAODUO010000098.1:145000-172500 GCA_025642075.2 Ridgeia piscesae | reverse complement strand
CATATCATCACAATGTGTGCATTTCTACCATAATGGGTGTATGTGATCTCAGTGTGTCTGTGTGTGTGTGTGTGTGTGTGTGTGTGTGTGTGTGTGTGTGTGTGTGTGTGTGTGTGTGTGTGTGTGTGTGTGTGTGTGTGTGTGTGTGTGTGTGTGTGTGTGTATGTGTGTGTGTGTGGTGTGTGTGTGTGTGTGTGTGTGTGTGTTTGTGTGTGTGTATGTGTGTATGCGTGCGTGCGTGCGTGCGCGCGCATGTCATGACGTAATGCCCGTGTTAAGACCGCATCAGTACGTCATCACAATGTGCGTACTACGTCACGTGTTCCTGTCGTCGTTGTAGAGCAACTACAAGGCGTCATGTGGAAGTTGTGGGCTGTCATCGCCGTCGGCATCACACTCGTCATCCTCGTCCTCGCCGCCGCCGTCTTCTGGTGCTGTCGTAACTTCTCTCGTCACTCTACACTACACTGTTGTCATTTCCTCTGTCGCAATATCACCCTGGACGATACCACATAATTACAGCGTGTTCAGAACTGCGTAGCAACGTATTCAAACAACATTTCTGATTACACAACTAGTAATTTCTACTTACATCGACGTTTCAGCCACCATCGGCGGCCTTAGATTGGCTGAAAAGTGGAAGCGAGTTGAAATTACTAGTTGTATAATCATAAATATTGCTTAAATAATATACTTCCAGCTTGATGAAAATATTCACAAATGTATAGCAAAGGTTGTGACTAGGTCTCCGCATTTGTAATTCTATTCCACTTCTGAAGTCTTTGCATTCGCTTCCTGTGTACTAATCTATATTTGTAAATGTCTTTACGAATACGTATGACACAGCAGCCATGACATTGGTATCCGTGGCTCACTCCTCTAAGAAATCTTATCCTCTCCAAGAATTAGAACTTTTTCTCTAGCTGCGCCAACTAACTGGAACTCGCGTCCCCCTAGTTACACTCTAGACATGGTGACACTAACGGTGACACTAACGGTGACATTGTTCCGCCGTCACTGATGACCGTGATATAAAACAAACCGCCCCGTTATAAGTGCTTTCGACGCAAAAGAATAAATTAAATACGTATGTGTAAGCCTGGAGACATATCAAATGTGTGCAATTTATTTTGTCATATGGCACCTCTGCAAATGATATAATATATTTATTCAGGATGGCTCAGGTAGATACAGTGTACATTAAAATATACATTATATTTATTTTCAGTGAGGTCCTCAACTAGAGTGCAATTACAGTTATGTGGGACGGTGAGGAATAACAACTAACAGTGGTGTTCTATACTTATACTACTAATGTGGAGGACGACTTCGTCTGTGTAGGAGAGGCGCCTTTTAAACAACCTAATGATTTTTATAATTGTATTTTTTTAGCACGATGAGTCTTTTGGATTGGAAGTCCGTGTATTCCAGGTAATTATCTAGTAACGCAATTTCTACTGTGCGAAAAACCTGTAGAACTTAGAGGCTGCGTAAATTAATGTTTCGGTAATAGCAAATTGGGATGTATTTCTAATATTGTCATTACGTCAATAGGAGTCAGTGATGACAATAATGGTTAGAGACTATGCTTCCAAGTGACGGCGTAGAGGCCCTACTAATGTAAGATATTTCTTGCTGCCCGAAAGATGATTTGGGGCAACTCTCACAAAGTCGTTGTGTCAACTCTAAAGTCATGTTGTAATATTTGGTTCGACTATTGGAACGAATCGTAAGTCAGCGAAGGCATTCCAGCGTGGACATAATGTACATTTTCATAATCTTCACAACGGGGTTACTCATGGACTACCATTTCGGTAAGCTGTAGAACATTGCTAGCGTCAGCCGATTTCACCGGCCGCGCAAAGTAGTTTTCCAATACACAT
This sequence comes from Ridgeia piscesae, assembly GCA_025642075.2. NCBI lineage: Eukaryota > Metazoa > Annelida > Polychaeta > Sabellida > Siboglinidae > Ridgeia > Ridgeia piscesae. The sequence goes on along the minus strand of JAODUO010000098.1, from coordinate 170,617 downwards.
ATCCACATCTGCTGTCGGTTAATCGGATTAGTGTAAGCTTGTTCATTGGTTTTCTCTGTGGATTTGAGGATTCGCCCGGCTGGACGGATTGACACATTGTTCTGTGATGTGTCATCGTGCGGCAGCTTGGCGTTGATTTACAGTAGCATCACGCCAGGTCGTTAACCAACAGACTAGAGACTGAGTTCTAGTTGTAGTTTGCAGTATGCCAGGTCGTTAACCAACAGACTAGAGACTGAGTTCTAGTTGTAGTTTGCAGTATGCCAGGTCGTTAACCAACAGACTAGAGACTGAGTTCTAGTTGTAGTTTGCAGTATGCCAGGTCGTTAACCAACAGACTAGAGACTGAGTTCTAGTTGTAGTTTGCAGTATGCCAGGTCGTTAACCAACAGACTAGAGACTGAGTTCTAGTTGTAGTTTGCAGTATGCCAGGTCGTTAACCAACAGACTAGAGACTCAGTTCTAGTTGTAGTTTGCAGTATGCCAGGTCGTTAACCAACATACTAGAGACTGAGTTCTTGTTGTAGTTTGCAGTATGCCAGGTCGTTAACCAACAGACTAGAGACTGAGTTCTAGTTGTAGTTTGCAGTATGCCAGGTCGTTAACCAACAGACTACAGACTGAGTTCTAGTTGTAGTTTGCAGTATGCCAAGTCGTTAACCAACAGACTAGAGATTGAGTTCTAGTTGTAGTTTGCAGTATGCCAGGTCGTTAACCAACAGACTAGAGACTGAGTTCTAGTTGTAGTTTGCAGTATGCCAGGTCGTTAACCAACAGACTAGAGACTGAGTTCTAGTTGTAGTTTGCAGTATGCCAGGTCGCTAACCAAAAGACTAGAGACTGAGTTCTAGTTGTAGTTTGCAGTATGCCAGGTCGTTAACCAACAGACTAGAGATTGAGTTCTAGTTGTAGTTTGCAGTATGCCAGGTCGTTAACCAAGAGACTAGAGACTGAGTTCTAGTTGTAGTTTGCAGTATGCCAGGTCGTTAACCAACATACTAGAGACTGAGTTCTTGTTGTAGTTTGCAGTATGCCAGGTCGTTAACCAACAGACTAGAGACTGAGTTCTAGTTGTAGTTTGCAGTATGCCAGGTCGCTAACCAAAAGACTAGAGACTGAGTTCTAGTTGTAGTTTGCAGTATGCCAAGTCGTTAACCAAAAGACTAGAGACTGAGTTCTAGTTGTAGTTTGCAGTATGCCAGGTCGTTAAGCAAGAGACTAGAGACTGAGTTCTAGTTGTAGTTTGCAGTATGTCAGGTCGTTAACCAAAAGACTAGAGACTGAGTTCTTGTTGTAGTTTGCAGTATGCCAGGTCGTTAAGCAAGAGACTAGAGACTGAGTTATTGTTGTAGTTTGCAGTATGCCAGGTCGTTAACCAACAGACTAGAGACTGAGTTCTAGTTGTAGTTTGCAGTATGCCAAGTCGTTAACCAAAAGACTAGAGACTGAGTTCTAGTTGTAGTTTGCAGTATGCCAGGTCGTTAACCAAAAGACTAGAGACTGAGTTCTTGTTGTAGTTTGCAGTATGCCAGGTCGTTAACCAAGAGACTAGAGACTGAGTTCTTGTTGTAGTTTGCAGTATGCCAGGTCGTTAACCAACAGAATAGAGACTGAGTTCTAGTTGTAGTTTGCAGTATGCCAGGTCGCTAACCAAAAGACTAGAGACTGAGTTCTTGTTGTAGTTTGCAGTATGCTAGGTCGTTAACCAAGAGACTAGAGACTGAGTTCTTGTTGTAGTTTGCAGTATGCCAGGTCGTTAACCAAAAGACTAGAGACTGAGTTCTAGTTGTAGTTTGCAGTATGCCAGGTAGTTAACCAAGAGACTAGAGACTGAGTTCTTGTTGTAGTTTGCAGTATGCTAGGTCGTTAACCAAGAGACTAGAGACTGAGTTCTTGTTGTAGTTTGCAGTATGCCAGGTCGTTAACCAAGAGAATAGAGACTGAGTTCTAGTTGTAGTTTGCAGTATGCCAGGTCGCTAACCAAAAGACTAGAGACTGAGTTCTTGTTGTAGTTTGCAGTATGTCAGGTAGTTAACCAAGAGACTAGAGACTGAGTTCTAGTTGTAGTTTGCAGTATGCCAGGTCGCTAACCAAAAGACTAGAGACTGAGTTCTTGTTGTAGTTTGCAGTATGCTAGGTCGTTAACCAAGAGACTAGAGACTGAGTTCTTGTTGTAGTTTGCAGTATGCCAGGTCGTTAACCAAGAGAATAGAGACTGAGTTCTAGTTGTAGTTTGCTGTATGCCAGGTCGCTAACCAAGAGACTAGAGACTGAGTTCTTGTTGTAGTTTGCAGTATGCTAGGTCGTTAACCAAGAGAATAGAGACTGAGTTCTAGTTGTAGTTTGCAGTATGCCAGGTCGCTAACCAAAGACTAGAGACTGAGTTCTTGTTGTAGTTTGCAGTATGTCAGGTAGTTAACCAAGAGACTAGAGACTGAGTTCTTGTTGTAGTTTGCAGTATGCTAGGTCGTTAACCAAGAGACTAGAGACTGAGTTCTTGTTGTAGTTTGCAGTATGCCAGGTCGTTAACCAAGAGAATAGAGACTGAGTTCTAGTTGTAGTTTGCAGTATGCCAGGTCGCTAACCAAAATACTAGAGACTGAGTTCTTGTTGTAGTTTGCAGTATGCCAGGTCGTTAACCAAGAGACTAGAGACTGAGTTCTAGTTGTAGTTTGCATTAAATCAGATTCAAGTAACACATGAGAAACCAAAAACTGAATAAAAACCAAATGATTTAGCTGACACGTTGTCGAGTAGTAAGTATGTCGATACATATGCAGGCAATGTTAGCATAAATAGGGCGAAGGGACAGCTTCCACATGGAATTTCGCGGTGGCCAAAAACATATATGTGGTTTTGCTCAAGTGATCTTGACTTACGGACCCAGTAATCTTAAGTTGCGACGGACGCAAAAATATGTCACAAGACATATGTGTGAGTCGCAAAAAATGATCAGCAATTTACAATCTTCCGACATTATGATCCGACTCAGGACTGGAAGCGCAATGATGCCGAATCTCCGTTTCTGAAGTCCTCGATAATATCTTCGTTCCACCGCCTGTGGTGGTACAACAATGTGTCTTTTGGTACAAGAGTCACAAAGTCACAACCTGAATCATATTGTAACCTCGGCCGATCAATTTATGTCATGTCTATTTTACACTTGTACGTTTTGTTTAGTAGAGTGACCTCGAATAATCCTGGCTAAACCTATCGACGAGACGTCATCGGCAAGCCACATTCGAATAGTCACGTGAAACTTATCTCATGCATGCACGTATATAAACCTTCTTGTTTTTTTACTCAGGAAATACTGCACCAGCGCAGAAAACAAAGGCGAAGGTACGAAACTTGTCAACTAGTCCAGCGCCAAAGAACTCAACGACACGACGAAACATCTACGTCCAATCATCTACAATCTGTGTATTCGTCGATCACGTGCTCGATGGGGTGTTTGCCCGCGAATTATATCCATATTATACTTCCTGTATTCAACTAGACCCATTGAATGTGTACATTATTGCAATATTTATGTACATAATAAATTAACAGGAGATATGTCACGTATGATAAAAACACTCGATTGTTCATCTAATGTATAGAAAAAAAGATAGTTAGGCAACAATAAGAATACTGTGTAAAGCGTAAGAAACCGTATAGCGCATATGAAGGAGACACGTAGGCTACATGTAGTGTATTTGAATGCAACTGAAATAAGGAATGCATTTAGGAAATCAGATACCTTAAATATAAAATACCTGCAAGAATTTGTGTAAACATCCTCACTGACATGACTCTTGATAATAGTAGATCAAACGAAGGATGCAGATTAGGTACGACACTATTGATAGAATTATATTTTCTTAATTAAGAAAATAGTCATTATCACAGGTGACAACTCATCAAGTGCCAGACATATGCATGGTCAAATTTGGCAATATCCCAAAAAGGGTTACATGCGGATAAAGCACAGACTGGTATTGTAATCTTGTGAAACCTGGTTATAATGTGTATATATGTCTGTCTCTGTCTCTCTCTCTGACTCTCTCTGTCTCTCTCTGTCTCTCTCTCTGTTTCTCTGTCCCTCTCTGTCTCTCTCTGTCTCTCTCTGTCTTTCTCTGTCTCTCTCGTCTCTGTCTCTCTGTCTCTCTCTGTCTCTTCTCTGTCTCTCTCTCTCTCTCTCTCTCTCTCTTCTCTTCTCTCTCTCTCTCTCTCTCTCTCTCTCTGCTCTCTCTCTGTCTCTCTCTATCTCTCTCTCTGTCTCTTCTCTGTCTCTGTCTCTCTCTCTCTGTCTCTCTCTGTCTTTCTCTGTCTCTCTCTGTCTCTCTCTGTCTGTCTGTCTCTATCTCTATCTATCTCTCTCTCTCCTTCAGAGGGCACGACTTGTTACAGTACCACACTGACGTATTAAATGTTGGTAGCACGTTCATTAACCCAGAACCAGCGATGGTTCTAAGTTTTGCTAATAAGTTATTCGATGATATGGAAGTCTGACAGGTCACGTCTGCGTTGAACGTAACACAGAACTTTGCCGTAAAATAAATTGGTGTTCATTATACTGTCAATAAAGATATTTGTAATCTGGATGCGTTGTTCTACATACCAAAGGTGAATTCTAGTGCACCACTCTACCCAATTCGTATGTGTGCGTGTGTATGTGATGTGTGTGTATGTGTTTGCGTGTGTGTACTTGCGTGTGGGTGCCTGCGTTTGTGCGCTTGCATACATGCGTGTGCGTGCGTATGTGTGTGCTGTGTGTGTGCTGTGTTGTGTGTGTGTGTGTGTGTGTGTGTGTGTGTGTGTGTGTGTGTGTGTGTGTGTGTGTGTGTGTGTGTGTGTGTGTGTGTGTGTGTGTGTGCGCGTATGCTTGTGTGTGTTTGCGTGGGTGTGCTTGCGTGGGTGGGTGTGCTTGCGTGCGTGCGTGCGTGGTGTGTGTGTGTGTGTGTTTGCGTGCATGTGCTTGTGTGTTTGCTTTTGTGTGTGCGAGCGTGCTGGTGAGTGTGAGTGTATGCCTGTGCATACATATCTTTGTGAATGTGTGTGTGTGCGTGAACGTGCGTATGCGTGTATATTGGACAGTGACTGAAATTTCTTGGTGAACACTAGTCACTGGAGACTATTGGCGACCCACTCACACCAGGTACTGGCGACCCACACACGCCAGGTACTGGCGACCCACTCACACCAGGTACTGGCGACCACTCACACCAGGTACTGGCGACCCACTCACACCAGGTACTGGCGACCCACTCACACCAGGTACTGGCGACCCACTCACACCAGGTACTGGCGACCCACTCACACCAGGTACTGGCGACCCACTCACACCAGGTACTGGCGACCCACTCACACCAGGTACTGGCGACCCACTCACACCAGGTACTGGCGACCCACTCACACCAGGTACTGGCGACCCACTCACACCAGATACTGGCGACCCACTCACACCAGGTACTGGCGACCCACTCACACCAGGTACTGGCGACCCACTCACACCAGGTACTGGCGACCCACTCACACCAGGTACTGGCGACCCACTCACACCAGGTACTGGCGACCCACTCATACCAGGTACTGGCGACCCACTCACACCAGGTACTGGCGACCCACTTACACCAGGTACTGGCGACCCACTCACACCAGGTAATGGCGACCCACTCACACCAGGTACTGGCGACCCACTCACACCAGGCACTGGCGACCCACTCACACCAGATACTGGCGACCCACTTACACCAGGTACCGGCGATCCACGTACACCAGGTACTGGCGACCCACTCACACCAGGTACTGGCGACCCACTCACACTAGGTACTGGCGACCCACTCGCACGAGGTACTGGCGACGCACTCACACCATGTACTGGCGACCCACTCACACCAGGTACTGGCGACCCACTCACATTAGGTACGGCGACCCACTCGCACCAGGTACTGGCGACCCACTCACACCAGGTACCGGCGACCCACTCACACCAGGTACTGGCGACCCACTCACACCAGGTACTGGCGACCCACTCACACCAGGTAATGGCGACTCACTCACACCAGGTACTGGCGACCCACTCACACCAGGTAGTGACGACCCACTCACATTAGGTACGGCGACCCACTCGCACCAGGTACTGGCGACCCACTCACACCAGGTACCGGCGACCCACTCACACCAGGTACTGGCGACCCACTCACACCAGGTACTGGCGACCCACTCACACCAGGTACTGGCGACCCACTCACACCAGGTACTGGCGACCCACTCACACCAGGTACTGGCGACCCACTCACACCAGGTACTGGCGACCCACTCAAAACAGGTTGACAACCAAAGTCTCGGTACATCCAGCAATGACAGGCCATCCAGACACATGTAATCTATTCATTGTCATGTAATACGGTGTCATCAACCAACAGTGACACGTCTGTGTATAGTAATCTTTCATTCACACCTGCAAGTCAACCATTTTGATCTAACAGCCTGAGTTACATATCGTATTACACAACCAATCACATACGTCATCCAGTCAAATGACTGATGAATATAATTACGAGTATTGTATTGTAACACTTACATAAACCTTTAAACAGGATTTGAAGTACATTTTATGCCAGCTCGTGTTATATAAGCCAGGCAGTGTAGGGGCAAGTTGTAACATTCATCTCGGGGCAAACTGCAACATCGTTCGAACATGCCCCACAGTCTTTGTTTTCCTGTGTTACCTTCATAATCACCTTCAAATAAAAATCTTGAGGATGGCATCGGCGATAATCCTTTTCCTCATCATGCGAGTAGTTGTAATAAACATTTTATAAAATTCTAGAGGTCTTTTAAATATTTAACTGACTTTGTTTAACTTTCCCTTCATATTGGTATAATTATATACACTAATCTACAATGTCATGTTATACATCATTTTGAAGCGGATGCGATAAATAAACATTAATCGCTTGGTGGTGACCGTGTTTGACTTTTACTTGACATATAATTAATGCACAACTCGATAGCGTGCTGACGTATCCAGTATTTATGTGTGAGGGCAGGACATACTGTATCATTTGAAGTGAGTAAACGTTTACCGCAATGTTGCATAGCCACCATCATTATCATGCTGTCGGTCGCAATGCGATAAAGACTGATTCCATCACTGGACTATTGCTCTCCGTTTATCTCTCTGCTATGAAGAGTGATATCCATGAGTCGGTCTTTATGTCTCTCAGCTTCAGGTTTCTCTTGATGGTATCCTTGAAACGGAGACGAGGGCGCCCTCTCTTTCTGTGACCAGAAGACAGTTGAGAGTAGAGAACCTGCTTTGGTAGCTTGTCTTGTGACGTCCTCATGAGGTGTCCAGTCTACCGCAGATTCTTTCTGATCAGAAGATCGTCCATAGATGGCAGCCCTGTCCGTCGGAGTATGTCCTAGTTTGTCACTTTGTCCATCCAAGTTATCCTCATGATCGAACGCAGATGTCGCATCATGAAGGCATGCAGCTTTTTCACCTGTCGTCTGTACACTGTCCAGGCCTCGGCTCCGTATAGGAGGGTGGACAGCACGATTGCACGGTATACCTTGCCTTTAACACGCATGGACACATGGTGGTTGTTCCAGAGTCTCTGACGTAGTCGGCCGAAAGATGCACTAGCCTTGGCCATCCTCCTCTGTATTTCATCGTCAATGCATCCATTACTTGATATAGTGCTTCCGAGATAGGTGAATTCCAGAACAGACTTCAGATTGTTTCCATCAACCATAATATCCTCCTCTCGGCTTCTAGTAGAGTTGGGTTGGTACAGCACCTCGTATTCTTGATGATAATCTTCAGGCCAAACTTCTTTGACGCATCTGAGAAATCATCCACTATTTTTATTCATCTCTTCAGCAGAGTGGGCAGCCAGGGCACTTTCAACTGCAAATAACAGCTCTCTCATCAGTATCCTAGTAGTTTTGGTCTTCTCTCTGAAATGTGCGACGTTGAATAGGTCAGCGCTTTATCTGGACTGTATGTGGACGCCATCTCCCATGTCTCGGAAAGCCTCGTCGAACATTGCTGATAGGACGATGGAAAAGAGCGTGTGGGCCAGTACACAACCTTGCTTGACCCCATTTGTAACACTGAACGATTCCGAGACTTCCCCTCCAACACTAAAATTCACCATCATTCCAGTATGTAGAGCCTCGATTATAGTTGTGAACTTCTCAGGACATCCATACTTCCTTAGTAGCTGCCTTAGCCCGGTCCTCCCAACTGTATCGAGCGCCTTACTGAAGTCGACAAATACCATGTATAGTAGTCGGCCCTGCTCAATGCACTTTTCTGGTAGCTGTCGGAAACAAAATATCATATCCACGGTGCTCCCATTACCACTGAAGCCACATTGTGTCTCCGAAGATCTTGCCTGCTATGGAAAGAAAAGAGATTCTTCTATAGTTCCCACAGTCTGTTCGATCACCTTTCTTGTTACAATGCTGGCATTCTTCCATGCTTGTGGTACAGAACCCACCTCCCAGGCATTGGTGATTAGTTGGTGCAGTCTGCTGAACAGATTGTCTCGTCCGTGCTTCCATATTTCAGCAGGAATTCCATCTCCCCCAGGTGGTTTGCCATCTTTCAGGCCGGCGATTGCTCTAGCCATCTCAGCCATGGTTGGAGTCTCATCGAGGCTTGTCTTGGTAATGCGCTGCGGGATGTCCAGAGCTTCATAATCTATGTCGCCAGGGACGTGGAGTAGTTCACTCCATCTTGCCACAACTCTCTTGCTATCAGAGGAGGTCTCAATTCCATCTGTTGATTTCAGATGAACAGGTCCCTTCTTCTTGGGTCCCCACACTTCCTTCAGTCCACTGTAGAAACCCTTCATGTCGTTTCTGTCAGCAACTCTCTGCAGCCCCACTGCCTTCCTTTCCCATCAGTCTGACTTCAGTGCACGGGTGCGTTTTTGTAGTAGTCTGCAGGAATCTTTGTATGCTGTAGTGGTGGATCTAGTGCTCCTGGTTTGCAACACTCTGGTGGGCTTGGTCTCTTCTGCTCATAAGAATCTGTAACTCCTGGTCGTTGGGGTCGAACCAGTCCTGGTGTTTTCTCTCTGGCTCGCCAAGATATGTCTTGGTTGTGTTTTATACGACCTGCTGCAGAACTGCCCATTCCTCGTTTGAAGTTGAGCTTTCCTTCTCCTCCCATTGGGCGAGAGCACTGTCCATCTCCTGCTCAAAACTGTGGCTGATGGTACTTAGTTTTGCTGTATAGAGCTTGGTCGGCTTACTTTTTCCTTGCCTGTTCTGCTTTTGTCGTATCCTGAAAGCTACTTTTGACATCAGCATCTGGTGATCGGTCCAGCAGTTAGCTCCACGCATGGCTCGGGTACTGTGGATGTCCATCTTATCCCGACACTTCGTGATGCTGAAGTCGATCATATGCCTGTGTCTGGAACGATGATGCATCCAGGTGGTCTTGCGTTCATCTTTCTGTTTGAACATGGTGTTCGTCACTATCAGTTATAACTCAGAGCACAGAGCTAGTAGAAGCTCGCCATTGGAGTTGCATTTCCCATTCCCATGTTTGCCCATGACCAAGGGCCACTTGTCATTGTCTCTTCCTAACCTCGCATTGAAGTCTCCTATCAGCAGTAGCTTATCTGTACGAGGGATGCCACTGAGCTTACTTGCCAGCTGGTTGCAGAAGGCCTCCTTTTTCATCTGGGTTTGTCATTGTTGGAGCGTAAACGCTGATAATTGTAGCAAAGTTGTCCTTGCTCAGGTGTAGTCTCATCGTCATGATTCTGTCACTTACTGGCCATGGCATTTCTGTCAGCTTGGTGACGATATCCTTTTTGATAGCAAAGCCCACTCCGGCCTCCCTTCTTTCTCCTTCGGGTTTGCCACTTCAGAAGAAAAAACGTATTCCAAGTCGTTGAGACTACCAGACTCTGAGAACCTTGTTTCACATAGGGCGGCGATGTCGATGTTGTATTTGACAAGTTCCATTGCTACTAGTGCCGTACGTGTTTCTGGTCGGTCAGCTGTTTCTCGGTCGAGGAGAGTCCTGACGTTCCATTGTGCAATTGTCAGTAGTTGTCTTCTTTTCTTCCTAGCTGATTTTCCACTGTCGACGGAAGATGAGGGCAAGCAGCGCGGTCCTTGGTAACCCGGGCGACGGCCGATCCGGTATGGTGATTCGGAAAAAGCAGCCAGGAAAAAGTGTTGAAGTGCCGCTGGCTTTTGCAGGTTACTAGCGGCTCTCTCTCGGGGAGCAAATAGAGGTCTCACACCGGCAAGAACATGTCAAGACATGGGCAAACTATTTGTCCCTGCAGTGGCTGGTCGAGAGATGTTGCGAGTTCCACACATCAACCGCCCTTTATAGTAACATGGTTTTCTGGTTACGGTTTGCTCCCTTAGGCTTCGGTTCTGTCAAGAACCTGTACCACAAGGCAGTGGTTTACAACTCTGCATGGCAGGGGCGTCAAACTCCCCGAGGTATTGCAATACCATGGGTACTGCAACACCTGCATACAATGTGGTCACCAACACGGAAAATGCCACAAACTTTCACCTGAGCTGCTATCATGTACTACTTAATTTGCACAACTTCACAGAAGGTAGTAATAAGAGAAGGTAAGACAGACGTAGACGTACATAATGATGATGACATAGCCATATTATATTACCACATGGATGTGATTATTCTTTATTTTAACAAGAAACCATCGACGTCATTGTTCTTAAGAATGCTGAGAACTAACCTGTAAAGCGCCTTTGAACACTGGTCGCAGCTAACAGCGACTAGTTAGTATAGCTTACAGCCAGTTTCATGAGACCAATTTAGCATTCGCGTTAACACGTCGACGTATAATTGACCTAATTAGTTCACGGTGGGGATCCCTGTATTTGTGGATACCCTTTTTTACGTTAGCTGCCGCCTTTGCCGTTCGTATTGCAAATCACAAGCTATGGTAAATGTATAGGATATCCAGTGTAAACATTAAAAATAATAAGTTGAGAGTGGGCGAGTCGGGAGCATAAGCGAACTTAGGGAGCATCATGTATATATTTCAACTGGCGTAAAGTTACACCTACTAAATACATGGTGCAGCCTAAGTGCAACTATGGAGCAGACTCGTGAAACGCAACTAGCGCAACTTTACGACGTTTTAGACTTTCGACGAGTTATCGCCCGCTACGACGTCGTATGCAGCGTCTATGAAACCCTAGTGTTAAAGGAATAACAAAAATGCAACAAGCTATAAACAACCATGCGGTTTGGAGGGCCATGATCGCCAACGCCTGTGACAGACGTGGCACCTATAAGATCATCATCACGTATCTATCTCATAGCTAGAATGAACAACGGACTATACTTTCATTCTAACATAGTATTCGGTAATTCTTTATTAATGGGGTGGAAATAGTCTACGATGACTATAGACGGTCTCGTAGGTCCGCCATTTCTTCTCCTGGATGAGTCGTTTCGTGTCGTAGTCTGAGACGAGAGTAGCCACGTCGATTGTGTGCTTTTTCCGACGATGGAACTTCCCCTCCGAGTTGACCATGGCGCATTCTATGTACGTGAGGGGAAAGTCGAGGAACTTCAGTATGCTTGTCAGTTGATGGCGCAGGTCACGCTTCAGTTCATCGTAGAGTACGACGTGGACGGAGCCATTCAAGCGTAACCACGCTTTAGTGAAGGTTAGCCCCATACCCGATTGTTGTACGAACACCTTGTCCCACAGTCCTGGAAGACAACAGTTATAAGGTATGTGAGCCGTCACCAATGCGAATTGTCATGGGACTCCAGAGGGTAAGCAGTAGGCTACAAAGGGGTATTAATTGGGCCACAAAGGGGTACTCAGTGAGCTGCCTAGGGTACTCATTGGATCATCAACGGGTTCTCAGTAGTCCTAAGGGACATTTCGTTCAGCCTGGTCCAATCCACTTGTAACAAGAGACTGGTTTAAATGCTGACCGACTGCATTTGTTGTATTTGATTAACACGTACGTTAGTTTGGTCATGTTATTTAATAATAGTTAAGTATCATTCGTTGTGTAATAGGACTAGTAATTTATATGGCAGGAACAAAACAGGAGCCGATTAAGCAGGCTGTTATGAAAAGGAAGTTCCAAGAAGAAGCCGGTTGGTGAAGTTAACGGATAGCCTTGAAGTGAGACCAAAGCAATGAGGAACTAGAGCAAATGATAAAGTAGAGTAGAGGAGGATATAAGAGACCGGGGACGTAAGAGTAATCCGATGAAAACAGATGTGAAATGGAAAGAAAATCGAAGACGACTATTTAGGCTCACCTCACTCCAAACTTAAACTTGGATTCCGTCTGTTAGTTTAATCCATTAAAACTAATTATGAATATAATTGTTTCAGTATTATAAAATAAAAGGGTTGATGGTACACAGTAATGTTATTATAAAATAAAAGGGTTGAGGGTACACAACAGTGTTCGCAGTTTGTGTCAAGTAGCGACATGTTCAAATAACAAACACAACAGGCCTTTACTTATGTATGCATTCGTGCACGACTGAGCTGCCACACGGGGTAATTCTCTCTCCCGATTACCGATATTATCGTACGTTTATACGCGGGTCGCTACTTTAGCCCAGTGTCTGCTCGTGCCGTGAAACAGCTGCGTGATATTTGCGGAATTGATTTCGTTCGCTTTAAAACTGACCTTTCTTCGCGTCTTTCATCTGCAGACACTACTCTAGATGTGAATACCATGGTTGGTGAGTACTAGCATGCGGTGTTATCAACCATTGACTTGCATGCCCCCTTACTGTGAGAATGAATGCTTGCCCACGCAAGGAACCGTGGTGCAATGACAACATCCATGAAGCCAGGACCTTAAGACGTGCAAACGAGAAGAGATGGAGAACAACAGAAAATAAATACTAAACTCGAGGTGCACCGCCAGATTGTTTTGAGCATCGAACTGCGGTCAACAACATGATCATGCGAGCGAAGCGTGCTCACTAGGAGTCAGTGTTGTCTTCACTAGACCAGCGAACACTCTAGTAAAGCAACCGGGAATAATTCTTCCACAATCCAGTAACACTGAAGCACTGTGCAATGACTTCTCAACCTACGTTGCAGAGAAAACACAGGGAATTAGAATGCAGATACGCACAACGCTGACCAATCACGAAGACTGTTCTGATTATGCTATCGATTCTGGCAGCCACCGTTTGTCAAGCGAACTCGATCGACTGCTACCTATGAATGAAGAGGAAATAAAGAACATCATCAGATTGTGCCCTCCAAAGATATGCAGCCTAGACTTTATATATATATATATATATATATATATATATATATATATATATATATGACCTGAAATACATATAACTATTTTTTTGTAAATATAAAACATAATTCATTGTTGGTTTGGTGCTAATACTAAAATAAACAAAGGCCTTTGTGTTATGCTATTTAAAAATAGTTATGTTGGAAACATATATATTTGAAGAGGGCCCATGGCCCGACCCAATCACTGAACATTTGGGGGTAGACTTTGGACCCAACATTGCTTGCCTGATTCCTAGAGTCACACGATGCAGAGGCTACATGGATGCCTGTGTGGAACTTCCCAAACCCACCTTTTGTCATCACTCAAAATGCGATCAATTTACACAAGTGCATTGAATAGCTCAGCGCTTTATCTGGACTGTATGTGGACGCCATCTCCCATGTCTCGGAAAGCCTCGTCGAGCATTGCTAGGACGATGGAGAAAAGCGTGTGGGCCAGTACACAACCTTGCTTGACCCCATTTGTAACACTGAACGATTCCGAGACTTCCCCTCCAACACTAAAATTCACCATCATTCCAGTATGTAGAGCCTCGATTATAGTTGTGAACTTCTCTGGACATCCATACTTCCTCAGTAGCTGCCATAGCTCGGTCCTCCCAACTGTATCGAGCGCCTTACTGAAGTCGACAAATACCATGTATAGTAGTCGGCCCTGCTCAATGCACTTTTCTGGTAGCTGTCGGAGACAAAATATCATATCCACGGTGCTCCGATTACCACTGAAGCCACACTGTGTCTCCGAAGATCTTGCCTGCTATGGAAAGAAAAGAGATTCTTCTATAGTTCCCACAGTCTGTTCGATCACCTTTCTTGTTACAATGCTGGCATTCTTCCATGCTTGTGGTACAGAACCCACATCCCAGGCATTGGTGATTAGTTGGTGCAGTCTGCTGAACCGATTGCCTCGTCCGTGCTTCCATATTTCAGCAGGAATTCCATCTCCCCCAGGTGGTTTGCCATCTTTCAGGCCGGCGATTGCTCTAGCCATCTCAGCCATGGTTGAAGTCTCATCGAGGCTTGTCTTGGTAATGCGCTGCCGGATGTCCAGAGTTTCATAATCTATGTCGCCATGGACGTGGAGTAGTTCACTCCATCTTGCCACAACTCTCTTGCTATCAGAGGAGGTCTCAATTCCATCTGTTGATTTCAGATGAACAGGTCCCTTCTTCTTGGGTCCCCACTCTTCCTTCAGTCCACTGTAGAAACCCTTCATGTCGTTTCTGTCAGCAGCTCTCTGCAGCCCCACTGCCTTCCTTTCCCATCAGTCTGACTTCAGTGCACGGGTGCGTTTTTGTAGTAGTCTGCAGGAATCTTTGTATGCTGTAGTGGTGGATCTAGTGCTCCTGGTTTGCAACACTCTGGTGGGCTTGGTCTCTTCTGCTCATAAGAATCTGTAACTCCTGGTCGTTGGGGTCGAACCAGTCCTGGTGTTTTCTCTCTGGCTCGCCAAGATATGTCTTGGTTGTGTTTTATACGACCTGCTGCAGGACTGCCCATTCCTCGTTTGAAGTTGAGGTTTCCTTCTCCTCCCATTGGGCGAGAGCACTGTCCATCTCCTGCTCAAAACTGTGGCTGATGGTACTTAGTTTTGCTGTATAGAGCTTGGTCGGTTTACTTTTTCCTTGCTTGTTCTGCTTTTGTCGTATCCTGAAAGCTACTTTTGACATCAGCATCTGGTGATCGGTCCAGCAGTTAGCTCCACGCATGGCTCGGGTACTGTGGATGTCCATCTTATCCCGACACTTCGTGATGCTGAAGTCGATCATATGCCTGTGTCTGGAACGATGATGCATCCAGGTGGTCTTGCGTTCATCTTTCTGTTTGAACATGGTGTTCGTCACTATCAGTTATAACTCAGAGCACAGAGCTAGTAGAAGCTCGCCATTGGAGTTGCATTTCCCATTCCCATGTTTGCCCATGACCAAGGGCCACTTGTCATTGTCTCTTCCTAACCTCGCATTGAAGTCTCCTATCAGCAGTAGCTTATCTGTACGAGGGATGCCACTGAGCACACTTGCCAGCTGGTTGCAGAAGGCCTCCTTTTTCATCTGGGTTTGTCATTGTTGGAGCGTAAACGCTGATAATTGTAGCAAAGTTGTCCTTGCTCAGGTGTAGTCTCATCGTCATGATTCTGTCACTTACTGGCCATGGCATTTCTGTCAGCTTGGTGACGATATCCTTTTTGATAGCAAAGCCCACTCCGGCCTCCCTCCTTTCTCCTTCGGGTTTGCCACTTCAGAAGAAAAAACGTATTCCAAGTCGTTGAGACTACCAGACTCTGAGAACCTTGTTTCACATAGGGCGGCGATGTCGATGTTGTATTTGACAAGTTCCATTGCTACTAGTGCCGTACGTGTTTCTGGTCGGTCAGCTGTTTCTCGGTCGAGGAGAGTCCTGACGTTCCATTGTGCAATTGTCAGTAGTTGTCTTCTTTTCTTCCTAGCTGATTTTCCACTGTCGACGGAAGATGAGGGCAAGCAGCGCGGTCCTTGGTAACCCGGGCGACGGCCGATCCGATATGGTGATTCGGAAAAAGCAGCCAGGAAAAAGTGTTGAAGTGCCGTTGGCTTTTGCAGGTTACTAGCGGCTCTCTCGGGGAGCAAATAGAGGTTTCACACCGGCAAGAACATGTCAAGACATGGGCAAACTATTTGTCCCTGCAGTGGCTGGTCGAGAGATGTTGCGAGTTCCACACATCAACCGCCCTTTATAGTAACATGGTTTTCTGGTTACGGTTTGCTCCCTTAGGCTTCGGTTCTGTCAAGAACCTGTACCACAAGGCAGTGGTTTACAACTCTGCATGGCAGGGGTGTCAAACTCCCCGAGGTATTGCAATACCATGGGTACTGCAACACCTGCATACAATGTGGTCACCAACACGGAAAATGCCACAAACTTTCACCTGACCTGCTATCATGTACTACTTAATTTGCACAACTTCACAGAAGGTAGTAATAAGAGAAGGTAAGACAGACGTAGACGTACATAATGATGATGACATAGCCATACTATATTACCATATGGATGTGAGTATTCTTTATTTTAACAAGAAACAATCGACATCATTGTTCTTAAGAATGCTGAGAACTAACCTGTAAAGCGCCTTTGAACACTGGTCGCAGCTAACAGCGACTAGTTAGTATAGCTTACAGCCAGTTTCATGAGACCAATTTAGCATTCGCGTTAACACGTCGACGTATAATTGACCTAATTAGTTCACGGTGGGGATCTCTGTATTTGTGGATACCCATTTTTACGTTAGCTGTCGCCTTTGCCGTTCGTATTGCAAATCACAAGCTATGGTAAATGTATAGGATATCCAGTGAAAACATTAAAAATAATAAGTTGAGAGTGGGCGAGTCGGGAGCATAAGCGAACGTAGGGAGCATCATGTATATATTTCAACTGGCGTAAAGTTACACCTACTAAATACATGGTGCAGCCTAAGTGCAAATATGGAGCAGACTCGTGAAACGCAACTAGCGCAACTTTACGACGTGTTAGACTTTCGACGAGTTATCGCCCGCTACGCATGCGGTTTGGAGGGCCATGATCGCCAACGCCTGTGACAGACGTGGCACCTATAAGATCATCATCACGTATCTATCTCATAGCTAGAATGAACAACGGACTATACTTTCATTCTAACATAGTATTCGGTAATTCTTTATTAATGGGGTGGAAATAGTCTACGATGACTATAGACGGTCTCGTAGGTCCGCCAATTATTCTCCTCGATGAGTCGTTTCGTGTCGTAGTCTGAGACGAGAGTAGCCATGTCGATTGTGTGCTTTTTCCGACGATGGAACTTCCCCTCCGAGTTGACCATGGCGCATTCTATGTACGTGAGGGGAAAGTCGAGGAACTTCAGTATGCTTGTCAGTTGATGGCGCAGGTCACGCTTCAGTTCATCGTAGAGTACGACGTGGACGGAGCCATTCAAGCGTAACCACGCTTCAGTGAAGTTTAGCCCCATACCCGATTGTTGTACGAACACCTTGTCCCACAGTCCTGGAAGACAACAGTTATAAGGTATGTGAGCCGTCACCAATGCGAATTGTCATGGGACTCCAGAGGGTAAGCAGTAGGCTACAAAGGGCTATTCATTGGGCCACAAAGGGGTACTCAGTGAGCTGCCTAGGGTACTCATTGGATCATCAACGTTTCAGTATTATAAAATAAAAGGGTTGAGGGTACACAGTAATGTTATTATAAAATAAAAGGGTTGAGGGTACACAACAGTGTTCGCAGTTTGTGTCAAGTAGCGACATGTTCAAATAACAAACACAACAGGCCTTTACTTATGTATGCATTCGTGCACGACTGAGCTGCCACACGGGGTAATTCTCTCTCCCGATTACCGATATTATCGTACGTTTATACGCGGTTCGCTACAAAAAATAGTTATATGTATTTCAGGTCATATATATATATATATATATATATATATATATATATATATATATATATATATTATATATATATATATATATTTTATATATATATATATATATATATATATGACCTGAAATACATATAACTATTTTTTGTAAATATAAAACTAATCAAGACCAACAATGAATTATGTTTTATATTTACTAAAATAGTTATATGTATTTCAGGTTATATATATATATATTATATATATATATATATATATATATATATATATATATATATATATATATATATTGACCTGAAATACATATAACTATTTGTTTGTAAATATAAAACATAATTCATTGTTGGTTTGGTGCTAATTCTAAAATAAACAAAGGCCTTTGTGTTATGCTATTTAAAAATAGTTATGTTGGAAACATAATTATATATTTGAAGAGGGGCCAATCACTGAACATTTGGGGGTAGACTTTGGACCAAACACTGCTTGCCTGATTCCTAGAGTCACACGATGCAGAGGCTACATGGATGCCTGTGTGGGACTTCCCAAACCCAACTTTTGATAAAGAAATTTGTCATAACTCAAAATGCGATCAATTTACACAAGTGCAGGAATTCGCTGGTTCCGCCGCAGGCGATGTAAGTATCCACCAGGGCGAACAGGCTGCAATCCATGGGGTGACAGGGCAAACAAAAATTAATAATCTATAATGTGTTTGATGGCTAATGCCTATTAATATATCAACACAAGGGTGCAAAATGACAGAGCCCGGCATGATGAATATTTACTGGACTAAGATCAAGTTGCGGGCTGCGGCCAACCAAGCAATTTATCTTTTGATTTTCCACTAGGTAGTCGGAAGTTTATATCTGAACTCGTATAATTGATATTAATTATACTACTAGACAGATGTAGAGTTTATAAGAGAGGGGAGTGATCAGTCTCGTTATATATGCCTTTACATTTATTGCACGAACTGAAAAAGTGTGAGGACATTGCCTATGCTGACACCTCAGGCTGAAAAGTGGGGGGACGCGTCCGCCCTGTTCCCCACCGATCGACGCCCATGCTGTGTATACCTTCCAATTCCAACATTTTGGCAAAGAAATTTTCATAACTCAAATGGGAATAAGTTACACAAAGTGCAGGAATCCGCCGCTTCTGTCGTAGGCGATATGCATCAAGCAGGTGAGGGGTGAAAGTGCAACACAAATTTCATCATTTACAATGTGCTTGATGACTGGAGCCTATAACTAATATCAAGACAACGTTGCAAACTGATAGAGTCCGGCAGCGGCGTAGCCCGGCATGATGATTATTTACTGAAGTAAGATCAAGTTGCGCGGTGTGGCCAGCCAAGCAATTTATCTAGTTGATTTTCTAATGGATAGTCGGAACTTCATATCGCGAGTTTACTCTCTAGCTAGTCCTGTGTAGCGGTTTAGCGCTTACATTTTCCCGGCGGTATAAACGTTCCGATTAACGTTTCTGCTCATGCGCGATAAATGTAAAATCATCAATATGCAGCGAAACGACCAAGCATTTATGGTATAAATACTACGGATTGTTCATTAGGATGTATATAATCTCTCAGCAAAGTTATTTGTAGCATATTAACACGAAGCAAACAAATTTTGAACCATGTTTTGATAGCAAGAACAAATCACGTGATTGTAGTGCGCCATAATCCGTGACAGTGATTTAAGCAAACGTAATATTTTAATGTATTGAACGACATTTTAAGCAACTCTTCACAGTAATAATAACAGGAAAGTCAACTAACTGCCCGTGGCATTTATACAAAAAATGCTTTGTCGTTTCGTTGCACATTGATGGTTTTACATATATCGCGCATGCGCCGAAACGTAAATCGGAAAGTTTATAACAAAAATGTAAGCGCGACAGCGGCTTTTAAGAGAGAGGAGTGTTGAGTCAGGCTATATGCCTCGCATTTTTTCTGAGCTGAAAAGTGGGGAGGGACAATTCCTATGGTGTCCCCACGCTTAAAAGTGGGGGGACGCGTATTAAAACCAAAAATTAATATGATTTATATTAATTTATATAATTTACATTTCTATTTATTAATATACATTTAGTATATTTCTTGGGCAGCGCATCGATCCGCCATGCGGGAAATAGCGCTATATAAAAACTATATTATTGTTATTATTATTATTATTACTATGTATATTGACAACATCGCGGAGACGAAGTTAACCGCAATACACTTTGATGGTCAACGCATTACACGTTCAACGCAACCGATTGCGCTGACGTCCGCTTGCAAATCACTACACAAGCCAGTTTATAACAAAGGAACACAAGACATGTCTTCAAGACAGCAATAAATGAACGAGACAAGACGGCTGGGTCACCGGAAGTGCCGGTGTCACGCATACATTTTCCCGGACGTCATAAATTAACCGGGTGACGTTTCTGACCATGCGCAATAAATGTAAAATCATTAATATGCAGCGAAACGCAAAGCATTTATAGTATAACTGTCACTGGTTATTCGATAACTTTCGGTCAATACATTAAAATATTACGTTTGTTTAAATCACTGTCACGAAATGTGTCGTACTGCAGTCACCTGATTTTGCGCTTGCTATCAAAACATGCCTCAAAACTTATTTGCCTTGTGTTAGTTTGCGACAAAATAACTTTGCTTAGAGGTTATATATACATCCTAACGAACAGCCCATGGCATTTAAACCGTAAATGCTTTGCGTTTCGCTGCATATTGAAGATTTTGCATTTATCGCGCAAACGCAGAAACATCACCAGGATAGTTTATAACGCCTGGAAAAATGTAAACACTACACCAGTACGGATCTACTCACGATGGTTTTTGTATATCGAGGGTTCCGCCTCTTCCGTGTGCCCTCCACCTCGACGTCGATTGTTATCAGCAACTATCGCATCAGACGTGTCTCGGACCAGTAGGACGGCCTTGTTGAACCGCCGACTCGGTCTGCCGTGTGTCTTCGCCACCAGCACGGAACCGTTCGTCACCCGCTCGCCCGGGAAGCCGTGCAGCGCGAGAACTTTGTCGTAGTATATACTTCCGGTGTATATTCCTGCAAACACCGGGGTGTTTGACGTCACTGAATAGACAATCCCTTGGGGCAGCTTTGGTCGTAACGATTCATGGGTGGAACAAGGGATCGGGAGGCATACATTACGATTCACACAAACATACTGGCCAAAACGATAGCCTGTTGATAGTAGCGAAAGGTAGTTGTTGCGCTTACATTTTCCGGGCGCAAAATATTACCCGGGTGATGTATGCGCGTATCTATGTGGAAGGTGTATTTAGTTCCAGCTACGACTGTCGCGCTTACAATTATCCGGGCGTCATATTTGATCTGGTGCTTACGTATAAAATGCTTCCATTCTGCAGATATAAGCAATTTCTGTCGTAAAACAGGCTCCTGTCAATGAAAATGTGCTGATTGTGAGGGTCCTAATAGTGTTTATATGTTTAGAAATAAAACCGACATACACCTCAAAAGGGCGGGATATACTTAGATAGATAGGTTGGATTACCGATAAGCTAAATAGATTCCTTTCCCGCCTGCCATCTAGAGTTACATCTCCAGGGGCAATGTTGTTAAATAATATTACGTCACGTGATGTCACTCTTAATGATTGGCCACACATTTGAAAACATGTATTATAATTATAAATCCTAATTATAAAAAGGAACATAGTTAACTACTCAGAATTACTGATCACCACTTACTAAACCGGCTCTAAATATTATGTTTTGCGTATAGACATATATATCACCTAGATGAAATATAACACACGGACACATGTAAGCGCGACAACACGTTGGAAGCCTAATGCCGCCTGCCCCCCACCCTGGTTAACTATCATCTGTGAAAATATATCATTCAGTGGACATACATATCTACAAAACGCCTACTCTATAAAAAGTACCGTGATATATGTATATTGTTTCGTGATACAAAAGCGTGCATATAATATATTATAGCTTAATGTGTCGTTGTAACCTTCACAGCAATGTTGGGGAACGTGTCAATATATGTAATGCGCATTCAATTTGAATTTGGTCAAATTTTTCATCATGTACAAAGTTTTACTGGGGACACGCGTCAAATAACACACATGATAATACCTGTTACGCTGGAATTGAACGAAACGTTAGAAACCACATCAAAAGGGTTAATCGATCTCAGAGTCAATAAACGATTCTAGTTGTCATCAAACTGATTGATACGCCAGGGAGCTATATGGTGGATAGGCAAGGTTGTAAATGTTTTTTCTTTAAATGACGGCGGAATTTAGCCATAATTTATTATGTTCAACTGATTGCAAAGAGTAGGCGCACCAAGGCAAAAGCCTAAGTCCCAATGTTAGTATTGCCCTTAGGGAAACAAGTAAGTCAAAACAAGATGACCGAAGTAGAATAACTTTTCTTACAGGAGAAAGCAAAGAATGTAAATACGATGGCGGCTTACATGAAAGTGTCTGATATGTAATGGTACATATATTAAAGATGATATGATATCGAACAGGAAGCTTATGTAGAGACTTTTAGAAACGGCATAGAATGAGTAAACGTGGAGACCTTTGTTAAACAATTCTGACTACGTTGCAATTTTGTGATATCCTTAATGGCAATATTATGAAAAAGCGAATTACAATAGTCTAGTCTATAACTAGACTACTGTAATTCTGTTAGTCGGGTTTTGCCTCTTTCTATTGTAAAACTGTAGCAGTTGCTATAGTTTTACAATAGCAAGCGGCAAAACCCGACTAATACGACGCAAATCACAAATGTGGTAATGGTAATACCATGATCGATAAATGAATCATAGAAAATACTCCTAAATTCTGAGTTGAGATTGCAGTAGTTTTCGTCAGGTATATAAAAATGAAACGTTGTTATATATGTGGTTATATGTTACACCGTCAACAGCAATGTTAACTTAAGCCCAAAAGTTCAACGAAACATTATTATACCCGCCAGGTCAACAGCTCCTTTGACCGTAGGAGGTTTATAATTGTTTTGGTGGCAATCTTGTTAAACTTTGTTACGTCGATCTACTGGACAGCTGAGTCATCCCGTTGTCCCCTGTTGTGTTGTATCCATAGAGTTAGATAATTAATCTTTCCCCTATAGACTAGAGTGACAAGCTGGTCCGCTGCACTGAAGCCGCTGTGGACCACTGGCTGCCATCTACTTGCCAGGCAGAAAGTGCTGTACTCACTGGCAGGATATGTAAAATAGAACTGTTGAGCAACTTAATAAGTGTAAAAAAAGTTTGCTAAAACGAAAGTTTGAACTCTGATATGTGTTGTTGTGCTTAGGCCTAGTTAAGACAGCTCATGATTAATTTCTGGAGTAGGCCAGCAGGGCCAACTGTTGAATGTTTTGAGTTGGTTCACTGTGTTGTGGTATGGATCTAAATAGTTGTCACTGTGGTTCCTTGGCAACGTGAATAATGATCCAGTGGGATAGGCTGTAGCCTCCAGCTTAGTCATTAGGGAAGGGCTGTGAACTGGATTATACAGAACCTAAACACTGGACAGTTCGGTGGTTGACACAGATGTGAGCAACTTTAATCCATTTGGGGACATGCTGGCTACAACAATCATTGTGACAGTGCGGATAAAAACATATCCCAAAACAACACACGCAGATTATCGCACATGGGAATATGCCATCGTCCCGTCATGAAATGACCAAACTAATTCTGTTTATGGGGACATGAAAGGGAAACTGTGGTCATTTTAAGGAAACCTGTTAATATGACATCCCTGCTATTTTGTTGTAGTTTGCCTAATTTTATTTATTCATTGTTATTACTATTGACACGGTATAATTAGTTAGTTGACTATCTTAATATTACTACTTTTTCTACCTTTTCTACTATACTATTGTTGTTAGTAATGTTGGCAGCTCTGTTTTGTTGTTGTTTCCCCTATTCTCTCATCCACTTAGCATGGTCTGTTTTTAAATCTGTGAAATTGTAATTAATTATGTAGGTCTGGGTGTTCTCGCCAATGTGTTTGGAAGACGGGCTTCAGTTGGTTCATTTTTAAATGAGATTTTTGTAAAACAACACAATTGTGGATCTGGTAGCAAAACAAATTAAATAGTACTAAGCTGTACTCATCCTTCACACAGTGAGACACTGTATACTAAGTAGAAGCCTGTTGATTTGTTTCATACTGGCATATTAGTGAGGTAACTGTTTGAACTCATTGTACACAATTAAACAACACTGGCTAACTGATGTCAGTAAATAAATAATGTGATAATTATGTAGAAAACTTCGTACAGTCCTATGTATATACAGGGACTGCTGTGGCTTTCTGCCTGGCAGTAGCATGACTGTCACCAGCCCGTGTTGACTTCGAAGTATCATGTGTCAACTGATAGTGGCCTAGTGATCTTGTTCTACTGGTGTGTTCTATTTATATCTATGGTTGTATCACGTTGTGCCTGAATAATAATCAATGACATGAAAATAATGATTGATATCTTCATCGATCCATTGACGACTCGCGCAATATTTACGATTACGACATTTTCCCTCTTGGATTTTTCGCGCCATTGAGCCTGCTCTTCGAGGATATTGGCGCATAAGAAGTCATTATTATTATTATTATTATTATTATATTTACAATTCTAGTCACTCCTCTGTGATACGATGGCTTACTTGTGGCTTCCTGTAGCACGTGACGGAGCCAGGTGTTGCCGGAGCCGGGGATACTTGCCAGGGCAACCACTTCTTTCCGTGGTGGCGACAGGAAGTGTAGGGGCGGACAGTCGAGCTGCTTCTTCTGGGGGCTAGGGACAAAACCCGGTAGATAGCGATAATAGATCAATCAATCAACCAGACAGTCAATCAATCGGATGATCAATACAAGACTACTTAAGCCTTTATGTGTTAGTGTTAGTGTTAGTGTTAGTGTTAGTGTTAGTGTTAGTGTTAGTGTTAGTGTTAGTGTTAGTGTTAGTGTTAGTGTTAGTGTTAGTGTTAGTGTGAGTGTTAGTGTGAGTGTGAGTGTGAGTGTGAGTGTGTGTGTGTGTGTGCGCGCGCGTGTGTGTGTATCCCACGCACACGCACACGCACACGCACACGCACACGCACACGCACACGCACACGCACACGCACACGCACACGCACACGCACACGCACACGCACACGCACACGCCACGCACGCACACGCACACGCACACGCACACACACCACACACAGTTACACACATCTATACACAGCTACACATAGTTACACACTGTTACACACACGCGCACATGCGCACACGCACACACGCGCACATAAACACCCGCACACACGCACACGGAAATTACATAATGCACACACAATATTTGTAATTGAGGTAATTCCGTTTTGTTGTGTTGTATTGTAAAGATGTAAAGCTGCACAGTTTGTGGCATTAGGACAAGTTAAAGTGCTTACCTTATGAGTGACCAGTCCACCTGGTTGGAACTGTAGATGACAAGAGAAGTGACCAGAAGACACGACACAAACAGCACAATATGACCTCGATGCAGCGCCATCTCATTCACCTGTGTCAGTTCACCAGATACAACAACGACTTAGGTGGATTATTTCTCTTTTTCTTAGATACTGGACGGGGCCCTTTGCAGGGCATTTAAAGTCCAACGAGAATGTGTGTATTCACTACAGGTTACACATTTACCCCCTGTGTGGGATCTTTTACTTCCCCTGACATAGACACCAGATAGAAAAACCACCGGCTTTTAGTGTCTCTTCCGAAAGACACAGGCAAATGTGGGGTGAACGAAATTGCCTAAGTTTCGAAACGGCGGCAGGTGGGATTGAACCACCGTCTCCTCGATTGACAGTCCGGCGCTCTACCGTGCGACCACCGCTCCCCATTCGTTTTG
>JAODUO010000098.1:135000-142500 GCA_025642075.2 Ridgeia piscesae | reverse complement strand
ACACACACACACACACACACACACACACACACACACACACACACACACACACACACACACACACACACACACACACACACACACACACACACACACACACACACTCACATAATACCACAGTTTAATCAGTAAATATTTGGTACATTCAACACGTACTTATAAATATGTTATCGTCCTATCATTTGAACGTACCTGTCGGTCGCGAGTTGACAGCAACACAATGACCATGCTTGACGTCTCTACGTTTTTTTTCATGATAGTCTTTTTGAAACATAACCTCACAATTGGGATACAATCTGGAGGTGTGTCTTGCTAGATGATAGCAACACCATGACTGTGCTTGAGGTCTCTACATTGTTTTTGCGTGATAGCATTCTTGAAACATAAGCTCACAATCGGGATATAATCTTGAGGTGTGTCTGGCTAGACAAAACTTATAGTCGTCCAATTTGTGAATTCAGTGACATGAACTCGTGCAAAAAACGACAGAATTTAATTACTGCAGTAACCCTCCTACAAACACATTTTGTAGTCAGCCCACAGGGAATCGTAGCTAATTGATCAATACAGCGTACGCATTGTCACCGATGTGCTGGTCGCGCTTGGTATGGTTCAGCGGTGCGTGACGCTAGTCAGCCATACGTGACGTCTTTTAGATGAATAATTGAAAGGTTCGATGCGCAGCTGACAATGACGCTCACGCGGTGCGTTTCCCAAGGCGATGTTGATGACAATAAACACGACCCGCGCTGTGCTAGACAGGGCATAACACCATGACAACTCGATTCGACAGAGCCGGGGAGAAAGCAACAGTTGGGGCGGAGGATGAATCAACCTGAACAGGAGACGTCCGCCATGGGAACAAATGTGACGAAAGTAGAAGAACACCACATTGTGCAAGACGACGACGATCAACATCCCGAGTACGAGAAGGAAGAAACAGAGATGACAGAGGTCGAGGAACAACATATCGTGCAAGAGGAGGATGACGAGCAGCCGGTGCTGGAAGAAACATCGAAGGTGGCGGATGATAAACCAATTTTGCAGGATGACGAAGACCATCGTGCCAAGCAGGAAGACGAAACACAAATGACGGAAGTAGACGAACAACATGTTGTTCCGGAGGATGAAGACCCACAAGAGGTAAGAAGAAACAGAGATCACACCGATTGAAGAGCAACACATAGTGCAGGAGGAAGACCCAGAGCCCGAGGCTCCAATATCGGAAGAACAGAAGCCGGAGACTCCGCCAGCGCCACTGAAACTCGGGGTCGTCGCCACGGCGTGCCCTGTGTCCCGGGTCAGACCTCGTCTCCAACCCTACTCAGTCAACCAACAGACGCTGAGGGACGCCGCGGAGGAACAAAGCAAGATATTGGGCCTGATGCAGCTGAAGAGGTACATTTTCATCAATCATCGTTTATATATATTATTTTGGTTTTTTACACGATAACATTGAACGAATGAAGCAGGTTTCATTAGTAATAAATAAAATCGAAATCGATGAAACATACTTATCTACAACACCACATGATAACAGCAGCCAAGCAGTGTGTCATACAATAATCGTGCATTGACATAATTACATTCAGATGTACCACTGTGCGGAGAGGTAGACCAGTCACGCAAGTATGGTTTCGTAGCGCCGCACTACTGCACTATACCGTTAGCTGATCGTGTCCATAAACCTAATAACTAACGTTGTTGGCCACACTGCATTATGGAAGGTGTATAACACATACTATTTAAATTATGCATGTATGTACACAAGAAAATTAAGTATGTAAACAAGTAGTAGTTAAATCAATAAAAATCAAAAAAGACATTCCTTCCTGCAGTAAAAATAAAAATATAAGTAAACAATGATCAAATATTGGAATAAATAAATATGCTATACCAATATGAAAGTATTATAAGATAGACAAATAAATTAGATAAACACATTTCTCAATGTTATATATATATATATATATATATATATATATATATATATATATATATATATATTTTTAAACATTGACTAGCTGTTTTACCTTATTTATTTGTATATATATATATATATATATATATATATTTTGTTATAATATATATATATATATATATATATATATATATATATATATATATATATATATATAGACGATGTATGGCTGTGCTTAATATCAGTGTAGGACTGTGCTTAGTCGATGTAGGACTGTGCTTTGTCGGTCAACGGTTGATTTTCTCTGACTGATTCGTACACTTGATGGAGGATGGAATGAATGCTCTAAGGACACGCTGGGTTCTTACAGTTGACATCCTGTACCTTAGGAGTCCTATACAATTATACCAGTTGACTTCGCCAGTGGCAACTGCGTCTGCCGTGGGAACAGTTACGTCTCCCAATTTGAAAGCGCTTGTGGGAATCTCAATATAATGACCCATTCACGTCCCCATTCCGGTTCTAAACATTGCTTGTAGCAGGAGCACCGTGTGGCTGAAATCAGCCTAAATTACATCATATAACCAGAAGTCGGCCACAGTCCTCGTGGACGATTTCATTGGCTGACGTTAAAGCGACCTGACCAGTTCGTGGCTTTTTTTTAATTGCAAAATCATGTTAATCAGTATAAGTTATAACTATTGTAGCGTCCTGACCGCCAATAAATGTTTTATCGAAACAGAACTGACTTCGTAATATTAAACGTCGAATGTTTATAAGAATCCCGACGCTGTCACTCAAATCGCCACGAGTGACAGCTACCCTTTGACCTTTATCAACTGGGAGCCGTGCACCTGGCTGGGTGTGGCGTTATTGACGTCAACTTGTGTTCACGTGATACTGCATCGCGTGATCATGCATTTCCTTCTGGGCTTTTAGCCACGCCTACAACGGTTTCGAAAACGCCTCGTGGTCGGTGTGTACACAGAGTTAAGCGCCCTTACAACGTCTATTTTCAACCCCTAAATGGTACATGAAAACATATTTTGACTGTCTTTACGCCATGATAGGTATACTTTATACCGTATAACATGATTCTGCAATAAAAAGCCACGCTTTGTCCAAAGGGGTGTGCCGGGGCAGAGTGAAGTGATGTAATCACCCGCTGCCACCCGTGACGCACGAGGATGATGTAGGTACCATATTACGTCTCATTGACGTTACTTGACACAATGGCGCGTGTTGGCCTGTTGTGCAACGATATTGATTTAGCCACTCGGTTGCGTTAGTCGCACATTTTCCACAAACACGCTACAGCATAGATAACTGTATCACGATTGAATACGATTGCTATCGAGTGTATCACGCCTCTGTCGATACAGTTGCCGGAGATTTACCAACACATCATACTGCGACCCTACGCAATCTCTGCCACCTTTGTCTTGTGAACACATTCCCTGTGGCAAGGTTCACACAGTCTCATGGACGCGGATGATTTCGCTGCTACTGAACGAGATGTGTCTCCTCTTCGAGAGGTCAATAATAATTAGAGCTGTGCAGTTTCTTTCATCCATTTACATATTGGTATCCATAACCTTTACAATAACCTTTAATGGTCCCAAATTGGGAAGAATTCACATTGTAGACATTAACATTAACGACACAACGATACTAGTTATTTGTTTACCAAACAATGTTAATAATAGTAGTACTGCTCGTGTCCCCATTGTATCCTCCTCGCCTATCACTTTCCCCGCCTGATCTCGCGTTGACCAATGAAAGTCGGCAGAAAGTTATCACAATATATTTTATTTGGCTGTTTCATTATAATATATATATATATATATATATATATATATATATATATATATATATATATATATATATATATATATATATATATATATATATATATATTATTATATTTATATATATATATATATATGTATATATATATATATATATATATATATATATATATAGCCAGATTTTACAACAGAATAACATTCGTGCAGTGGATGAGACGTGTCATTTAGAATGTCTGTTGTCTTCTTGATTACGCATGATTCATAGTTCATTCACCGTTGGAGGCGGAAGCTTCCACCCCATCAAATTTGACAGCAGCATATAGCTGACTGAACGATGGATAAATAGAGTCATTTGTAGATACGTTGTAATATAATATTATATTATTTGAACGTGAAATACAATACAATACTCAACTGTCCAATTTCAGTTTTATATTATGCGAGATAGTAGATCTATACACCGCTAAACTGGCCTTAGAAATAAAACAAAAAACAGGATACTTTAATGTATTTATCCTACAAATCCCTCACTTAGCATCGTATCTGTTAAAATTGGATCTGTCGTGAATAATTTTGTTATCGATTATATTCGGTGTATTTGATGGATGCGTGTTTCGTTGAATCGATTTTGGAGGTGTTGTTCGTGGTATTCTCTGAAAATTGCATCATGCAGAGTTTAACCGTATATATTATTTAACTGGACATCCTCACTTTATTTGGCTCAGCGAACGCCTGGATATTTGACGTTCTGTACAATTATGCATGATTAATTGTAAATAACAGAAGCAATTTCTTTGACAAGAAAAGTGTATGGTTTATGCTAAATAGCCATTTTGAAATGGCTTGTTTTAAGAAAGCGTATGTGTAACAACAAAACTATTTGCCTACATGGTCATGCTTGCTACCCTATGTCAATTTGTGATTGTATAACTTATTTGATAAATTATGGTCATACAAGAAATAATGATCTCGAGGTGATAAACCTATGGCGAAAATTATTATGTTCGCTTACTTTTGCTTCGTTTTATATGTGGATAAATGTTTTTGAGACCGAGGAACTTGTATAAAATGTGAACACACTTATGCTACAGTATAGCGCAGACAATCAAATTTCCGTACTTTAAAGGATAAGTAATATAAATTCAACACAGTTCGCTGTGATTGGTGGAAATTATCGCAACTAATAATATTGAATGTCCGGAAACAGCGTATTTTAGTATTTATTATACACATATCGAATGTTTACTGAAAATACGTTTAAACGGAACAAATGAAACATAAATTATGCGTCATAGATACCATATGACAGTTTATTTTGTACTTTTATAATGTAGCCTGCGTCGCTGACCATGTGACCAGACCTATATGTCCATATAAGGCAAACTATCATTCCGTTTATTATGGAATCGCTATAGATGTCGCCTAACTTCTGCAGAAATCATGACATCATGTCGACAGGCTAACTTTAGCCAATGACTTCGCAAATACAAACCAACAACACGTTCAAGTACATACGAAGTAAAATATCATAACACATACGATTCTTGTTTATGTGGGGATTAATGAAGATTAATTGAACAGTAATTGAGGGAGCGATCGTTATAATATTATTGAGACGTGTTCCAGTTGTTTATTTCACATAGGTCGGTGTACACTGGAGATCCCATTGTAAACATAATATTGTCTTGTATTTTTTACCCTATTTTTTAATTATTTAAATGACTTATTCAATTTTATTTCATGATTGCTTTAGTAGTTTTTTAAATATTGTACTTTTTATTTTATTGTTTTAAATTGTACTGCATTTTATGTATACATATCAACTATTTGTCCGAAAAAAACATACTAATTGTAGTAAGGCTACATTGCACGGATGCTAAACTAAACTTATTTTTTATAAGTTTAGTCAAATACGTTGACTTGTTGGCGTAACATTTTAACATAACATATGTTTTAATGTCTTAAATTATTTATTTTGTTTTATAGATACATATCGTATATTCTGTACAGTATAATTTATATTTACGCTAATGTCTTAAATTATATATTATTTGAATCTATTTTAACAAATATACTTTGCATGTTTTATATACCCATTTCAATGTTTTTGATTGCCCAGAGAGAGTGAAAATAAACGATTATATTATTATTATCTTAGTTGTAACGTCAAGTAGAAGATGAAGCTTCTGGTCAAACGTCACCCAACAATACTTGGAGTGGATTAATAAGAAGACAGCACTGTGTGAAACGGAATGCTTCAAAGAGTCATTGATCCCACTTGGCCATGCAGCAGTCAAATATTACCAATCCATAAAGGCTCAGTAAAGAGATATCATCGCAGGAATTGTAACACAAAAGTAACTTACATAAAGAAGTCAAATTAGTTACAAATACACTAATAACTACTTATGTACTCTACTTAAATAAATATACTTCGCTACGTTCAGACACTGGTAAACCCTTCACTTGCACTAAATATTAATGATGTCAATTCACACTGCGAATCAACTGCATGTTCTCTGTCGTCGACGTCACGGCTCACAGCACGCTGCGGAAGTACAGCGCCTCGCCCGAGGCCATGATGAAGCTGGCTTCGATCTTCCAAGAGGTTCACAAGGCAGTGACAGAAAAGGTGACGAAGCTCAACCGACTCGAGACCCGCCTGTTGATGGTAAGTGTATCCGTTGCTACGAACGAACCAGGCAGTTGACGCGTTCAACCGTGTCCGTGTGCCGCATGTCCTGACGCGTTGAACCGTGTCCGTGTGCCGCATGTTCTGACGCGTTAAACCGTGTCCGTGTGCCACATGTCACGACTTGCTCTGTTCTAATTATGTATATTTTATTCACATGCGCAACTGAAAATGAATAATTTGTTCTGCAATTGATGTTCGTGTGTACTTATCGCATATATGTTATAATCCACCGTCACAACAATGACTCATCCATTGTCCGTACATGGACCTGTCAGTATGATTCATCCTAATTGCAGTGGTTGCATGCTAGCATACACTCACACTGCATTGGTTGTACAATAGCATATAATTTTGTTGCATTAATTTATTTATTTATAAATAAATGATCTACAGTCGTGTATTGTAGAGTATTGTTTTCAGGCGTCTTACGTCTTACCGGCTCAGAAGACGCCATTAGTAGTTGTGTGCTTTGGAGTATTGTGTTCAGTTATTGTTCATCATACGTGATGCATACGACACTGATAATCTTGTAGTACGGCGTAATTTGTTTAATCGCTGTTCGTGTTACATATAAAAACGCTATTGTGTTGTCAAGTATTATATTCAGTCGCTATTCATCTTACAGGCCGGAAACGCCGCCGACTTTCTGACGTTGTGGAATATTATGTTCCGTTGTTGATCGTCTTACAGTCTAAAAACGACATTGATAGTAATGAGTTGTGGAGTATTGTGTTACGTCGCTGTTAGTCTTAGGCCCACTTCGATTGGCCTACTTGAGTGGTGTTGTGGAGTATTGTGTTCAGTTGTTGTTCGTCTTACAGGCTGAAGACGACACTGATAGTCATGTTTTGTGGAGTATTGTGTTCAGTTGTTGTCCGTCTTACAGGCTGAAGAAGACACTGATAGTCGTGTGTTGTGGAGTATTGTGTTCAGTTGTTGTCCGTCTTACAGGCTGAAGACGACATTGATAGTCGTGTGTTGTGGAGTATTGTGTTCAGTTGTTGTCCGTCTTACAGGCTGAAGACGCCGCCGACTGTCTGACACTGCACTGCGGCGATAGCGGATTCATTTGGCGA
>JAODUO010000098.1:110000-130000 GCA_025642075.2 Ridgeia piscesae | reverse complement strand
CAGTATCTGGTATATCATGGTTGCTAGAAGTGTATGTATTTGTATTATTATTTTTGATCTATATATAACAAAATATAATTTTTGAAAATAAATAACCAACCATGAAACTCGATACATACAGATACATCGTATTAAACATCAATTCAGCAATCAAATGGCTACGTAAATAATCATATCTCCTAGGTAAATATGTCATCACGTCAGCAGTCACACTCTGGGATGTATGTAACGCGTCGATGTCAGGCGGCTCAGAGTCGCTCCCTTATCAATTTGAGTACTACTGCATGTCATGTTGGTTAGTTGGTACTACAAATAGCAAAACAAATATAATGTTTAATAACACTCTGTCGAATATGTTGGTCGTTTTAAGTACCACCGGTTATGTACTATTTCATCTTCGTAAATATAGTCATTCAGTGTTGTCTATATGCCACCGCTAATGGCAATGACTACTCGAAGCACTCCACATGGACATTGGTCGAATGGCTGAACGGACGTGTCTCAATTTGCATTTGTGCCGGACCACCGAATCAGAACGTTTCTACTCTATACCGATTTCACAAATCTCCCATTGTTCCTGCAACTTCGGTATGTGAATAGTCACATGCTGGCAGTCTTCTCCGTTACACGTACACTTGGCCACACACGAGGTTAGACCATCATCCGCAGTTCCAGCGGGTCCGCTCAGTCTGCAGTTCCGGTAGAGTCCAGCAGTCTCGCACTGGGCCGACCTGGTTTGTCTCATCGACACCTTCACGTGGGAGTTGGAACAGACGAGACGACGACCAGTGATGCTGACAACGAAAGACACCGTGCTTGTGCTCGGCACTCGGATCTTCATCATGAGTCCATGGTGCACACAATTCCCCCGCGGCTGCGGAGTCCAGCGCCTGATGCTGGGAGAAAAGGTGTACATGTCCGTCTCTGCCAGGACAAGGCACGTGGCGTTGTTTTTGTCTTTCAGTTGCAACAACTTACCCATTGGCGCCGGGGGATCCAATACAGGATATTTGTCTTCACCAGAACGGAAATAAACATTGTTACTACACGTAAATAAAACAAACATAAAATTGACAATACATATAGTATTACAACTATCTCTACTGCTTGTTATTGCTACTATTAACGAAACTAATAGCTATCATAAAATGTGCTGGTTAGGGTTATTTATGTTGTGCAGCACCAAGAGAGAAGATATCCGCGGTGTCTAATTTGTTGGCGAATGAAAATAATGATCTACGTTGCCACGTCTTATTACCAGAATGTCGTGATGATCTCATCAATTCAAATTTGCAATAACATATACTTTGCCATTTCGCCATATTGTCGGCACACTCGCATTCAGTGGCAATTCGAAGGCAAATGACGGTTGAGGTGAAGCGGACCGTGGCAGAAGTGACAATAATAGTTCGCACTTATCGATATCAGATCATTACACACGCACTGACTATTCTCACCTGCACATAGAGGAATATCGCATACGTCGAAACGTGTTTGAGGATCTGTCGTGTAGCACCAGGGTTTGTTATAACGACAGCCATCATCTCTGTTTAAGTTGAGACAGTAATTTTCTTCTCCCACACAGGCACCTTTATGAGAGTGTGGCTAAAAACGACACAATGGTAATTACGAAGTGATACGGTAGGTGTTCAAGTGGCTCATGCAAACATTTTGGTGTCACAACGCAGTGTGCATTACAGGCATGACACACAGTACTCGTTTGTGTTAGACACCAGTGCTATGTTGTTGCCTTAAGCACTTGAAAAACCGGGAGTGCATATATGGTACAACGAAACAAAATTGAAAATATTATGGATAGTGTTTTATTTATGGTTGTTTCCCATTGACCTAAATACTCTGTCGCTGTGTGTACATGGCAGATGCGTTGACATAATTCGAATGGCATAGTTACGACAAATTTATGACATTGAATTATCGAGCTACGTTAATTATTATTTTCATCTGTATTTATACTTGAAGTTAATATATATATATATGTATGTATGTATGTATATATATATATATATATATATATATATATATATATATATATATATAGATAGATAGATAGATAGATAGATAGATAGATAGATATATAGATAGATAGATATAGATAGATATATATATATATATATATATATATATATATATATATATATATATATATATATATATATATATATAAATAGATAGATAAATACATTATTAAAAATAAACATATGTTAAGACAACTCACCATATTTGAATCCCACCGCTGACATGTTTTGCCAGTCCGAGTGACACTGACAGTTCCGTTATATTCATAGCCCCGCGGCGTCATCAAGCACTCCAGCCGAGCAGCTGCAACATACAAGCATTCACACATTTCAAGAAACGCTATTGTTTTAGTCACTCTTGTTGAAAGGTATAGCCGCAGGATTATATATAAATAATTTCGCTTAATTTGTGCAAATTTTTATATATGTGATACGTGTGTATTTTTATAAGTGAAGCAAAATGCCACAAAAAAGGCGTAACGTAATGGTTGCCTTGTTTTTATCACCAGCTACACTTGTATGTTCTAATTTAGATAAAGATAACATGTACGCTTTTTCACGTCACACTGTCTTATCAGTACATACAGACGAAGACTTTGAGTTGTCATAATAGTAATTTTACTTTCTCTAAATATTGTTTAGTTGGTGTGAGTTTTATAATATTATACGTGTGAGAATATTCATCTAAAATTTATCACATTCCATCATATATTTTCGATATAAGCAATGTTAAGAATATATTGCACCAATATACATGCCGTCAACTAACGATGCAAGATTTATGTTGTGGCGAAACGTATGCAACGTCTCGATATAATCAGTTTTATTATTATTATTCAATTGACTGAAGTCATCGACTAACACATCAAATACATCAAACATAAATTCATTCATCCTGAAGTACTATGAAGTTAAAGTTATTTGAAGTCCTAATGTATATGCCTTTGCATAGTATATCGTTTCAGGTGTCTCCCGTTGACGGTATCATTAATTTCGATTTCAGCTTCGATAAGATTCGTCGCTACAGCAAATGGTTAGACTCCTCATGGAATTGCTGCTTATCATCACGCACAACTTGTCATCACGCACAACTTGTCATCACGCACAACTTGTCATCACGCACAACTTGTCATCACGCACAACTTGTCATCACGCACAACTTGTCATCACGCACAACAATAACGCTCCTCCGCTGGAGTGCTTGATGACGCCGCGGGGCTATGAATATAACGGAACTGTCAGTCTCACTGGGACTGGTTAGTTTGGCATCATTTGGTATCCGAGTCACGGTGGTATGCTACATTGCCTATGAAAGGCGAGCACCGTCTACCATCGCATTATATTGTATATGATGTCATTGTCACTAAAAGTTCAGGTTTAACCAAAATATGCATGCAAAATAACTACAATAATGAAATCGATGAAACACTAAATTTATTCTGAAGAAATGCTTGCAGTTACCTAAACGTATAGAGAAAATAAAGTCAATTTAAGCAGATGGGTATAGTTATGTATTTATGTATGTATGTATGTATGTATGTATGTATGTATGTATGTATGTATGTATGTATGTATGTATGTATGTATGTATGTATGTATGTATGTATGTATGTATGTATGTATGTATGTATGTATGTATGTATGTATTATATATATATATATATATATATATATATATATATATATATATATATTGTATTGTATGCAGTATACAATTGTTATTATCTTTTGCAATTTTCTTTTAAAAATAAATTACTACCAAGACCTATTGTTGCTGTACAGCATTGGTAACAGCACACATACACTCATGAACACACACACACACACACACACACACACACACACACACACACACACACACACACACACACACACACACACACACACACACACACACACACACACACACACACACACACACACACACACACACACACACACACACACACCACACACACACACACACACACACACACACACACACACACACACACACACACACACACACACACACACACACACACACACACACACACCACACACACCACACACACACACACCACACACACACACACACACACACACACACACACACACACAACACACACACACACACACACACACACACACACACACACACACAACACACACACACACACACACACACACACACACACACACACACACACACACACACATATGGTGTTTAGCATTGGTATGTGAAGAGACACTTTTAATATTGGCAAATTGTTGAATAAAAGAACATGATTCTATGGCATGCGTTATAAGGCCTGTAAGTGGGTCACGATACGTGGCGTGACTCTGCGCGACTAGAGCTTATTGGAAGGGACTAATCGAGACTAAGTGGGGACTGGACACAAGAATAATATTCTAACGATGGGTGACAGTTGTAGCTCCCGACTGATGAATACTTGGAAAATCAGTTCATAAATATCTTGTGTTATACGTTTCTTGTCTTAAATGTCCGATTTAATATCGAGTTTATCACACTATCATAGACACATAGCGATTTACGTAGTGCAGATAATAGACACGATGTTAGGTCGTATGTGTCTTTTACGGTATTTGCGTTTTACATTGCTGTACGTTGTGGTTTCGATAAGCACTTATATCTGACAAGTTGTCTAAATGCACATAATCATAACACATGTATACGTATGGCCCACACAGGTTGTACTGCGCGAAAACTGGCACTCAGCATTATTAATCAAGATCGCCAAACACAAGCACTTGCCGCTAATCGATAATCGATTAAAATTCATGATTTCCGTGATCCGTGTAGGAGCTTGGCGACAATGTTAAAGAGGTTTTTAGTCACCAGATGCATTTGCGATTTGGACGAAACTCTGATTATTCGGGCTGTAAGAAACGGCCGTACGTATCGGCCGTTTCTGCAAACGGTGAAGTTTGACATACATGCGCTCGCCCGGGCTGCATTTATCATGTCATCATCCGGTGCCGGTGAAATACATGGGCCGAATCGATATTGCGAAATGTGATTTAAGGCCTGTAATCTGACAATTTGTCTTCTGTTGCAAAATAGTATTATTCAGGAAATGACGTGACAAGCTGGCGCTAAGGCAATAAGCTAGCCTGTCGCATTCCACTCCGAATGTTGTCCGTCTTCCTTCCAGCTGCGGATATCGAACCAATATCAACCGATTGTGGTAACATTTGTAAATATAAAGTATAAGCATACCTGTAGCATAGGTTGAACTAGTCCGAAGACAGACCAACGAAAGAAGTAGTCGCAGTCGGGAAACAAGGAACACGGTTGAAGTCATAATCAGTGACGGGAATGTCGACGTCTTCGTCAGCGAGTTGAAACGTGAACTGACGTGTGTGTGGACGACAACTATAGAGCGCGTTGTTTCGTGATGTAACATTGTCGCTAGGTAAATACATTAATATTGTATTGAGAAAAGGGCAGCGCGACCTCTAAACGACCAAAGCAGTGTACTACTGGATACTGGACACATGAAGGTCTTGCGTTATGACGTGGGCGTGGAGGTGGAGGTGGAGGTGGAGGTGGAGGTGGAGGTGGAGGTGGAGGTGGAGGTGGAGGTGGAGGTGGAGGTGGAGGTGGAGGTGGAGGTGGACGTGGACGTGGACGTGGACGTGGACGTGGACGTGGACGTGGACGTGGACGTGACGTACGTGGACGTGGACGTGGACGTGGACGTGGACGTGGACGTGGACGTGGACGTGGATTTGGAGGTGGATTTGGAGGTGGATTTGGAGGTGGAGGTGGAGGTGGAGGTGGAGGTGGACGGGGGACGTGGACGTGGACGTGGACGTGGACGTGGACGTGGACGTGGACGTGGACGTGACGTGACGGGGACGGGTACGGGTACGGGTACGGGTACGGGTACGGGTACGGGTACGGGTACGGGTACGGGTACGGGTACGGGTACGGGTACGGGTACGGGTACGGGTACGGGTACGGGTACGGTACGGGTACGGGTACGGGTACGGGTACGGGTACGGGTACGGGTACGGGTACGGGTACGGGTACGGGTACGGGTACGGGTACGGGTACGGGTACGGGTACGGGTACGGGTACGGCAACGGGTACGGGTACGGGTACGGGTACGGGTACGGGTACGGGTACGGGACGGGGACGGGTACGGGTACGGGTACGGGTACGGGTACGGGTACGGGTACGGGTACGGGTACGGGTACGGGTACGGGTACGGGTACGGGTACGGGTACGGGTACGGGTACGGGTACGGGTACGGGGACGGGTACGGGTACGGGTACGGGTACGGGTACGGGTACGGGTACGGGTACGGGTACGGGTACGGGACGGGACGGGACGGGACGGGTACGGGACGGGGACGGGGGGTGGACGGTGACGGTACGGGTACGGGTACGGGTACGGGTACGGGTACGGGTACGGTACGGTACGGGTACGGGTACGGGTACGGGTACGGGTACGGGTACGGGTACGGGTACGGGTACGGGTACGGGTACGGGGACGGGGTCGGGGACGGGGACGGGACGGGGACGGGGACGGGACGGGGACGGGTGCGGGTGCGGGTGCGGGTGCGGGTGCGGGTGCGGGTGCGGGTGCGGGTGCGGGTGCGGGTGCGGGTGCGGGTGCGGGTGCGGGGGCGGTGCGGGTGCGGGTGCGGGTGCGGGTGCGGGTGCGGGTGCGGGTGCGGGTGCGGGTGCGGGTGCGGGTGCGGGTGCGGGTGCGGGTGCGGGTGCGGGGGCGGGTGCGGGTGCGGTGCGGTGCGGGTGCGGGTGCGGGTCGGTGCGGGTGCGGGTGGGGTGCGGGTGCGGGTGCGGGTGCGGGTGCGGGTCGGGTGCGGTGCGGGTGCGGGTGCGGGGCGGGTGCGGTGCGGGTGCGGGTGCGGGTGCGGGTGCGGTGCGGGTGCGGGTGCGGGTGCGGTGCGGGTGCGGGTGCGGGTGCGGGTGCGGGTGCGGGTGCGGGTGCGGGTGCGGGTGTGCGGTGCGGGTGCGGGTGCGGGTGCGGGTGCGGGTGCGGGTGCGGGTGCGGGTGCGGGTGCGGTGCGGGTGCGGGTGCGGGTGCGGGTGCGGGTGCGGGTGCGGGTGCGGGGTCGGGTGCGGGTGCGGGTGCGGGTGCGGGTGGGCGGGGGCGGGTGCGGGTGCGGGTGCGGGGACGGGGCGGGTACGGGTACGGGTACGGGACGGGTACGGGCACGGGTACGGGACGGGTACGGGTACGGGTACGGGACGGGGACGGGTACGGGTACGGGACGGTACGGTACGACGGTACGGGTACGGGTACGGGTACGGGTACGGGTACGGGTACGGGTGGTACGGGTCGGGGGGATGGGAGGGACGGGAGGGACGGGACGGGGACGGGGACGGGGACGGGGACGGGGACGGGGACGGGGACGGGGACGGGGACGGGGACGGGGACGGGGACGGGGACGGGACGGGGACGGGGACGGGGACGGGTACGGGGACGGGGACGGGACGGGGACGGGGACGGGGGACGGGGACGGGACGGGGACGGGGACGGGACGGGACGGGGACGGGGACGGGGACGGGGACGGGGACGGGACGGGGACGGGACGGGACGGGGACGGGGACGGGGACGGGGGGACGGGGAGGGGACGGGACGGGGACGGGACGGGACGGACGGGACGGGGACGGGACGGGGACGGGGACGGGACGGGACGGGACGGGGGCGGGCCGGGGACGGGGACGGGGACGGGGACGGGGACGGGGACGGGGACGGGGACGGGGACGGGGACGGGGACGGGGACGGGGACGGGGACGGGGACGGGACGGGACGGGGACGGGGACGGGGACGGGGACGGGGACGGGGACGGGCATTATATTCTTAGGTATACACTAGCTAATTGCTGTATGGCCTCAAAACATTCAATTTATAATACACAATTACAAGAATATGAAAATCATTCAACTAATTAGCTTAGGCTAAGTAGTGTGTTATCTTTCGTCATTCACTATATCATTATACTTGACACATAGGCGGAATCCTAATCACGGGTTGTAAACCACCCTGTGTGTGCGACTGAGACAGC
This sequence comes from Ridgeia piscesae, assembly GCA_025642075.2. Classification (NCBI taxonomy): domain Eukaryota; kingdom Metazoa; phylum Annelida; class Polychaeta; order Sabellida; family Siboglinidae; genus Ridgeia; species Ridgeia piscesae. The sequence goes on along the minus strand of JAODUO010000098.1, from coordinate 121,923 downwards.
AGTAGTTGTAAATGTGTCATTCGTCAAGATGTGAACTTCTACTGCAACTTACTTACCGCAGGAATCTGAGCTGGTCGTTAAATAAAGAATCGCCGACGTTTTAGGGTGGGAATGCAGTTTCAAACCAATATGTCACAAGTCTTGTTACGAAATGTAGCACGAATTTTCATATGTGAACATAAACCAATAATTCGTTGTGTTTGTTATTTATGCATATAGGTGCGAGGGTTCATCAGAACATGATCTGTTTGGAGAGCTTCTCCTGACGCAGTCTGATGAACTGGGTGAATATAATAATATTACCTCTTGTGTATATAATATTGAGTCATTCACTGTTACACTGTGAATGTGGATTGGCACAATTTATTAAATAATGACACAGTTTATAAAAGTAATCAATGGAATTTCATTTATAAGGAAGAACAGCTACTCTGTAATATAATTACTTACTTCATGCTTGATTATTACACATGATAATAAGCCAGAACGGTTTTTATTTAAATATAAACAATAATCAGGCATGACATGAAAACATAAATTCTTACTCTTTTATAAGATGTACATGGTTTCAATTAGTAGGAAGAAAACCGTTATTTTCAAGTGTAACATAAATGGTTGTTATTCAGAAGTGTCCCAGTTCAACACTCAGGTCGACACTCATGTCAATGCGGTGGTCATGGCAACTGATGACAACACGATGGTGGTGTCTACTCCCGCCGACGCGATGATTCCATCCACCCCAGTCGACATTTCGCAAACTTATGACGTGACGTTGACGCCGGTCATATCCATGCTGACACCCCAGCGACAGATAGACGCACCAAGCAACACTCACCTGGCGAACACACAAAAGAGGGGAAGTGCACAAGACAACTACCACGATCTGGTGGCAGAGGAGAGAGAAAACGTGAAGTTGGAGGTGGCAAATCTAAAACGAGAGGTTAAGAAAATTAAACATGAATGCAAATTGACTAGTTTGCTTACCTACAAGGAGACGCTGCTAGTTCAGAAGCTAGAGCGAGAAATGGGTGTATAGCCTAAAGCGATTGACTCTATTGGGTCAGACATTGAATTGGAAGACTGAACAATGTTTTCTATAAAGAAGCTGCTATTGGCTATTAGCCTATGGAATGTGTCATTAGCGGAAGACATTTCAATAAAAAGGTACACTTATAATAAAATAAAATATGTTAATAACACAATATGATTTGGAAAATGTGGGTACCCGCTGAAATATCGTTGCACCAGTCTGTCCCGCTTTGCTCTGCCTGTTACGGTTGGAACGCCTCCTTCGTTGTTGCCATCGTTGCCGTCATTGTCGTCATCCACTGGATGGACATCTTCATCAGGCACTGGCAGTCTCAGCTTGACAGCAATGTTATGCAACACGATGCACGCCATGATAATCTGGCATGCATTGCGTGACACTTACTGCGGAATAAAATCACACGATGTTTGGGGTTGTGTCCAGTCACCGTTGTATTTCTTAACTACTAAAAGAAGGTGTGACAAACATCTGGACATGTATTTGCTAAAATATTGTTTTATAAGACCAGTACACAGTAGCCGTAATAAATACAGACAAATTCGTTAATAAACAGTTGTCGTACTGGAAACAACTACAATAACAAGAGCAACATTTGCATAATATTCATTTAAATAAATATCAAAGAAACAAATATTGAAATGTGGGACCACAGCCGATAATATCATATTAAACTACATACATTACAGATGGTATAATAAATTATGATGTTGTTGTTGAAAAAAACATATGCCTTAGGCCTGTGTGCAGACAGCTCCAGCCCTTTTTGTAACGGAAACTGACAGTGTTCCATTAAGCAAGGTAGCTGAGTTTAAGTAAATTTTTAATTGAAATAATGTGGATGCTTACATCTTCATTAAATTAAGTTCTTTGATGCACGATTAATTGTGCCCTTTGTCCCAGCTGACAACATACATAAGAAAAAATACAACCCGTGAAACAGTAAACAGTTTACTATAAAAGGAATACGTGTACCTTAAGCCTGTGTGTAGGCAGTGCCACCTTCTCTTCAAAATTATGTTGCGTGTTTCAATGATGCAACGCGTAGCGCAGTGGCTATCATTGTAGCGCTGTTGCTCGGTGTTTGCGACATGAATGAAAGGTGTCAGTAGCCAGTCTCTCAGTATGTAGCCGCTGTCTCCGAGGATAAAGCCTTCCAGTGGGCGGGGTATCGTCTCAGACATGGTAAATATTGGACTCTCCCTCAGGATGCGTGCGTCATGGACCGAGCCCGGCCAACGAACAACACAGTTCATGATGCTGGCATCGGCGTCACATATCAGCTGCACGTTTATTGTGTGGTCATTTTACCGGTTGACGTATTCGTGTTCATTAACGGCCGGGGTAGCGATCTTTACGTTCGGAAAGTTCGCTACGGCATGGAATACGACTTTCATGGCTTCCGTCTCGCGTTGTGGCTGGAAGCGAACGTGTCTCGGCACAAGTCAAGCGAAGGCTGCAGACACTCAGTGCATAGTTCTAAAAATGGTTGCCTTGCTTACACCAAACAAATCACCAACTACCAACTGGAAGCTTCCACACGCAAAGAATCGCAACGCGACAAGAACTTGGAGCGTTAGTGTCAGTGAACCTTTTAATCAGCAACTGAAACGTTGTCACCGACCATATCTACTAGGTTCATGATGTCAGCACGACGAAAACGGTACCTTATGAACAACTCGGCGTCATCGTAAATTTCGAAGGGGTGTGAACACTTGCTCCCGGTGTAATCCTCTTCTTGCTACGTTATTCAGTCGATGTACAGGTCGTAATGCCGCCATTTTGAAATTGTCTAAGAATTACTTCGTGGATATACACAATGGGGGTAGGTGGCGTAGGCTAAGTAGTGCATAGCGTCTACTGCGGAGTCTAAGTAGGGGATATGAAACGCAACATTGTCTATGGTAACCTTCTTAGCACTAAGTAAACGTTCGTAGCCGCTAAGTAGGCTACATGAAACTTACGACACACTAATCAATTTCACCACATGACCAATACTTGTACTAGATCGTTATTGCTGCGTAGTTTAAATGGGAAAGTATATGTAAACAACAGCAACGTTCTTTGTACGCGACGATGTCCCGGGGTTTTCTTGTGTATTAACATCGATTAGATGCCCATAAAGTGGAGGGGAAAAGGTGATGTAGACCGAGAATATGATGGGATGGCTGCGTTAAGATAGATTTGAAAGGATAGGGAGGAAAAAGGTAAGTTCTTATATAGCGCAGTATTGAATCTTCTAGATTGTTCAAAGCTCTTTATACGTTTCTTTCTGGCAGACCTATCCAATCAGACACCATCTGAAGTTCTCTGGGAAGCATCCAGCCGTGTGCTGCAATTAATGCGCGAAGACTGCTCGTACACATATCCACCACTTGTCTATAGCCAGGTACTCATTTATACAGCTGAGTGAACTGGAGCAATGTAGAGTGAAATAAGGTTTTAACACCGTAGCACAGGATTCGAACCCGGTTCCTCTTAGTCGAGAGTCCGTAGCTCTACCACTGAGCCACTATCTACAAAATGGAGAATAACAGCAAAACATAGCAGCAGATGGAGACGGTTGATTGAGAACGCAGTGAGGAAAGAAACTGCGAAGAGAAAAGAGAAAGACGACGGAAACCATGACCATCCTCACCCCTGACGACAGGAAAACCAAGAAGAGAATAAGATTATCTCCCAAGAAACGTTTAAAATAGTTTGGCTACATTGATCATTCTTCATCACCAGAATAGATTGACTAACTGTAGTTGGCACGCCGAGGTGTCGGTGTCATTGTTGCATTGCTGCAAAACAATCGGCTTACGTTAATCTCATTGTTGAACTCTGCCGCGCACGACTCAATAGTTCGCGGCGGCCACGGCGGAAGCGCCGTTCGTTGTGTTGTAGAAATAGATGAAGACTTCGAAGATACGGTTCATGAAGAACGGACGTCTATGGTATCCGTAAGCCACATCGCACATTAGTAAACTGCTTGGCTTACTGTGGCGGAGTAGGCAGGGGCCTGCACGAGGAGAAACGACGTCACAATGACGACGAATGTACACACGGTCTTCCACGACGTTCGTCTGTGGCCCTGCGGTGTCGGCGGCTGAGAACAGGGCCCCATCGATGCCCACGGTCAAGACGCCGATGCTGTTGTGGTGACGACGCACGATGCGAAGCACGAGGCCGGTTGCTATTACGACAGTGACAATCTGGACGAGGAAGATGCATAGTACTGTCACAATGTTGAGAAACAGGGTAGCAGATGAGGCTTAAGATACGCAACTACCGTAGAAAGACACACAGGTAACGATGGTCCAAACGAGTGGAAGGAATGACCGTGACACGCAGGAACAAAGCATTATATTTGCCACCTTTGTAACCTGGGACCTACAGTTTCGTTGAGAGGAAACTGCCCGATTTTAAATGTCAAAATTAGGTGAAGATGAAATTTTAATAACGCCATGATTCCATTTCCACCACTTTTTTCAATATGCCGAGACGAGACACCCACTGTTAATTCGCAAGCTTGTATCATATAGGTGTTCTGGACAAGGCATTCAGTGGTTTCAGTTTTACCTTCTTAACAATATATGGCCGTCGAATATAAAGTATCTGACTGGAAGCCGGTGTTGCCTGGTGTATCACAAAGTTCCTAAATTCGCCCATGTATGTTTATTTTGTACATCAATACTCTCACTAACCATGTCGACTGATGCAATATATCACTGTATGCTGATGATTCCAAGTTGTTTAAAAATATTGAGTCGGTATCCGATTAGCAGTTGCTCCAGAAAAATCTGGCAAATGTGGATCTCTGACGTGAAACCTGGCATCTTAAACCTAACGCAAAATGATGTTGCATAATGTATTTCACTAACATCGAACGCATATATTTTAATTAATATGTTTGAATTTTATCAGACGCATTTCTACATCATTTACAGATGGGCAGGCAAAGTCCTTAGTTACAAGTCAATTGTAATTACGATCTCGAAGAAAGCATGCTCCTTTTAGAATACTTAACATCCGAGTTAACAGCAGGAAAATACCGTTTTAAATGTATATTGTTGGCGAGACCTGATTATTTCCTGAATCAATATAATGTATTGCACTAACCAGAACATGCACAAATTACAATAATTCCACTGACTTCACAGAATAGCGATTTGGGACACATTTTACACCTACTTATACAGTTGATCGGTAAACTTTCCACAATTGACCACATGACATACACCTGCTATAACTGTCAAGTTGTGGTACTATTTCAAGACATTCGTAAAGGTGTAACTCTTCTCAACTAAAATTATCCAGAAACGTATCAGTCCTGGAATAATAATACTAATAATAAGAACACGTATATAGCGCCATAAATATAAACAAAATCCACTCGGAGGCGCTGTGAGTACACACATAATTATGTCTATATCTATATATGCAGAGTAATAAGTCACACAAACATAATAAAAATGTGTTAAAGTAAATGACATTACATACAACATGTATTCAAATAATTAATACTAAATGATAAGTCGGTAAGTTACAGCTAAATATGACTGCTGAAACCAATGGGATATTGACAATAAATGAGTGCTGACATCGTGTAATATCAGTTTACAAAAACGTACAAGATAATAAATATATAAAATAAAATAACTAAATAAAAAATCATAAACTGACAGGTGTCTACACTGCACACACAGCCGGGATCAACTTTTTAACTAAACAATAAAACAATTCTTGTCATGTATCAGGTCACAATTATATAATGCAATACACCTCATGTCCCAAATAAACAACTAACAACTTGTGTCATATCGGAATTTTACATTACAGGTGTATTGAGAATCATTAATGATATTAAAACGTTGATACATTCTACGGCGATTTCGATGATTTCGTAGTTATACGTCAGATAACAACTACTGTTAGTTCGATTATCCGCACCGGCCACCGGACATTAAGTGTTTAGCGGCTTTGCGGAATCGCGGCTCCATGAAAAAGTATATGAAGACGTGGACTACACAGTTCACGCTGAACGGATACGTCACGTATTCATAGACCAGATCGTACGGTAGACAATTGCAGACCTTTTGGAGCACCGTGATAAAATACATCGGCGCCTGCATGACGAGAAACGACGTCACGATGACGACGAATGTACGCACGGCCTTCCACGACGTCTGTGGCCCGGCGGTGGTGGCGGCGGAGCTCGGGGCCCCAGCGATGCCCACGGTCAAGACGCCGATGTTCTTGTGGTGACGACGCACGATGCGAAGCACGAGACCCGTTGCCACGACGACAGTGACAAACTGGACGAGGAAGAAACACAATGCGGATATGCCATTGACGTAATCCACGTATGCAGCATAACAGACGGATATGTCGAATTGCAACTGACCGATCGAAAAGATACCGATGGCAAAGTTCCAGACGAAGGGCGGCAACCAACACGTCGCACAGACCGCCCCGATAACGACGGGCTGCAGTATCGTGTCACTAGTGAATGGGAAGCCAACTCGGATGAACTTGACGACAGACATTGCAGCCAGAATATTGTTGGACGCCTGCGAGGAGCTGACAGCGAATACCATGTGGAGCCGACACGCCAGCTCTCCGAAAGGATACAAACCTGCAGTCGTGTTCCAATAACCGGTGAAGAAAAGCACAACGGCGAACAAACCGTCAGCCATAGCTAGGTTCGCCATGAGAATGTTGTTTGGGTCTTGCCTGAGTTGCCGATTCGTCAACAAACTAAAACTGACAAGTGTGTTGCCGAGCACCGCGACGGCGGCCACCACGATCTGTACTCCACCGACTGTCTTCCAGTAAACTTCCGTTTTATGGACTGAGTCTAAGATGGACGAATTCGAATATTCTGCCATCGCCGAGAACACGATTTCTGACGTTCCGGAGACACCGCCGTAATGATATCGGCGATGCAAATGACTTGGTAGCCATTAAGTGGCTACCCTGTTGTTTTTGTTGTCTCGGCTAGCTGTGATGAAGCCACTTAGCCATTGATACTTAGATAATTAGATATATAGCAACAGCGTTCTCATTAACAGCGGGCTCGAGGACCGTCAATCTTTCGCCGGGCCACGTAACGAGGTTATTGTATATACACACATCACACGTATATATATATATATATATATATATATATATATATATATATATATATATATATATATATATATATATATATATATATTTTAGTACACAGTTTTATACAGTTTTAATTTTATATTATTTATATAATTTATATATATATATATATATATATATATATACTGCGGTTTTACGTACGCTTTGTCTACTAATGGCTGGATATATATATATATATATATATATATATATATATATATATATATATATATATATATATATATATATATATATATATATATATATATATATATATATATATTAGTATAAAAGCGTACGTAAAACCGCGGTCGTTAATGGCCACGAGCTGTTCGTCGTGCTCACTTTGAAGTGGGCACTAACGGAGATAGTGAGATTTTATTATATTTAGGCTTGTGTAAATGGCAAATAACTGTTATTATCACTAAGCCTAATCATGTTATCCACTACACATGCACTTGTAAAAGTAGTGTCTGATATTACAAATTCCTTAAATAAACGAAAACACTCTATTGGTGTATTCATCGACCTACAAAAGGCTTTTGATACAGTAGACCACCAACTGTTACGTGCGAAACTGGAATCCTATGGTATTCGCGGAGTTGCTTACCAATGGATAAGGAGTTATTTATCAAACAGAACGCAATACGTTAGTTATGAAGGACATAAATCCGAACTTTTACCAATACAGTGTGGTGTTCCTCAAGGTTCTATCTTAGGTCCGCTATTGTTTACAATATATGTTAACGGTATGTGTAATGTGTCTAAGCTACTGAAGTTTATTTTATTCGCCGACGACACAAATATTTTTCATAGTCACAGTAAATTAACAGATTTTGTAAGTGAACTAAATGCGGAGCTTGATAAGATGTACAAGTGATTTTATGTAAACAAGGTATAATTAAATATTGCTAAAACGAATTATATATTATTTGGCAGATATACCCAACAACAAGATGTTGCTATCATTATCAATAATGTTACTATACAGAGAGTTCAAGCCACTATATTTCTTGGTGTCTTAATTGATGAATCGTTAAACTGGAAGAACCACATTAACATGGTGAAATCCAAGCTATCGAAAATTGCATCTGTTATATACAAAGTTAGCCATTGTATCGACCACACCAGCATGCGAATTCTATATTGTTCATTATTGTTACCTCACTTAATGTACTGTTGTGAAATACGGGGAAACACATATGTGACAAACATACAATGTATTATATTAATAAAAAAAATAGTAATTAGACTGATCCACGGTGCCAATCGATGGGATCATACAAATAACTTATTCTATGAATATCGCATCCTTAAATTCAATGATATAGTTGAACTAAAAACAATTTTATTTACGTTTGATGCCTATCATAATGTTTTACCATACAATCTTCAAAAGTTATTCATAAAATCTATTCCATTATATTCTGCACGTAGAACACATCAATTCATCAGAGAAAATGTCCGCATAAATATGAGAGCAATGTCCATACCTGTAGTCGGCGTGAAATTGTGGAATTCTCTCAACGAATCGCTTGTTAACAAAATTTCCAAATATACATTTAAACGTCATTACATTAATATTATCATAGGCAAATATACCATGTAAATATACATGATTATAACGACAAATTAAAATTTGTTGTGTGCACGTATTTATTTGTTGTGTAACAGCATCATTACAATTAAAAACTAAGAATTGCCACTTATCATTTTTATGTGTTTCACTTCATGTCTATTCCTTTTCAAAACATATTTCTTAATTGTATTTCATTCGTACCATGTGACTTATTATTATTTGTATTTGTACTGCTTGCTTTTTAATGTTGTGTGTTTTGAAATAAATTGAATTGAATTGAATTGAATTGAATGTTACAGTATGTGTTCAACCATGTTTGGTTGCGGCTGTTCTGAGTGTAATAAATGAACTCTGTGAAGTGTACAGCTTTCAGGCAATACATATGTTTCGATATATTTGATGCGTAAGTTTGCAGTCGTTCGTCACCAATCACATAAACTCTTTTTATACAAAATAAAAAAGAGTGTTTTTCTAAACCTTTCTGCATGTGATTGTGACAATGTTTTTTCATGATGTTGAAACAATTAATGCTGTACGTTTTACATATAATTTACAATTATGAAAAACGAACATATATGTTTTGTGTTGTCAGTCACGTGACGTTGATAGTCAGTTTTGCAGTTGCGACGCGTCTTTTTTCACGGTAAGTAACTTTCGTCCATGTCTGCCTTTTGTTTACGAAATAACAGTAACACATTATGTATTTTTACGCCGGATGATCTTAATGTATACAATGCTATCTGTAAAAATATTCAATATGTGAACTCTTTTGCCTTGCTGTTCCAGGCTTGTGGACAGTTTGGTTTACGTATTTGACGATAGCGCGGGCGATAATACAAGTACTATAACATATAAAGCATATTTGAACTGGAAGAAAACACATAAAAACGAAACTGCATATTTATTTAATTAAATTCAGTGCCCCAGTTGGCGTTGACATTGCCATTGTGTTATCGCTTATGACTGTAAATTATATTTAATAAATAAAATAATAATTGGAGGTCCTGTGGAAATGTATATTAATTTCTTAAATCAGTAAACATTTACCCACATATAGGTTAAGTTTCATAATTATTGATGTGCTCTCTAATTTTAGCCTAATTTTGAGTTCAAAGTTGACAGAGAAATAGTAAACCCCATACCTTTATGCAGAGAATGTCTATTATAGTAAAATATCAATGTGTGGGTAAACATAAATAAGGAACTAAAATGTCTTAACAAATCATATATATTTTCAGTTGTGCCTTGAAAATAGGTGTCACACATGCAGTTATAGTTTATTTCAGGTCTTAACACACCTCTCCACTGGCTTGAATACAATTACGTATATATAACTTCACATGCACATGTCCACCCAAAACTGTATGACTGGCAACAATTGACCCCACATGAAGCCCCAATAAGCCCGGTAAGAAGACAACAACAAACCTAACTTGGTAAATTATTTTTGTAGGTTAACTATTAACTTTCTTTTAGTGCCCATGTCCCAAAGGTCTATTGGCATACATACAACAGAGTGTTTATTATTTTTATGTATTCCAACATAATATCACATAAATTACTTTGCCCTATGATAAATGTACAGCTTCATGTATGTATAACTAATGTGAATGTGTTTATCCAAAAATATTGGTAAATAAGCCATTGCATCACAACTGACGTACTATCTCAGGGGTATGATTGAGTTATACAATTATTATAACATGCCTGGTATAAAATAATTGTTTGCCTCATATGGTTATTGCATAGACACCATTATGACTGGTGATGTCTGCTTGATACAGTACTGTACTAACTACTAACACATTTATAATTGGTGTTCACAACATTTCAGAATACATCTTCCATTGAAGAACCCCTTTGGTGGTGTCATTTGGCTTCATTTTCAAGATCATCCCTACAAAACGTGGTTGGTCTACATTTACTGCATGCTTCATTCTATCTGGTTATTCATACAACCATACTGAAGTAGAATGTGTGTTGCAGTTTGAACAAACATTGGCAGGCATCCATATTTTACACACACACAACACAGTGACGGTAAACGTTCCAAGGTCAAGAAAATTGCCCCAGTGTTTTATTCAGGGAATGGTTGTAATATTATATGCTATAATCATGTATTTAATGTAATTATTAAGTATTAGATAGACTGTTTTTCTGGTGTTCTGCCATATTTTACAGTACATACTGGATTGCCCTGTAATTAATATTTTCAATGTAGAATGTAATTTGATTGACACTTTTGTAGCCTCTAGTGCGTTCAAACTGGTACATTTTCAGTGTTCCTATTACAATATTTTGTAGCTTTTCTCTGTTCTTTTGCCTAGACATATAATGTCATATATGTGAGTGTTTTCATTGTACACAACACACTTTCACTAGTCTTCAGCTCAAGACATCCCCAAAAAGCAAATTTGTTTAAATGTTGCCTATTTCTGCCTGAACATTAGCTCCTCTCAGACCACAAGACTTCCTGTGGATATATGCAGATTACACTAGCAGCCATGCCTCAGCCATAGTGAAGCTGGACATTCCTGGCCTTCTATTGTTGATGTGGCACCTTGGTATATCTTCAAAACTACTTGTTTTCTATAATTGCGAGTTGTGTGTATTTTGGTGTTTGTTTAATTATCTATAAAATGATGTGCCTGTGATGTCTTCTGGTTAAAGATATATTATACGAGGAACATGACAGGCATATACAATACATTTATTTGGACAACTACATAATTCAAATTCATACACTTTTTATATTGTATGCTGCACTCGTGTAATTTGGCTGTGTTTCTGGTTATCTCATGAATACTCAGAGAAAATGCCAACTAAGCGATTACGGTGAAGATACTAGGCCGTGACTATGATTTACCAAAACATACCATTCTTAATTACCAACAGAACGTGCTATAGGTATAGTTCAACGGAGGTCAAGGCCTCTTGGCCCATTTATTTGGACCTTCTATGACAAAATATATGTAAATATATTGAATGAATTTTAATTATAAAATGGTCTTATTTTATATTGTTTTCTCTTCCAGCTTCGCCCATATACACAGTGGAGTGACGAGTAGACCATGATAACCATGCACCATGTACTGACTGAGTCAATGTTTCGAAGTTTATAGATTCGTTGCCTGTTTATGTTCCATTCTTCATATCTCGTAGTG